>BSBK01005094.1:0-435000 GCA_027943335.1 Chamaecyparis obtusa
TGAACCATGTCATTGGCTCCTTATGTATGCACACATTTAGTGGTATGAATATATAAGACCTCTTGATTAGCGGAAAGCCCCCTACAAGAGTGGGGAGACCTATCACTTGCATAGTCATCAATTTGAATCATTACTAGACACCTTAGGTTAGTTGCCTCCCTTGTTAACATTGGTGCATCATTTATAGTGCAAATGGATTGCATCATCCCTTGAAGTTACCCACCATTTTTGTTTCCTCGGAGTTGAGGTGGAGGTCTTGGCTTTGTATAGGCTATTTATAGTCTTCCAAGATTGGGTAGTTGTCACTCATACAAGGATACCCTAGCCATCAAACTCCTTGTCAATCCATTGAAGTGTTTTATTTTCCTTTATTCTCTACAAGGTATTACCTCTTTCTCTAAGACAGACAATACACATGAGGATTATAAATATTAGGTTTGGAAGGCAACTTCCATGCATGTGAGCAAGTATAGGTGTTGCATTGAAAAAATTAACCTTCAGTAGCAAGTGCTTGTTTTTTTGTGCTAGACCCATGTAGACTTTCGACTCCAAGGAGCCTTTTTGACAAACACAATGGCCAAAAGGCCCTTGTCCTCTAAAACATTTGATGATTTTTCACTTTTCTTTCTAATGTGTTTGTTATTTCCATGAAACCTATAGATTTTATCTACATTGGTCAATTCCTCACCAAAGTCATATGGGCCCTGCAAGTTCAAATTATCGTGAACACAATTCAAAGGAGTGTGTCCTATTTTAAATTTGATAGCTTTGCAATCCCAACACATGTTAGGTAGGTAGAATTCCTAGCAACTCCTCTTTGAGCCCCCATGCTTTGCACCCATTGGTACAACACATGTCCATTCTTCACTCGTGTCTTTAAAGGGACCCCAAGAATATTCAATGAATATACCATGTCACAAGACTCATATAAATGACCTTTTTGATAGATGTCAATGTGATTGGCCTGTTATCTGAAAATTATAATTCTTTGCAGTAAGTTCCCAAAATGATGGTTGTTTCCACCCACAGTTGGCACATGTGACAATCATAACTAATAGAGAGAATGTAATTGTCTCCCATGCCAAAAGATAATGAAGAGGTTGTGTGAGATTTTTTTCCATGCTAATGATTTATACAAGATTTTAATTGAGTTTGATTGGAAAAATGAACAAGCATTGTTTCTATAAAATTTGATGGCCCACACTATAAAAAGGGATTTTGATTTTTTCTCTAGAAAAAAATTGGAAAGAGTTTTTAGGAAATATTTCCAAATTTATAGGAGTTTTAATTTTTGTTCATAGGGACTCCATGGCTTTTCAACCAGAGATGTATGTTGTGGCATTTGTATTCTAGAGCTTATTGTCTAGCCTTGGCATGTTTTCTCTTAATAAAATATGGGGACTATTTTTGTCCAACCTTTCTATTTTTGTTAATCAATATGTCTTGTGCTAATTTATTTTGTGTTTGATCCAGTTTTCTTATGTGGGTGCAATTATTTACTGTTTATTCTAATGCACTTGTGATTATGAATATTTTTTTCTCACAATGCATCTAACATAGAAGATTAATTGTACTATTTACAACCTTTTCCTCAAGAAGATTTTTTTTGGAGGTTGTTGTCTTTTCACTAAACCCTTATATGAACTATTTATGTCTAGAAGAAAGAGCCCATTCTTGGCGTTTCTTGTTTAACTTATAATTGGAGATACCATTCTTGTATCATGTTTTGAGGTGATAAGATCTACACATCCCTTAAGGATATTTGAGTCTTTATTTGTACCCTTGCAAGTTATTTCCAAGCTCAAGATATGAATATTATATTTTATGTCATGTAGACTCTATATGTTTAGTTATCTTGACCAACAATTAAGGGTTTGTGGTGCATCATTTTTTTTGTATGAAGATGTGAATCTATGACTGGGAAATATTATATTCCTATGAATGTCATCCTACATTTTCCTAACTATGTCAAAAAGGCATTTTTTTGGTGAATTACATCCCTTATCTTAGTTTTCTTATGAAAGGTTTTGCTCTCCCATTTCCTTCAAACCCCATTATTAAGAGCCAAATTCTAAAATCCTGAAGGTTTTTTTATAGTTTGTAGTTCATCCCACTCTTGTAAAGCTTCCCAGTTGCCCCTATTTAGGTGTGAGACTCTTATGGATCAATAGTATTTTCAAGCACACATAGTGGAACAAAGTTGAACATTGTCACCAAAGTTAGTTCACACTTTGGTTTTCAAGTGCGCATGGAAAGCTACATTATTTATATGATTAGGCATGGATTTAAATTATTGTGTTTCCCCTAATTGGGATACTCCTCATCCTTTTCAATATTATGTAGCTCTAGATCTCCAAGAAATATTGTGTGGTCTCCAATGCAAATTCAGATGATTGAGATACAAAAATAGAGGAATTCTCTCATGTTCTCTTTATGTGCATCAATAGCACGCCCCAAGGAAGTTTGGCTAACCTAGAAGATGATTCTCAAGGTCAAATATATGCATACATATATTTTAGAGGAGTCATGCTTCGAAAAATATGTTCTTATGTCAAAATCATTTTCTACTTTCCCCGTCTAGGATCTAATTCTAAATACCTTTTCCCTATTCGAGGGAGGGTCAGTTATTATGCATACAAAAAGATAAAGAGAGAAAAATCAGGCCTTAATATACCATAAAGATCCACACATCATTGAGGTTGATTGATGTCTACAAACCATTTTTAAAATGTTCTCAAGTTAGTGTGATGCGGTAGGGATCACTCCTCTAGAGTGATTTGAGGTCGAGGACCTAAGCTATCTTGTCTCAAAACTCCCTTGTTTCTTAGGAGACGAGGAGGATAACCCTTTGGTTAAGGAGTATATGGGCATAGAGCCTCATTCAGAGTCTGAGCCTACTCATGCGTATAATGTTGAAGAGGAAGAAAAACCCAAGGGTAGAGAGATAAAATATGTTCTTACAACCTCATGCTGAGACAAAGGATGATGATACATTTTTTTTGGAATGGCCTTGAACTTATCTACGTGTCACTCAAACAATTTTCCAAAGGCCCTAGAGAAGACTTCCTAGAAATTTGAATCCAAAAAGCTAGCAATGACCAATGGCGGGCTTCAAAGGAAGGAGTTCATCCCTGCAACAACTCATCCCATACACAACTAGGGATCTCTAATCAATTATTTCTCATAATTCATAGCTCACCAGTCTGTTCATTTCATGCTCATGTTAAAGTATGAGGAGTGTTCTTTTAAGGCCAATAAATTTCCATGTGTAATGTTAGAGTATCATCATCACATAAATATTTATGTAGTTTTTTCCAATGTGTCACACACAAATATAAATATGCCTAAATCATTTCCTCAATTTTGTTAAAATGTTTCTTCAATATAAAAATATAGGTCATAAAGGTAGCTACTTCCACATTCCTATAAATGGGTCTTTATAGTTTGTTTTGTCTCTAGTTAGTGTAGATAGGTAAGGTTCTTATATTTCAAAAGTGCTACATCAAACGTGACACATGTCAGACGACCCTATGTACAATCATTTTCTTAAGTGTGTCTTGCTTGATCATTTTTCTTTTTGAAAGGCTAAAACATATAAGTGGTTGTTACACAATTATTTTCATCACATAAATTTAATATTCTTTTGACATGGAAAAGTTTGAAACCTTGTATTAAATAACTCGTGCTTTGTTACAAGAAAACATGCTAATGCTTTGGTTAAGCTTATTTTCACACACATAATTTTGGGAAAAGACATTTCCTAAGTTACTATTGATTTTGTATACATTAGTAGGTTCCTTTTCTATGATATATATTACCACTTTGCACATGTTAACAAACATTGCAAAATTTATTTGGAGTAACACATGATAAAGGAAAGAAAAATGATAAAAGGTAAATAGATTGGAACATAAATAAAATAAGAAAAATATGTGTATTTGTTTCATTAATGAATATCTATTTATAGTACAAGTGTGAGCATTCTTTCATATTTCATATTTCTTTATCTTGTCATGGAACAACTACAAAAGAGACATTTTTTTTAAAATGTTGGTTACAGATTTTTTGAGCTAGGACCATCTCCTGTAGGGTCATCCCCATTGCCTCCAATGTCTCCTAAGTCATTTCCTAATCCAAATACCTTATCCTAAAACTCTCTATCTATAGAGTCCCATCCTTGCTAAAAAATTACCTGTAGTTGAAATTCTTCTAGCCACTCTTGATCAATACCCTCATCTAGGATGGAAAATTTCTAAAGAAATTTTATCCATGTTGAGCATAACACCATTGCATAGTGAGTGGTTTGGTGTAAAAATTGGAAACAAATAGAACCCATGGCACCTCAATTCCCCTTTCAAGTAATTCCCTTAAATATTTTGCCAATAGAAACCCGACCCCACAACATGCAACTTCTAGGGCATCTTCCAAACCCTCACAATAGTCCCTTCAAATGTACCTATTAGGTGTATTAGCCTACTGTTGATAATGTGACCTAGAAAGGAAATTTCGGGCTTGGTGGTGGTAAGTCTAACAAGAATACCCATATTTTTCTAACTAGTAATACCCATGACCCACACCTAAGACTTGTAAGAATTACTATAACAATGTGCCAACTTATGACAATAATGTCTCTTCTTATAGAAATTGAGAGTCATTCCACACACCTGATCCTTGACTCTACCTTGGGGAGGTTATCTTTTTAGAGTACCCTAAATCACTACTATCATTTTCTAAAGACACCATTTTCTCCATCCTTGATTTGTGTGCCCATTTTGGTTGCTCAATAGTGTAGTTGAAGGAGGTTTCGTACTCCTTGATTTATGTAGAATACTAAATGTATTTATTTCTAACTTAAAAATGAAAGAATATTTTTTGATATCCTTAGTGTACTAGCTCTATTTTTGAAATACGTGGCATTAATATATAATTTTATAATAAATGACATTATCTAGTAAGATATTATCACAAATCCACATTAGTTGCCTAGAACAAGTTGAAAATGTAATGCCCTACCTTGAAACCCATGATAAATTACCTTGTTAAAGTAATGGGGTGGGATGCATGGGGTATGGGACAAGTCTCATGTGTCTTTGGGTTTTGTGGGCTAGCTTTTGGATCTAATTGATCTTGGGGTTCCTCACTATTCTTCTAAGGCTGGTTATTTCATGTTTATGTAAACTTTTATTGTACTTGCTAGGATAGGGGGTTTTCTTCCTGCTTCTTTCCCCCTTGAGCCTTTCCAAAGAAGTTTTAATAAAAAGTATAATGGCTTTGCCATTTTTACCTGAAAAAAAAAACATTGACCCCAAACTAGGCAAGCCAAAGTGATAATGGTTGTGATATGTAGAACAAGGAAATTGTTCCAAAAGCTACAATTATCTCCTTTGAATTTGCTGACTTGAATGGATTTTGCTTGTACAAAAAGATGAGATTGCACTCCTCCCATTCTGAGCCATAATTTAAACTCTACAAGGAACCCCTTTGTTCCATTAAAATTTTCCATTAGTTGTGGTTTAATTTGAGCATTATGCTTGGAAAGAAAGTGATGCGAGAATAGAGGAGACATTTAAGGAGGCAATGTAATAATCTGATTCAACTTCTGCTACTCTGAACCCATAGTTGTCTAAAGTTTTGTAATGTCCATTTATCAGGTAAACATTCATTTTCCATTTAATAGTTGTAACTGCAGAGAATGCAAATGAATATTAAACTCCAACCTTCTGTCGATCCAACGCTGGTGTTAGTAAATGGATGAGATAGACTTTAAGGAATATGAATCAATTATTTTTGTTTGCTCTGTTACATTAGAAGACCTCTTATAGAGGTTGATACCACTGTAGGGTTATGTTTCTCCACATAATTAATTTCTCTAAAGAGTTTATGAAAAACATATAATTTCATTTCAAATATTACAAGTTGTTAGAGGTCATGATGTTTTCTTCTAATGAAATTAGAAAGATTTCAATTTACATTGAAGTATAGGTGTTATCTTTATCCAATTTAAACTCTACAAGGCACCACAAATTTAAAACATGAGGCATGGACAAATTAAATTAAAGTTAGGTCACGTTCACATTGGCCTTCAACCACTTAATTTCATAGAAAAAACTTTCTTCCAGATTGTTTAATAATTGTTTGACAAGATTTTAAAACTATAATCTATTTAGATTTTTATACCCTTGTTCTGCACGACATTATTTTTAATTAGATGTTCTATGCCACCATATTTGTTTTTTTATATTTGGGCTCCAAGAATTGTGTTCTTCTATTTGGTGTAGTTTTTTATTTATTCATTCTCGTCATGTTTGTGAATGGAATTGAATTTTGTAAAATAATATTTTATTAAAATCTTGAATCTTTTTTAGATTAAATGTATTCCAAATTTAAATTTATCTTCATTTCAATTTTGATGTAAATAATTATTTCCATTTCTTTTACTCCATGTTTTTAACTTGTAGTAAATTTGAATTTGTCTCCATTTCTTTTACAACGTGTTTGTAACTCTCCATTAAATAATTGTGTCCATTTCTTTTACTCCATGTTTGTAACTCTCCATAAATTTTAAATTTTTAGTGAATGGTTATTCTTCATTAATTTTATAATTTTATTAGTTTCATTTATACTGTAATTTTATAATTTTATTAAGTCGAGGCTTTCTATAATAATATTTTATTAAAATCTTGAAGCTTTTTGAGATTAAATGTATTCCAAATTTAAATTTGTCTCCATTTCAAATTTGATGTAAATAATTGTTTCCATTTCTTTTACTTCGTGTTTCTAAGAAATTTTCTTAGATGATTAAAATTTTGAAAAATATATAAAAAGTAAGATGTTTGTATATTTTTCAATTTCATGATATAAATAAATTAAGATTATGTGAAAAGTATTTTTCATATTTGGGTAAATGCACAATAATATGTTGCCTTTTAGGCTAACTTGATAGACATGACCCAGTTGGACTCAGTCGAGCCATACATGACTGAGTACACGTAGGTGCCACGCGATGTCGAATGGCGTCTACGTGGGCTTGTTGACTGGGCTGAGTGGTACTCGGCCGAGTCCAAATGCTCATTTGCACATTGAGGGGCTAAGGGTACTCGACACAGTAGGACTCGGTCAAGTTGGACTCGACTGAGTCTACCTAGGTGGCATGCCATGTTGGCAGCCAAACCTCCAAAAAACAAAAAAAAACCAAAAGTTTGCACTTTTGTTGTTCCTTTCTCTGCTCAAAATAGAAAATGTCAAAAAACTAAAAGTACCCTTTTCTAGATCTCGGAAGTACAATTATGGACATATAAATTTTAGATTGTTTCAACTGCAAAACGTTAAATAAATTTGCTAAAAACTACATGTAGATATATTAAACTTTGAGAAGACATTGATTTGGAAAATATAGAAAAATGCTAAATCAATTCAATTTAAAAAAAAAATCACATACAACACTAGAGAAGAGAGTCCTCTTCAAAAATATGTAATTTATTTAGTTTTTGGTATAGTTTTGATAGGGGAAAATGGCGGGAGACAAAAATTGTTGATTTCAAGTAAGTTCGACTTTGAATACTTATAATGGGCAAACTATAGATCAAAAACACTTCTTTCTTTTTTCTTGTACTAGAATACATGTCATTTAAAACATATTCTGAAATTGGAGGAAAAAATAATGTTTTACTTATAATGATTTGACAATAAGTAAACTCGATGATTTGCAGTATTTTTCAGGATATTAAAAAAAGACATCCTAAAAAAATAAAAAAACATGCTAATTTTTTTAAAATTAATTTTTAAAAATTATAGGCATAAAATTCATCCCATTTCACACATTTTATCAGTTCACATCATCTTCAAATTCTCAACAGAAATGTGACTTTTATGTCGTTGAAGTTTTTCAGTTTTGGTGTTGTTAGCCTTTTCGTTTGTAAAAGGGTGACAACTTATTGTGATTTTACCCATTTATAATAATAATAAAATTATTATTTTTAAATATTTATTTTTAATTAACAAAATTATTATTTTGAATTTTTTAATAAAAAATTATTGCTTTCTATTATTGATAATCTTTTATCTCAGGTCTTTGAAAGTCAACCAATAAGATTAGCACAAAAGATAGAATTATATCTTATATCTTTGCATGAACAAAATCACTTTGAACCTTAAATCAATATAAAATTGAACCCTAACCTTACCACTAAACCAATTATAACTATAACACTAAACCAAGTGGAATTGCAACCCTAATTCTAATCTAAATTCTACTCCAAATCGAATCCAAACTTAACAACGTATACCAAATTGAGCCCAAACCATAAATCAAATTAGACCTAAATCTTTTGGTCATGGAGAAACCTATTGAAGAATTAGAAACATCTGACCTTGAAAACCAAATTAAACATTAAACTAGATTGAACCCTAACCTTAACTCTAAATTTAATTACACATTAAACCAAGTTGAACCCTAACCTTAACATAATTCTAACTTTGATGTAACTTGTATACATAATTCTCACCCTGATGTTAAACTCCAATTGTGACTATAAACCCAACCTTAACCCTAAACCCTAACCTTAACTATAATCCTAAGCCCTAACCTTAATTCTAATAATGAACTTAAATCAAACACTAAACCTAATGCTAACTCTATCCATTGTATAAACCATATCCTTAATGGTAATGCTAACCATGATATAAATCCTAACCCTAGATGTGAATCCTAATCACAACCCTAATCCTAACTATGATGTAAACCTTTACCCTAACCACATTAGTAACCATAAGCCTAAGTAGTAACCCTAGCATATTAATAAATAATATTTATATCTTAATTTATAAATAAAATAATTTATAATATAATTATAATCCTATTCAATATAATCTTATATTATAATAATATTTGACTAATAATAAAATATAATATTAATATTATATATAGTTAGAGTAAAATTATAGTTTGGTTTAAAGTAAAGCAATTATTAAAAATTATAATATCATAATATAATATTATATGCATTCTCTTTAATAAAATATGCTATATAATTATATATTAATCTATGTCCGTCGCTCACTGCTAATATATCTATATATAAAATACGTCGAGATGTATCATGACTTTTAATTTTTTCATTTAACATTTATAAAAATATTCAATTGAAAAATAACCATATTAGTTCTACTTGTAACCATGACCATAAACCCAACCTCAACACTAAACCCTAACCTAATTAATATAATAAATTTATACCAAACTCTAACCCTAATGCTAATCCTAAACATGATATAAATTGTAACACTAAATGACACATTAAACTACATGATACATTAATGCTAATCCTAATATTGAACTTAAACCTAGCATAACTATTATTCTATCATAACCATAATAACAGTTTATGTCCCAACCATTTTGTCACCCTAATCATAATTTTAAACTAAATCCCTACCCTAACCCTAACTTTATGTAAACCCTAAACATAATCCTAAGCATAACATAAAATTTTAACCCCAACCATGATGCTAACCCTAATCCTAATTATATTAATTTATTCAAATTATAACACTAAACCCTAACCCTAATATTAACCCTAACCATAATCATAAATCTAAACCAAATCCTAATCGTAATGATAATTGTTAGAGTAATAATGTGTTTACTGATTAATTGAATCATATTGATTTAATTATTCAGTCACTTATTACCTCTTTCTACTTAAGCTAAACTTTAGGCATATGATAATTAATTATCTTTATTAATTATTATTATGCAACCTAGGTTTTACCTATTTAGGTTTTCTGATCTCCTTCATAAGGATTGATCTCATAATACTTTGTAACATTTTTCTGACATTTGATTATTGATTGCAACTTTTATTTTTGCACATCAAGGATTTCTCCTCTCTCGTGGATCAATGCGTTCAAGCCTCCATAGCTGTTTGCTTCTCTCTCTTTCTGTGACAGGTGTTTGTGTGCAGGTGTTCTTGAGAGCTGTGGGTTGTTTTTCATCAACTCCATCATGGTATCAGAGCTTCAGATCTACTTGCCCCTGTCCTCTTTTTGAGAGATTCGTCCATGTTCGTCAGATCTACGTTTTCAGAGAGGGTTTCCTGTCAGATCTGGGGGGACCTATTTTTCTGGTCATCTTGGCCTCAAACAGACCTCACGGTTGCGTTCAGAGTGTTCAAGAACCCTAAGATCCATATAAAGTTTGTCCAATTTGGACACAGTTGGAATTTGTGAGAAAAAATTTTTTGCAATCGGCCTGGCATGGATACCAAGGTGATCATAAATTTTTGGTGCACTTTTGGCCCAAACGGACCTTATAGTTGCATCCGGAAGGCCCGAGATAGTCAAGATCCATATAAAACTTGTCAAATTCTAACAAGTTGGCCTCTGAGGCAAAAAAAAATTTACATACCAGGGTCGTACGGCCTTGGCACGCACTCCGAGGTAGAGTACAGACGGTGATTTTTTCAAAATTAAAAAAAATTAAAAAAATTTAGGCACAGCCGCCGTGCGGCCACCCAGGCGCTGCCTGGCGGCCACCGCCGCCCCTCCGCTGACAACGGCCCTCCATTCCCTCCGCCGGCCCCGCCGGTGTCAATGGCCCCGCCGCCGCTCAAGGCCCCACCACCGGTGCAGCCTCCTCTGCTGCGCTCCGCTCCGACGCCCGGCCACCTCCGCTCGTGGACTGCCCCCGCCACTGGCACCCTCCACCTAGCCTGCTCCGCCCTCCGGTGGCCCCGCCCACTGCCGCCCCGCCGGCCCTCAAGCACCAGCCCCCTGGTCATGTGGGTGACCAGAGGCTTATTGAATCAGCCCAAGGCCTGTGCTGATATCAGCATGATGTCAGCGCATGCAAATTTTTTTAAAAAAAATTTGCATGATTTTTTTTACAAAAGGGCTCTGTTTTAGGGGTACCTAGGCATTTTTTCGCAATATCTCGGGCATACGGAATCGTAATTAGGCATGCGATATATCGTCGGAAAGATGGTTCCGAGACCAATCCAAATTTTTTGGTATGGTTTTATGATTTTTCCATTTTGATACTCTTTTTTTCTGTCAAAGTCAGATGTTTTCTATGATAGTGACGTTTCAAACCTCTTGCATTTCGGGATCTGTTTCTCTTGCATCCGGACTCCATTTTTGGAAAATGAGATATTGCTGGAAAGGTCTTTCTGAGCGTTTTTTAGATCTGATGGTTTTATGTGGTTTTTTGTCGTTTTTCTGATGTCACCCATCCTCAGATCCTTCAGACACCCTCTTTGGGCCCTCCAGCGCAGTTGTTGGTTTTTTGCTCATATCTTGAGCATACGGTGTCAAAATTTGGAAAACAAGATATCATCGGAAAGATGATTCTAAGATCTTTTCAAATCTGGAGGTTATATTTTTTGGTATTATTTTTTTGATGGTGTTTTTCTCTGTCAAAGCTAGATCTTCAGGTTTGCACTCCGGGAGCTCTATCTTGCACATCAAGACTCCGTTTTTGGAAAAAGATATATCTTTGGAAAGCTTGTTCAGAGAGATTTTCAGTGCTATGAGTCATTTTTTCAGATTCTGCTCCAGGTTCATTTTATTTAGATTCTTTCTTTTTTGCAGTCTGGTGGATATCTTGGTTGTTTCAGGTCCTGGGATCTCATTTTTTACATGGGATGGCTCATATTTATCTGTAGTTCATGTTGATATAGCTTTCTATCTTCTTTGAGCAGTGTATACTTCACTTTTGTAGCATTCTTTTATGCACACGCACTGAGATAAAGTGTCATTCTATTGGTTTGATGGGATCTTGCACATGTTCGTGCTCTTTGTACTTGCACTCCATTATAAAGTGCCAGGGGGGTTTTGATGTTTGCCTTTGTTTGCCATCTTCTTTTTTCATGTGAGTGTTCCTCCAATGACATTAGCCTCGGGTATCTCTATCTGTGTTTGTACTCTCTCTGCACATTCGATGTTCCAGATTCATCTTCATCCTGCAGTTCATATTGGATGATCTTTTCAGTGTACCTATCATTACTCCCCTGTCAACAGTATGGGGGGGTTTCTACTATTGGTTCTACTGCTTCCTTGGTTCGATAGTGTGAGCTATGTATTTAGTATTTGATCCTATGTACTAGGCGGTTGCAGTGGCTGGGTACCTATGCATTCCGGTGAGATGGATCACTTACCATATGGACACTCTTTTCTTTCCTATTTTTGGATGCACTCTTCCAGCTTTGATTGATCAGCTCTTCAGGCTTGTGGTGTTTTGCCATCTGTATCTTCGAGTTCAAGTGTTTGCCTTTGTTTGCCTCTTGATTCGAGTAGTGTTATTTGAGGGCACTCATACAGATTACAGTCTTCTCTACCTGGTCATATTTCTATGGAAGATCTTCAGATCATCAGTTTCTTCTTGACAGAGTTTGCAGTTTCATGCTGCAGTGATGTTGTACATGTTCATCTTTGTTCCTATTTTCTGGAACATTCCTGGTTTTGGAGGCTTCTTTAGTCCTTCAGACTAGGCTTTGTCTCTTTTTGGAGTAGAGTTTTTTCCATGTGGTTTTCTCTATTTCTCCGCTTTGTAGAGACTCTCTTTTGTACTTGGGTACCTAATCAGGCCTTTGTTGCCGAGACCCATTTGCTTTCAGTAGTTCTTTCTAGGTTTTTAGCTTCTCCCAAAGTTTATCTTAAGGGGGGGTGTTAGAGTAATAATGTGTTTACTGATTAATTGAATCATATTGATTTAATTATTCAGTCACTTATTACCTCTTTCTACTTAAGGTAAACTTTAGGCATATGATAATTAATTATCTTTATTAATTATTATTATGCAACCTAGGTTTTACCTATTTAGGTTTTCTGATCTCCTTCATAAGGATTGATCTCATAATACTTTGTAACCTTTTTCTGACATTTGATTATTGATTGCAACTTTTGTTTTTGCACATCAAGGATTTCTCCTCTCTCATGGATCAATGCGTTCAGGCCTCCATAGCTGTTTGCTTCTCTCTCTTTCTGTGACAGGTGTTTGCATGCAGGTGTTCTTGAGAGCTGTGGGTTGTTTTTCATCAACTCCATCAATAATCTTAACCTTAATCCTAAACTTGACTCTAACCCTAAACCAAACCATAGCCCTGACCAAATCTAAATCTTTATCCTTAACCTAATTATATTTCCAATCTCAACCCTAATAGTAATTCCAACCTTTCCCTTAACACTTACCAAAACCCTATTCCTAACCTGAAACCTATTGTAATTACAATCAAAACCCTAACCATAATTCTCCTTGTAACAATGACCATAAACCCAACCTTAACACTATGCCTTAACCCTGATCATAATAATAAATCTAAACCAAACTCTAACCCTAACACTAACACTAAATGCTAACCCTAATCAAATTAATTAATTCAATGTGTTAATCAATCCCTATATATAATCCCTTTATTTTCTCACTATATAATTTACTATTGTAGATTAACTATAATAAAAATAAAAATAATATCTTTCATTATGCATAGCAATTATTTTCTCACTATATAATTTACTATTGTAGATTAACTATAACTGGAATAAGAGCTTCATGTTTTTCATCAATACCCCCCTTGAGAGACAGGCTAAGATATCCAAAATTCTCGGTTGCAGCATTGGTACTCTCCCCTCTTCTTATTTGGGTCTTCCCCTCTGCTCCAAACCTCTTGATAGCTTTTGGAATCTTATTGTTGATAGATTCAATAGGAAATTGGCAGGTTGGAAAGGTGCCCTTCTCAGCAGTTCTGGCAAGCTTCAATTGTTAAAGTCCACTCTGCAAAATATTCCAGTGTATGCCTTGAGTCTTTTTAAGATTCCTCACAAGTTTGCGGTGGTGCTTGAAACTATTCAAAAAAGGTTTTATGGACTGGGGTTGAAGATAAAAAAAGACTTAGTTTGGTAGCTTGGGATAAGGTTTGCAAACCTAAGAATAAAGGTGGTTTGGGTCTTAGACCTATCAAGGTTGTCAATAAGGCCCTCTTAGCTAAGCAAGTTTGGAGAGTCTATGGGGATAGAAAGCAATGGAAAAAAATCATTAGAAGCAAATACCTCTTTGATTCTAACAATCTGGAGGACCTCATAAACAATGATGTCAAGGTGAATGGCTCTTACATATGGAATAGTCTCTACTCTTCCATTGACTTCATAAGAGAAGGGATAAGGTGGAATCTGGGAGATGGGATCAAAATTGATTTCTGGGATGACCCTTGGATTCAAGAAGAACCTTTATCTAAGAAGAAAGAGTGGAAGGATATTACTACTCAAGCTAAAGCTACTTTTGGTATCAAAGTCTCTGACTATTGGCATAATAATACCTAGAAGGACCTTGCAAGCTTTGATAGCAGACTATCCCCTCTTATGATTGAGTTGTAGTCCTGGTTCAAAAAGGACAATCACTCAAATAAAATTGTTTGGAATCCTTCCCCTAACGGTGAATTCTCGATGGCCTCTGCCTGCTCCCTTTTCTTCTCCAAGGAAGTTAAGTCTCAGTGTGCCTTTGTCTGATATAAACTTCTCACCCCAAAGACTAACTTTTTCTTTTGGATTCTCTTTCAGAATAAGCCCCTTACTCCTGACAATTTAGCAAAAAGAGGTTTCATTTTTGTTAATAGATGCTTTCTTTGTATGGAACAAGCTGAAACTTGTGATCACCTCATGCTCCACTGTAGTTTTACTCGGAGGGTTTG
This sequence comes from Chamaecyparis obtusa, assembly GCA_027943335.1. Lineage (NCBI taxonomy): Eukaryota > Viridiplantae > Streptophyta > Pinopsida > Cupressales > Cupressaceae > Chamaecyparis > Chamaecyparis obtusa. Next base: position 14,682 of record BSBK01005094.1, read on the forward strand.
GAGCCTTGTTTTTCAAAAATGGAATTTGTGTTGGCTGTTTCCTAACTCTTGGCAGGACTTTGTGATTCAATGGAGATGCCCTTTTGACAATGATCTTGCTAGAGAATTTTGGAACCTTATCCCGCCCCATTTGTGCTGGTGTATCTAGAAGGAAAGGAATAATAGAATTTTCAGAGAGAAATATGCTAATCCTGACATCATCTGCAACAATCTCTTTAGAGCTCTTGAGGAAAACTTCACCAATGCCATCATCAATAGCAAGAGCAAGCTTAGGGAAAGACTCTTTGATGTTGATTGGATTACCTGGAAGTTTCCTCTTCCCAACTCTCAGCTTGTCTCTCCTAGAGATAGCTTGGTCTGGATTGCTCCTCCTATTGGTTGGGTTAAAGCTAATTTTTATGGTGCCTCCAAAGGCAATCCGGGTGTCTCGAGGGGAGGTGGTATCATCAGAGACAATAATGGAAACTGTTTGGGAGCTATTTCGGTCCCCTTGGGTTCTTAGACCAACCATAGGGTGGAAGCTTTGGTTGCTCTCAACACTATCTTATGGGTGGAAGAATTAGGTCTCAAAAGAGTCTTGCTAGAAGGTGATTCTTTAAATATAATTAACAATATTAAAGGTATCAACACCCCTTCCTAGACTATTGAACATATCATATAAAAAATTAACATTATTGTTCAATCCTTTGAGTCGTTCTACATTTCTCACAACTACCGGGTGTGTGTGTGAAAATTGTACCTGATCTGTAGACACAACACTCAGTAAAACATTAGAGGTTAGCAAAAATTGAAATCGTGCAAAATTGAAATCTATCTAACCAAGCGATTTACTGCCTTCTAGTAGGTGCGAGATTAATGCTCTCAGATTGTAATCGAGATCAGTGACCTAGACGACACCTAAATGAAGGATTTGAATGCAAAAGATGAATATGAAATTGAATGCAATTAATCTATATTTTTGATATTTTCTATGCAATAATAATTGTAAAAACTAATATGAAATCTATGCTAAATGAAATTGATATGCTATGAATGCTATTGAAAATTGATATGCTATGAATGCAAAAAAAAAAAAGATTGATCTCACAAAGATGTCGATTCGCAAGAGCTTTGATTCTTCAATTCCAATTCTCCAGCGTGATTGTGCAAAATATGAGATGAGATATGAAGAGCTGAAGCCTTTAATTTATAGAAATCCAGGGCTTTGGAGGTGCATGGATAAAAGCCATAAATCACTCAAATTGATTTTTGAGTTATCTGATCATGAAAGATAGTTAATTCTCATGATCATGAAAGATAGTTAATTTATCAAAATCATGCAAAAATAGCTTTTTAACTCAAATTAGAGTTTAGATCAGTTTTTTGAACTCCAAAAGGATGTTGAGTTCCAAAAAGTTAATAACTTGCATTGATTTTCTGATTTGGAGTTTAACTGTTTCTTTTGAATATACATAATAATTAAGAATTAAATAAATAAAGTGATTTATCCTCAACTCAACTGATTTTTGAAAATAAATAATTAATTTATGGGTTGATTAACTATTTATTCAAACTTTTATTAAAAACTATATTATTAAATAATGACAACATGCTTTAATTAATTAAATAAGAATTTAATCAATTAAAGATAGAAATTTTGATTTATTGTCAAAATTAAATAATACAATTAATAATAGATAGAATTAAATTTAATTAAACAATTAAGTGGCAAATATTAAATCTAAATAATTAAATATGAAAATATTCAATTAATCAAACTTAGGATAAATGTGATTTATTGCCAAATAATTATAAAATTAAAGATAATTATGATGATTAGGAATATTACTAGGAATATTCCCCGATGCAGAATTTAAGATAATCAATTATGATTCGATGATGTTTAGATGTGCCTTAGATTAGGACTTTGATGTCAATTTCATTCGAATTGAAGATGTAGGAGATTAATGAACTTATAGCCCATTTTTGGGGTATTACATTTTGCCCCTCTTTGAATTACTGTGCGAAGCGCAGTGGTTCAAAAAAAGTATGTGTTTGATAGAGATATGAAACTGATTCAAAAGATAAACCGATCTCAAGATAGAAACCGATTGAAAGATATTGAGATAGGAGTTGATTGATATTGAATTTGATATGGAGATAATAGGTCCTGAATGACCAAAGATAATGTTCACTGTAGCAGCAAATGAACCTATGATTGTGAAAAAGTGTCAAAATGCCTGATTCTGAACCTTAGGATTGATAAGAAGTGAGTGACCCGTTCTAGACTCAATTGTCTTAGCAGAACTAGCAAGTATCACATCCAAACCCTCAGTTGTCGAAGAACCAAGGAAAGAACACTATGATTTGATGGTTGCAAAAACTGATACGGATTACAAGATTAAGAGAATACCAGATTGATATGGATCAATGAATCTGATATGCCCCAAGTGATGATAGATTTGCCCCGAGCGATGAGGACTTTTGATGAATCAACGACTAGACATGATTGTTGTCTTGATCACTGATGAAAGATATTGATAGAGTTTGATCGATAGAATTTGATTTACAGACTTTGAATGATGTGCAATACCATGCCCCCTTCGGGATTAAAATTGAAATCTGACAAGAAAAGTCAGCGTTATAGTTTAGAAGCATGTTAATTGATTTGAGAAGTGTGGTGAAACACATTCAAGAACACCTTCTGCATTGTTGGAAGGTCCCAAAAGACCAAGTTTGACTAGGTTTGACCATGAGTTGACCATGGTTGACCAAGTTGAAATTTTGATAGTTTGATGTAAGATAATCAGTTAAGTTGAATACTAGATTTCTGTGATGATTGAAGGTTGATTATGCAAGCAATTAATAATATGAATGATCTCAGATTTGAATTTTGATCCCGAAAAAGGATTCTACTTGCTATTTCATTGGAGGAACCTTCGTGTGAGATTCAGCTCTTGTTAGACTTGAAGATGCGATTTGAAGAATCATTTAAGCATTGAAGTTCATTTAATCATTGTGAGATCATGCAAATATGCAAAATGCAATGAGACATGCAAAATGAAATGCAACCTAAGACCTAGGACCTAGTCACTGATCATGTGTCAATTTGTTATCATCATTGAACTTTTTGGTAACTGGATAAATCAATACAATGCCCACTAGCCATGAAACCATAGACATATGAATATCGATTTGTATGCGCAAGAATCAATACAACACCCACTGGTTATACAACCATGGACATATGAATATTGATTTGTTTTCAGAATGTTGGATCAGATATAAGCACCAAGGCACAAATGTCAGGATGACCTGAATATCATGTCCATTTTGATATAGCAATTTGTACAAGCATCAAAACATAAACGTCATGATGACCTGAGTACGCCTTGCATTGCAAACACATCAAACAGCTAAGAGATTATTCTAAATCCAATGTGAATTACTCGTAGTGATCCTTTATCGTTCACAGCCTTAGGTAAGATTGCGTTTCACAGTAGGAGAAAGAATTTACTTCAAAAAGATAATAGTTAGATCAAACTTCCTTGAATTTTTTGGGTATCAATGGTCGAGGTACGCATAGCCATCCAATTCGAGATAGAGGCTCTTACAGTCGGACACCATTTCAATCCAGAATTTCCAAAGTTGTTAGATTTTCACATACAAGCAGAAGACAAAGAAAAGATTATGCCCCCAGTCATCACTCTCTAAATCCTATAAAGGACATCATCGAAGAGCTCGAAGGGACACAATATGCAAAAATCTCAATGCGGATCAGCAAACATACAAGGAGATAAAAGCATGAAAAGCACAAATTGTTTTCAGTTGAGTTTTGATGTTTGATTGTTGTAGATGCAAAATCCTTTCTGGAGACGAGACAGACTGACTGACTCAACTGGAAGCTTCAAAGGACTCTGACTGGATAGGAAACATCTAAGATACATTGGAGGCCATAGGATATGACATTGATTGCCCCCAAGTTTGAACATTGATAGGATATAGACGCTCACGCTGATTGGTGTACAAACTGACTTATTGAAAACTGAAAATGCAGAAACAAACCGAGAGATATGCACAAACTAAAGCAAGACTGAAAGCTGGGAAAGACCAAGATTGTGCTGATAGATGGAGCATTTGGAACAAGTGGCACCTGTTTGCCGAGTTTTCACCATCTTGGTAGAGATTCTATTTTTGCTACCGAGGCGCCTGTTCTAAGTTTTCACCAAGGCACTTTTTCTTCTTTTTCATTTTTTTGTATTTTTGAATATTTTTTTGATTTTTTTGTGAATCATCAAGGCGCCTATGGCTAGGTTTTCACCAAGATGTTCATTTTTTCAGGACTTTTTCTGATTTTTAAGATTTTTTTTTTCAGGACATTTACCAAGCACTAAATGCACTAGGCGTAGAATTTCTTTAGATGGAGAACGTTGATTGGTTCTCAGAGCTGTTCTCCTTCAGTCGTTGAGAGTTGATAGGCACCAGAGCCAAAAGTAGCAGTGATAACAAAGGGACCCAGCCAATTGGGTTCGAACTTCCCCTTGCGTTCTCGATGTGATTGATTTTTAGGATTTGCTCTCAAGACTAGATCACCAACCTGAAATTCTCTGTGTCGGACTTTCTTGTTGTAGCCTCTAGACATTCTTTTCTGATACACTCTGAGATGATCATACGCTGCTTGTCTGCGCTCATCTAGTAATTCAAGTTCTTGTAACCTAGACACTCTGTAGTCTTCATCAGTGACAAGTCCATGCATTCTAATTCTGAGTGATGGGATTTCAACCTCAATAGGTAGTACCGCTTCAGACCCATAAACTAAAGCAAAAGGTGTAGCCCTTATAGGTGTTCTGATACTTGTTCTGTAGGCCCATAGAGCTGGATTAATCATGAGATGCTTTTTCTGATACTTGTGCTGATACTGGTTTTGATACTGATTTTGATAATTGTTCTGATACTAGTTCTGATACTAATTCTTATACTGATTATGATAAGTGTTCTGATACTAGTTCTGATACTAATTCTGATACTGATTATGATAATTGTTCTGATACTAGTTCTTACACTGATTCTGATACTAATTTTGATAATGATTCTGATAATTATTCTGATACTAGTTCTGATACTTGGTATACTTGATAGCATCTTTTTCCATTGCAAACTCCCAAGCAAGATTATATCATGCAGTCCCAATGTCTAGCAAGGTGGAGAACAAGAGGGATTGTCAAGCTAGTGGAAGAGATGGAAGACAAAAGAATGAAGGAGATTGAAGGGAAGAAATCCTCAAGGGAAAACTCCTCAAGAATACCCAAGCTAGGGAAAAATTGTCATGTAAAGCGTAGTTGGACAAGCAATGAAAGGCCAGCATAGGATAAGTCACAAAAGCATAATGCCAAAGAAGGACATGATGTATTCCAAAGAAGTAGACATGTCAAGAGGCTTCATAGCACCGTGTTTTACTCTTTTTTTTTTTCTCATTAGATCAAGACCAAAGGGGAAAAGGATAGCAATAGGTGAAAATGAACGGAGGAAGATAGACATGAAGACTAAATAGGAAGGGAATGAAAGCAAGATCATCATAAGATAGATCACAAGATAGCCAAATGTTCATGTATAGATCAACATTGTCAAGATCAAAGAGAGAAGATGGAATGGATGAAATATGTAGAAGAACTACGCATGATGCATGATTGCCAGGTTTTCATCATGGTACTTATCCAAGGTGCCACAAGGGAGTGGTTTTCACCATAGGATGAATTTATTTCTCTTTACTTTTGCTACCAAGGCACCTGTTTCCAGCTTTTCACCAAGGCACATTTTCAATTTTTATATTTGTATATATTTTTTTTTCTCTTTTTGAATTGGAAGAAGGCAAGCTTTTTAGATAATGCTCCTTGAAAGGATAAACCATGATATGCCAAGGATTCAAAATGATATGCTCAAAGATGCTGACAGGGAAAGGGAGATGGAAGAGAAAATGGAGGATAGGGTTTTATGTAAATCGAGTGAGGTTGGAAGATAGGAGGAATATGCAAATGAGGAAAAATGATAGAAGGTAGAAGGATAATGCATGGAAGGATTGTAAAAGGGTAGGTGGAAAGGAAGGCAAGCTCAACATCAACACATATCTTGAAGGGTGGCGAGAGGGTGGAGGAAACGTGAATGAAGGAATACGTGAAGGAATATGGCGAATGGATAGCAAAGGTTGAGGTTTAGGCACATGAAATGGAAGAATATTTTTGGAGGGAGATGAAGTGGAAGCCTTTGAAAGCTTGAATGTCAGCTTAACTTTTTGATCAACACCAGACTCTTTCAAGAGAGACTTTGGAATCCATATAGCTGTAGGCTTTTCATTTCCTTTTGATGATCTAGAGAGAATATCTTTAATGATGGATTTTGGAACCCATACTTGTCTTGTAGTTTTCTTCTTAGATATCTCTTTTGACTTTATGTTTCCATGTCTTTTAGAGGAGACATGGTGATTTTCTTTTTTTGATGGATTCTTGTATTGCTTCTTTTTCTTATATTGAACATACAAGTTACTTCCAAAAGACTTGGGACTTGTGGAAGAAGGAGGATATGACTGGTTTAGATGGGTGGGTGGATGAAAAGGATTCAAGGGTATGCATCTATGTTGATCTTGAGGAAAGATAGGAGATGGAGGTATGTAAGGACCCAAGATGGATGGCAAATTAAGAGAGTTAGGAGGGGAAAGTGAAGGGACATAATGACCCAAGATGGAAGGAAGACGTGAAGCCCTTTGTAGTGGTGGAAGAGGTCCAAGGATGGAAGTGGAAGACACAAAAGGATAATCAATAAGTTCATCAGCATCTATATGACAACCAAGGATATCAGCATCTTTAGAGTGAGCATTAGGATCTTCAATAGAATCATGGACATCTTGAATATGAGCACCTTCTTTGATAGGATTGTTCAAAGCTTGCAAAGACTTAGGAAGAGTAGAAAGTGGAAGTGAACATGGAGTGGTAGAACAAGAAGATGGAAGACTTTGATCTTGACAAGGATCTTTGGATAGCACAAGCACATAATTTTTCTTTTGATTTTCAATAGGCTTAACATTGGAAGTATCAACATTTTTACCAACCTTAATGGAAGTATCATCTTTGGAAAGCACAAGTGTAGTAAGGTCATTTTGATTGTCAATAAGCTCAACAGTGTGAGTAGTAGCTTGATCTTGCTTAGGAGAAGACTTAAGACATGGTGGAATGCATGAAAAAAGGTCTGTAGGATCAAAAGAACCATGAAGCGGATAAGAGACATCACGAAAGGGATTGGATGACATGGAGGGTTCTTGATCTTGATCTTTCTTTATGTTCTTTTCTTTATCATTTTTAGAGTCCTCTTGACATGGAGCCACTTCTAAGGACAAGGAAGCATGTTGGGATTGTATGGATGACTTTGGAAGAGATGGTGGAGGACTAGCTGAAGTAGGGATTATAACATATGAAGGCTTAGGCTCTTTAGGTTTATCATCATTGAAAGTATTTGTAGCCAAGTGAAGGATAGCTTGAGTTTCTTTAAGAGGTAGCCCTGGAGGATAACTATAGGGAACCACATGAAAAGTATCAGGGCTTGTGTCAGATGAAGGTTCTGTGAAAGATTTGAAAGACTCGGAAGCTTTAGGAAATGTATGGGTATTGGAGGAAGTAGGGGATGGAAGGGAACCATCACTAGACAAAGGTTCAACATTAACATGACCTTGCTTGAGAAGATAGTCTTTATTTTCAGCAGGAGAGTCTTTAGGAGAAGGATTCTTATAATATTGATGTTTCAAGCTGGCACGATGTATTTTATAGTCCTCAGTAGTAGTAGATGGATCATCATCAAGGTATTGTCCACAAAAGCCATCAAAATCTCTTTCAAAATCAGAATCATATAGATCACCATCACGATCTATCCAATGTGACGGCCCATTTTTAGTAAGCAGGAATGAAGGATGAGGAGGACTCTTAGGAACAGAGGTGTCATAGGTATCATTACATTGTCTGTCGTCATAGTCATCATAGTCTCCAAAGCTAGATGTGTCACTCTCCGTGGAAGAGGTATCATATTGCTCAAATTTTTTTCGGGGGCATGGTGACATGTACAAGTCTTTATCAAATGGAAAAGAGTATAGAGCTTCCATGGAGAACTCTTTAGGTTCCTTTTCTTTCTTAAGATTGTTAAGTTCAACTTGCATAGCTTGTAGCTGCTTCATCATAGCGGTGATTAGAGCTTCTTCCTCTTGTGTACTGATTCTTTGAGACGTGTACTGATTTTCAATAGCTATTGCTCTATTCTTGACACAGTGATATTTTTGACAGATTCTGGAACTAGGCTGGAAACATTGGATATCTTGCAATTTGACAATTTCTGACAACTCTCTCAAATTTTTCCAAATGACACTCTGCAGACTCGTACGACACTGGGTAGTCTATGAAATGACAGTTGCTAAACTCGTACGACAGTTGGGTAGCAATGAAATGACAGTTGACAAAACTCATACGACAGTTGCTAACAGGGTTTTGACTTTCTTGAATTTGCTGGTTTGAAAACTCGTATGACACTGGGTTCTCAATCATACGACATATGGGCAATATTGAAACGACACTTGACAAAAATCGCACGACTTTTGACTTCCTGAAATGACTTTTAACTCCAGAAAAGATTTTACGTCAATTTTTGCAAAATTTAAGGTCTTCAGTTTTGGATTGTTTGCAAATTATACTATCCAAATTTTGAAGGTTATACCAGATTTGATCATTTTTAATAGCCAAGTAGATAAACAAACACGTAGAACAGCAAGCAAGTGATTCCAAGCACGTCTGAAAATAATGAACAAGGGAAAAAGCAACCTTGCGCATGAACAATCAAGTGACCAAATTGTGCTAATCCCTGAGAGTACTAATTGTGTATGTTCTGAAAAGTTTTGCAATAACACACATATACCTAAAAGTGAAAAATTGGCCTCTCTAGGGTTTTTAGTAATGGTTTGACTCTGCAACTTTTATGATTCAAAGGGGTGAACTCCAATCCCGGTGCACCAGGGTTTTGACACAGTCCGAGAACTTAATCTTCAAGAGCTGCTAGGGAGATCTGACAACCCAACAATGAACCATACCCGTGGAGATTTCTTCCACAAGGATATTTATATAGCGGCTGTCACTACCATGGCGAAAATGGCTATTACCACTTGAGGTTCCGTCAACGCAGTTTACCCTGTGAAGGGATTGTCCGCTACGGTTAACCCTCTCTAAAGGTGACTCACAGATTTATACCACAAGGGGACTTGGCTCCAGATCCAAGGTTTTTGACACCTTTTCACTTTTAACCCAAACAAAGCAAGCAGATTAATCCGACATGCTAAGACAAAGTTTTGTTCCACCAAGGTCTGTGATATCAACTCCACGTGATCTATCAACCTCTCCGGGGAGAGAATGTATCAATCAATAAGAAAAGATGCACTAACCAATTTTGATTCACCAAAGCTCGTGATATCAACCCCACGTGATCTATCAACCTCTCCGGAGAGAGAATGTGTCGATCAATAAGAGAAGACGCACTAACCAAGTTGAATGTGAAACACACTAAGTATCCTCCCTACCTACAAGGATTCTGTTCTCAAGAAAGAATTTCGCTAGGAATCCAATCTCTCAAGAATCACAAATAGTGTTCATAGGGCCTAATTACTATGTGAGCACAGATATATTCCCGAAAGCAAATCTACCAAAAGTACCCAAAAAGCAGAAAGAGGAACACTTAACGCTTAAAGCGAATATGAGATGAGTCCACAAGGTGGAACACTTAACACCTCACATAAGCTAAAAATGAGTCCCCAACTTAGAAAACAAGTGAGTTCCTAAAAGCACAAAAGGGTTGCCAAGTGGAACACTTAATGCTTCTGTCCTGTTGACCCCTCCCCTTTATGGTGCTGAGATTGCAACCATGGGGCGGAAATGAGGGGCCGGCGGATTAGCGAGTCCAATAACCCAAGATAGCAATCAAGATCAATCACAAGTATCTAAGACTACTTAATGAATCCTTAAGGGGTCACAACCTAGTATCAATTATGCAAGTGTGTAGAAATAGATCAAAAGCACGAAAAGATGCACACAAGCTTGACACATGAGAGATTTATTTTAAGTCCAAATCGAAATATTTTTAAAACAAGGAGAATACCTGGTGATCCTCGCAATGCGCTTAGTAGATTTTACCTGATTTTTAGCAATTCTTGCACTTTTCCCAATCAAAACCAATAGAAAATTAATCAGAAACAGTAAATTTCAATTGTTAGGGTTAGCTGTCAGTCAAAATCTAAAAATCAAATCTGACAAACTGTCTGCAAAAATGAAACGACAATTGAAATCTGGTACCAAAACTCATACGACAGTGGGTATGCTCCCAGACGACAGTCCAGAAACTCGTACGACACTGGGTATCTTACCATACGATAATCAAATCCTGATGCTGAAACTCGCACGATAGTGGGTATCTTACCATACGACAGTCAAATCCTGATGCCGAAACTCATACGACAGTGGGTCTCTTACCATACGACACTGGGTGTCTGATGAAACGACAATCTAAAAAAGCTCATATGACAGTGGGTCTCTTACCATACGACAGTCGAATCCTGATGCCAAAACTCATATGACAGTGGGTCTCTTACCATACGACAGTCGAATCCTGATGCCAAAACTCGTACGACAGTGGGTCTCTTACCATACGACAGTCGAATCCTGATGCCAAAACTCGTACGACAGTGGGTCTCTTACCATAGGACAGTCGAATCCTGATTCCAAAACTCGTACGACAGTGGGTCTCTTACCATACGACAGTCGAATCCTGATGCCAAAACTCGTACGACAGTGGGTCTCTTACCATACGATAGTCGAATCCTGATGCCAAAACTCGTACGATAGATGTACGGAGTGAAATTAAAAATCGCACTGTATGGACAACTTTGATAGAATACCACCAAAACTAGGCAGCAACAGGGGAGTTTTGATAGAGAAATGATAGAAGATTGATAGAAATGAAGGGAAGCCCATTTCAGGGCCCCACGGTGGGCACCAAAAATGTGTGTGTGAAAATTGTACCTGATCTATAGACACAACACTCAGTAAAACATTAGAGGTTAGCAAAAATTGAAATCGTGCAAAATTGAAATCTATCTAACCAAGCGATTTACTGCCTTCTAGTAGGTGCGAGATTAATGTTCTCAAATTGTAATCGAGATCAGTGACCTAGACGACACCTAAATGAAGGATTTGAATGCAAAAGATGAATATGAAATTGAATGCAATTAATCTATATTTTTGATATTTTCTATGCAATAATAATTGTAAAAACTAATATGAAATCTATGCTAAATGAAATTGATATGCTATGAATGCTATTGAAAATTGATATGCTATGAATGCAAAAAAAAATAAGATTGATCTCACATAGATGTCGATTCGCAAGAGCTTTGATTCTTCAATTCCAATTCTCCAGCGTGATTGTGCAAAATATGAGATGAGATATGAAGAGCTAAAGCCTTTAATTTATAGAAATCCAGGGCTTTGGAGGTGCATGGATAAAAGCCATAAATCACTCAAATTGATTTTTGAGTTATCTGATCATGAAAGATAGTTAATTCTCAAAATCATGCAAAAATAGCTTTTTAACTCAAATTAGAGTTTAGATCAGCTTTTTTAACTCCAAAAGGATGTTGAGTTCTAAAAAGTTAATAACTTGCATTGATTTTCTGATTTGGAGTTTAACTGTTTCTTTTGAATATGCATAATAATTAAGAATTAAATAAATAAAGTGATTTATCCTCAACTCAACTGATTTTTGAAAATAAATAATTAATTTATGGGTTGATTAACTATTTATTCAAACTTTTATTAAAAACTATATTATTAAATAATGACAACATGCTTTAATTAATTAAATAAGAATTTAATCAATTAAAGATAGAAATTTTGATTTATTGTCAAAATTAAATAATACAATTAATAATAGATAGAATTAAATTTAATTAAACAATTAAGTGGCAAATATTAAATCTAAATAATTAAATATGAAAATATTCAATTAATCAAACTTAGGATAAATGTGATTTATTGCCAAATAATTATAAAATTAAAGATAATTATGATGATTAGGAATATTCCCCGATGCAGAATTTAAGATAATCAATTATGATTCGATGATGTTTAGATGTGCCTTAGATTAGGACTTTGATGTCAATTTCGTTCGAATTGAAGATGTAGGAGATTAATGAACTTATAGCCCATTTTTGGGGTATTACACCGGGAAACTAATCAGGTTGTTGAAGGCCTTGCTAATATTGGAGCCAAAAGTGAGAGAATTCAAAAATGGTATGGTAACACTATAAATAATGATGCTATCATCTCGTGTATTAATTATGACAAAATTAGACAAAAGGAAGGAGTCATTAATAGTAATTTTAATGAGGATACTTGATAACTCAAATTAGCTTGTGGTGATCTCGGAGGTCATGCGAAATATTGCTAAGTACATTTCTAAGATGCATAATTATTTTCCCATTATGAAAGCTCATAATTTTATGTGCCTTGTCATCATGACTAGTAATTGTTGCCAATTCGTGCATGTGATTAGGGGAGAGAACTAGATTAATAGCCTTTATATGCTTAAAAGCCATAATATTGATAGCACTATATTTCTTCTAAGCATAATAAGCAGACTCTTCTTCCTATGAAAAAAGACCAGGGTGATTGTTCGGCCATGGGTGGTGATCTCAGAAGAGAAGAGCCGACGGAATGCAAGTGGAAGTAGGATAAGGAAGTCTGGAGTGTTTTGAAAAAAGGCTAGGTCCACCAGTATCTTCAGAGACTCCATGGCTTTGATAACGATGTCTCCAAAGCCTTCACAGATGGGTGGGATAAGGGCATGGTGAACTTGGCTGGCAAGTCCTTTAGCCTCAGCCTTGATCTTCTTTCTGAAATCGTTAGCCTCCCTCTAGATGGTATGAAGTACTCGAAGGAGATCAAGGTCGGAACCAGAGCTTACTAGTCATTTCCTATTACTGATGAAGAGCGGGCTCTCATGGTTAAAGGTAAGAAAGACTATGTGGATATGGATAATATTGAAAAAATTTGGGGTTCTGTCATTAAGGTCATGATGGAGTATTTCACTCTTTAAGGGAGGTTCTCCAAGGTTTATAACTACCATTTTGTCCTAGCTAACCATTTTAGACATGACAAAAGGATTTCCTTTCCCTTTTTCCTTCTGTGTTCACTCAACCAAAGTATTAATGAATTTAGGGTGAAGAATTTCCTAATTCTTCATGTTGGGCTTATTCTCCTTATAGCAGATTATGTGAGAGACCATATTCCTGATCCCATCCCCACTCAGGTCAATAAAAGGAAGATTCTGGGTTCTCCTTCCAGGAAGAAGAAATGCAAAAAAGCCCTCCCTTCTTCTGAGCCTGATCCTTCTTGGCTCAAGGATGGCTCGGAGCTTGCTAAGGATCTCTCTGTGAATAATGTCCCTGATATAGCTAAGAACAATGTGGATCCCCCTGTGAATCCTGTCATTTTGGAGCTTGCTATTCTGGAGCCTATATCCATGGTCCTGCCTGAGAATGTCACTGAGGTTGGTAATAACCCCCAAGAGAGTCATAATGAGGAGTCCAATTCCACTACCTAGATCCCTGAGGAGAATGATTTGGTGAATCCTGATGTGGTTATCAAAAACATTACTGATACTACTGAGGGTTATTTCGAGGCTGAGTAGGATAACCTTAATAGCGGGGAGAAGCCTAACCTTGCCTCGGGTACTGGCAATGTTGAGGGAAAAGGAAATATTGTGCATGAAGTTGAGGATGAGGGAAACAAAGACAAAGATTATGATATCAATGATGTGGATAATAATGTTGAGGATTCAGGTAAAGATAGCTTTAGGGTTATGGAGGAGGATAATCTGAATTCCCACGACTCCCCTAGCTCTGGGAAGGCGAATAAGAAGGATGGTAGTGAGAGAAGTTCTGACAGCAAAAGGTCCCATCCCCTTTTGGATGACCTTAGAGAGATGGATTCGCAAGTCAAGAGATCCATTATTATGACCCCCCTTCAAATTGCTAAGAACGAGTCTATCTATAGCTATAACTTGGATAAGTGGGTGCAGAATGACCTGGTTGAATTGAAGAACAGATGCATCAAATTGGAGAACAAGAATATTATGCTTGAGGAAATCATTGATAATCTCAGGAAGGAGACTATCTCCAATGCTAAAGCCTATGTTTTTTATTACGGTACTGAGTTGGATGAAAAAATCAGAAAAGCTTTTGAGATAGCCATGGTTCCCATTCAAGAGAAGACAAGCAAGAACGAAGCTATGTTAAAGAATTTGCTTGGTTTGGCAAACTCAGGAATGAAGACCACTCTGGAGAACCTGAATACTTTAAGCAAAGTGTTGGAAGGGAATAAAGAGGGCCCTCTGATCGACAACATTGATCTCACCGGTCCCAGTTAGTAGATGGGACTGGGTACTAGAACAAGGTCCAATACCAAAAAGAAACTTAAGGTTGAAGATCAGGACATCATTAGGCTGAAAGATAATATCAAGACTATGCAAGCTCAGCTGGAGGACTCTGAGGGCTTCTTGAAGACTTTGTCTTGATCTTGGTGCTAGTGGTCTTTTTCTCTATTTTGTTTCTAGCTCTTTTTGCTTTTTATTGTTTAGGCTTTATTGAATATCTAGGTTTTGTCCCTTTGTAGTCTGCTCCTTTTTGGGGTAGCTAACTATTCTTTTGGTGCTCCATGCTTATCTCTATATATCTATGTTAAAGGGTTTCGGGGCCCCTTCAAAACCTATTTTTATCGTAATCGAAAACTATAATAAAAATAAAAATAATATAGATTAACTATAATAAAAATAAAAATAATATCTTTCATTATGTGTCACAACTGCTACTAGCTTATATATATATATATATATATATATATATCATATTTTTTCTCACTGCAATAGGCATAAAATAATCATGAACATTTTTAGGGATTTTAACAATAAAGATATGTATTGCATGAAGCAATTAGTATTGATCAATATGCATGTGATGTAAATGATTGATTCTATGAGAAGCAATGCGTGGATAGTCATTAAAAAATGCAAAGTGACAACTTAGGTTTTCTTTAGCTAGTAACAGGCAGTCAACTTGACTCTGAAGCAAAAACATGTGAAGAGAAAAAAACTCCCACAATCTAAAACCAATCTAATTGATAGCGAGAGTCTTGTAGATCAACAATGGTGGTCAAACAAAGTTACATGAGATTTTAATCACCCATTAACTCTAGTTTAGCTTCTACGAAATATGAACACCCCATATAGATTGCAACTCCTTGTTATTATTTAAAATTATATTGTTGACCAAGTTTTGTGACTGTGTTCTTTGCACCTAATTTCACTTCTCAGCAAGAAAATAATAACACAATGAAATATATCCCAAACCTCAATACTAATAAAAAAACTTCTAAATCCCCTATACAAACAATATACTTAATCATCTTAATTTCAAATATATTTATTAGTTTTTATTTAAAATATAATATAAAATAAAACTTAATAATATTATAGATTCATATTATTAGTTCCTGCCAAAGGTAGGAATACTTATGCATTCAGGCATTTTTTTTGGCTATTAGTTTAACCAATCATAGTGCTGAATTAAAAAAATTTGAACAAAAAGTCTATAATTGTCATTTTCACACATTTTTCCATAATTTGGAAAAGACCATTTTCCTCTTTTTCTATTGGTTTATATTCTAAACTGTGCAAATTTTGTAATAAAAATGTATTTTAATTCAAAAAATAACAATTTTCCTACAACCAAAACTTCTACATGACATAAAGTTTTATTTCTTCTTTGTCATAATGAGTTGTCATCTTCAACATAATGCATATTTTGACATTTTGGTTCATAAGTCTTTCTCAAATTAATGAGGATTTTGAGAGTGCATACAAATGTGGAAAATTCTAGAGATTTTTTCTATTCCTCATTATATTAGATAGTGAATGATAACTAGAAAACTTTTCATTTATTATCCTATTTAGTTCGCATTTTGAAAGTGCATACAAATATTGCAAAATCCAGGTAGAGTTTTTCTAGTCTCTTTCAAAATAATTGATTTTTTTCTATTAGTTGAATCAATTATATTGGAGATTTTTTTTCATTTCTAAACTTACATTTTTTGTACAAATTTTTTAAAATTATGAAACATTATTTATCTACAATTTTATTGGCTTTAGATGTGAGTAGTCATTGCAAAAAAAGACTCATTTGAAAATTTTTAAATCTAAAAAATTTCAAATTGAACAACAATAACAAGTAGTCTTTGAAGTGACAACAAACTTTTTTTTTTGTAATACAAAATTGACAGCAAATCTTCCAAAGATTGGTCCATGCCCTAGTACAAGACAAATCTCATTATTAATTTTGTCTTTTTAATCCCAAATATTAAAAGCACAAAAAGTATCAAACCTTCCAAAATTTATTTGTGCTTATATTTTTATTATGGATGGACAATCATTCATCTACAATGTAAATTATTTATATGTGAAACAATTTTCTTTTGTGCAGATTTTTATTTATGGTCGGTAGCTTATGGTTCATATATTCAATGCATATTAAATGCATAACATCTTTCTTCCTCTATATGTGCTCAGAGCTTCTTTTTGTTTGTCATAAGCAAAACATAAGAAATTTAGAAAATTAGTTCTTCTGGTGCCATTGCCATTGCCACAGTAATTGTGATTGCTAATACTTTTGCTATGCTACACTACTCTTTGTCTTAATATTTTGCATGTTTAACAACTTTATTGTTTGTGTAAGCTTCCAGTATGACTCACTGCGAATATCTTTTGTTTGAGTGTTCATTTTTGTAACTTCCATCTTCTCATGTTCTAATTGTGTTGGTTTTCATCTTAATCAATGGTTGTGTTCTGCATCATGATGATAGAGGGCCAATCCTATTTTTTGAAGGAGAAGAAACACTTTCAATGAGAGAATTATCTTTCTTTGTTTGATCTATTCCCTTCCTATCTCTGAGCCACATTCTGGCTGGCTCCCTGAGGAATTTACACACCTATTCCAAAGCTCTCGTTCTATTAGGGGTGATGAGGATGGTAGCATAAAATTTGACTTACATCTGACAATTGCTTTCTCTTAATAGTTTGCAAAGAATTTTCTTAAAATCCTGTATCTAGTACATATTCGATGAGCATGGCATTCCATGACATCACTTTGCTTTCAGTTGTTTTTCTACAAACAGATCGTCTACATTGTAAAATTCATTACTCTAATTTTCTTTGGATGCTTATGTTCTTGACATCATGAATCAAATGTAATTTGTAAATGGTCTAAGCTAAGTTTGTAGCATTTTATTTGCAAGGTATATGTTTTAGATTCATTAGTGGACATCGGGTTTGCACTGTAAGTGTTCTATTGGATACACAACCTTTGTGCCATATTTTTTTTGGTTTATATTTATATGTATGGTAGTTTTCTAGTTGTAAGGTGTGTTATTATTATTATTTATTTCGAGATTACTACTTGTGCTCACAAGTCTTCAATAGTCAAGGCAACATATTAGAGTCTTCTCCGTTGATAAGTCATTTATTTTTGAGGTGTCTAATTTTTTTGCAACATGTTTCAATACACAGATTCTCATATGTTATCATTTTTGTATTCTCATGTTTGCCTATCATATCTTTGTCAATGTTTTCCTATTTAAAAGAGGGTAAAGAGGCTTGTCATTTTTAAAAATTTGTAGACTGGTACTGTCTAGTTTCCATAGACAAAATAAATTTCTAATTATATTCAATTTTAGTTGTTTTTATTTTTTAACTTTATATTTGACACTAGATTATTATTATTCTCATGTTTCTATTACAACATTAAATTAGACAAGGTTCTCATTAAAATTTAAGCTAACACTAATTCTATCTTATTTTTGTCTTAATATATAGCTAATTATAATCTCAAATCAGTATTAATTGATTGATTTTTTAACGGCTAAAAAATAAAAAAGATTTATAATCAAGTTGTATTTAGAATTTGAAAATACTTAAAATTTATATATTAAGTTTCATTAAAATATATTTCTTGCTCACAAATTACACTTCAATTATTATATTTTCCTACTAATTAACTTTCAACACATTACATTTAACTTTGACATGAACTTCGATGCTTTAAGTCCTTGTTTCTAGAGTCTTTTTCTTTTATATCAAATTGCTCTCATTTCCCTGAATTAATTATCTTTCTTTATTAACATCAAAGTAAATACGGTTTTTATTCAAACATATATTTATTTGAAAAATAAACATAAAATTAAAAAACCTAAATTTAGCATTTTCGCATACTATTTGAGTGGAAGAATCCAGAAATTACCTAAATTTTCTTCGTCCACTGGTCTGCGAGTGAAATCCTCCATAGTAAAGCTCAGGTCTTCACCATGATTATCCCTGTGCGATGTTTCACCTGTGGAAAGGTAAGTAAATCTCTTCGTCCTCCTTATTGCTGAGTTTGGTTGTGTTTCAGCTGGTTATTTAGTGACCTGTATTTCATGGCAGGTGATTGGGAACAAATGGGATCAGTACCTTGATCTTCTCCAGGCTGATTATCCCGAAGGGTAAGTTTTTCCTCATATTCATTTTTGCTTCTCTAACCAATTCATTTAACGAATAACCAAATTCAATGCTAAGAAAAACAAAGTAAATTTTGGGATTGCCCCAGGTCAAGGGTACTGGAATTTTGCTCGTTTAAAATTGACTGAGAAGGTGTAGGGAGTCTCCTTTGAAGCCTGTAAAATCTTACATCAGGTTTAGATTATATTCAGTGTATTTTTATCAAACTTTAATCCATAGATAGGTCGAAGCCCTCCTTTAGCTCCATGTATAAGCGTGCCAAATCTCGTTAGTTTGGGTAGCCATGGAAAACGAAAGCCGGCAACACATCTATACCACCCATTTAAGCTATGTTGGAAGAAACGTATATATTTATGGCAATTGTCAGAAATTCGTACGGTGAAATTCAGTGAGAAAACAACAGACTTAATAAGAATATATTCAATCGGAATTGAATTCAAACTTAGATGGGAGGAATTGCAAGTATGTTTTCTTTATTTCGTGGTTATTTGTTTAGGACCTAGGTCATACTCACAGCCTAGCATACGAGACCCCGTTGTCTGAAGAAGGGAACTCTTAACACTTTTTTTTCATGTATTTTTCGATATCTGACCTCCTTGGTGTCGTGGTAATTAAGTCTTGCCAATCTGAATATCAATATACTACTTACTTGCAGGTAGGAAAAAAACTTAAATGTGTAACAGGTTTGACTCGTGCAACCATATTTTTTATGTATGCTCCTTTTACTTGGCAGTTATGTCAACAAGAGGCAATGCGATGATATTTCATCACAATGAAAACTGTTATTTACCATTTTCAATAAATTTGTACATGTAAAGCTTCATGCAAGGATTCAAAAATAATACATAAGCTTCCAACTGTAAACCTCAATTGAGAATCTTTACATGAGGGTTTATCTTGATAGGCAGGGTTTTGGCTAATGTATAAATTCTCTACCACCTTCTATAAGCATTCCCTGCCCCATTGCATGGTATAATGTCTCACAACAGCTAACAGCGAGGATTACAGTCATTCCCTTGTGGTGAAGATGATGGCACAAGGGTTTCACAGAACTGAAGCAACAAAATTACCTTCTGCTTGCATTGTACACGTGCATGGGTGTGCATGGATTGGAAATGTTGATTTCCAGAGTTACTCGAGTCTCGTTCACACTCTGCCCTCCGATAAGAAAGGATGCTTCATGTACCACTGCCCTGTAGCATAACCTTGAAGGCTTGCAACTGGAATTGTTGCAGGTAAGGCCCATATACATATCTCTAGTGTCTTCAAATGATTATGAAGACCTTTGAAATGATATGAATACTCCAGTAACTACCTGCCGAAGCTTGGAATCCCTGGCCACAACAGGAGAGTCTGCAAACAAAGAACTCGAAGAGAATAGGGTTTCTTCTTTGAAAACCTAAGTTCCCAACTCATAACCTGGGTTAGTTCACCCTTAGACTCAACTCCATCTTTTGTGCATGGTAGAGGTGATAAAAAATGAATCTGTTTGAGCTTTCCTCATAATTTCTGGATGAAATGAATGTGGAAAACTTGCTTGTTGACTTTATGCAATGTGGATTTGTAAACACTAATTTTCTGTCATTCAAAGGCCTTGACATAGTCAAATATTTATAATTTTAACAATTGCTAATACCTTTCTCAAGAGGTAAAGATATGACTCAAGGTTTTTTAATATGACAAAACATTATCTTATTTTCCTCTTAGAGAGACAGCAGTACGAATGAAAACTAGGACTTAATTGGCCTTACAATTTCAAAAACTCCTCATTTAGCTAATTTAGCTATTTTATGCCTGAACCACAAAAATAGCTGGCAAGAGAAATTGCCGAGTCCAAGTTTTCCGACTATGATCTGTATGTTTTCCTGCTAGATCACTTAGAATATCATATTCTTTAGATACCAAAGAGCTATTACTTACCTTTTTGCACCAGTGTTTGGAATGGCTAGTGATGTCTTGATCATCTTCACTAAATTTGGACCAACAAAAAGTTGGAGCATTGTTCGCCTGCTTGAATTTTGTGTCAGATTCTTCATTTGCACTCTTTCTTATGAATATCTCTCAGCATGTTGGGGCATGTTTCACATTCATGTTCTACACTATTAAGGAGGAAATAGAAACGTGCTATTACTCCAGCTTGCTTACTTGTTGATGCTGGTGTTAAATGAGGAAGTGGTATGCTCTTTTTGATTTGTGGATGTGGTTTGAAAGGAATGAAGGGGTTTCTTTGGCCACCTTGAGAATGATTTATTCCATGGTTAATATTGATCAGTGTGCTACCTTGTTCTCTGTAAGATGGCGACCTCATTCACAACCACCTTCAACATGAATAGGAATTTCATATACCTATCACCTGATCTTCTGAGCTTGGACCATTAATCTTCAATGCTAATTGCCAGGTTCTGAGCAGCACCTTGATCATTTGGATGTGATATGTTAAACTCACACTTTATCTCTGGATTGTGGGCATTCTTGAAGAAGCAGAGAGAATTCATTGTGCTAGGTCTGGCAGCCACAAGAGTCCTATTCATTAGATTATTGAATGTTGCAACAAACTCATGCATAGGTTTTGTGTCCTTTCTCTTGATGTTTGAGAGTAGTGAAAAAAACTTGTTTTGAATTCTGCTGTTAAGGTTGGCTTGGGATATAGAGTGGGAGAAACATGGAATACGTTTTGGGTAGTCTTGCTGTTAAGATTGGTTTGGGATGTAGGGTGGGAGAAAGATGGATAGTGGATCCCTTTTCACAGAACAATCCCGCATGTGATGCATCGATTCAGTGATAAGTGCTTCCTTTATGTGCGAAGGTGGGAATCCTTTGTCCATTTAATTCTAAATTGGATTGAGTTATGGGGAAGGGCTAATTGTAAGCTTAACTAAAGAGAGCTTTGTGCACTGATAAAGTGGACCTCGAAAACGCAGGTTTGCTTGTGTGGTGTTTGGTAAGTTTTTCTGAGTAAGCTGGTTTGGAATCACCTGCGCAGGAAGGGATTTGCCAAATGCATGCTGGTGGCAAATCTCTTCTCTGTGATGTTACCTTTTTGTCTGAGAGGCCCTCTAAATCTGAAAGATGCAGGGGGGATATGCTGCTGTGTGCTAGAGTTAACCACCTTATGAGCTTATGTCCAATTGGGTAAGGTGCACCGTCTTGCCAGCTAGGCAGAAGTTAGACTGCTGCACTTCTACAGTTTGCAGGAATGAGGCAATTCCTCCTGTAATTTGGTGTAACCTGAGTCGATGGGATTGCCTATTAACCAATTTACCAGTCCTGGTACTGGTTCGGGTTTGGTTTAAAAAAATGTGTTTTGGGTTCTTTTTGTGTTTGCCCAGACAAAAACATATAAATAATAAAAATTATATATATAAGGCATCTCTTTCATAAATAATTAATAAATATAGTGAAATTAAAAAATATATCTAATAGCCATTTTTATAAATATAAATATAATTAATAGGAATATAATATAATCTTAACTTATATTGATATTCATAATGTTCATATCTGTGTGTGTATATATATATATAATAATAATAATAAGTATAGATTTATAAATGAAATATAAGAATACATAAATATAAATTATATTCATATTGATTAATCCATCTTTTGCCCTATTGTTATAAACTTATATGGGTTCTTGACATCACCGTTCAATCTACGACTAGTGGAAGGTGGTCAGCATGCACAGGTGGGCGAACCAGGGAAGCCAGCCAAACCCCCTATATCTGTGTGCATGTAGGAATGATTTGTTTCTTCATTTCAAAATCTTTTTGTAGGGGATGTAAGAACCTGACAATTTGATTTGCAAGTTTTTCTATAAGAAATGTAACAGAGGAACAAAGTACTCGAGATACATATATATATATTTTTTGTGATGAATAACAAAGCTGAATCATAAAACAGATAACTCCTATCATTAATGTAACATATAAGAATAACAAAGTATACTGAAAAGCTGAAGTATAAATTTTCTTGCAACTATATGAAAATTTAAGCAACATTTCTACTTCACAATTCCATTCAATTTCTTTTGAAGAACAATCAAAGGAAAGTAAAAGAGAAGACAGAAGTTACTTACTGATACAAGTCTGTAAGAATAGTTGACTGGAGGATCATGGATGTTGTCATGGGGGAAAAGATAACACCAGGGCGTTTAACCACCCAACCAATGAAACCAGGCGTCTCGCCCCTTGTCCATTTCCCACTGGAATGGACCCGGCCCTCTACAAAGGAAAGAATAGAATAAGAAACTGAATCAAGACATCTGGAACTGGTGGACCCTACAACCTTAGTTGGTTATATCCTGTAGCATCTGCTACCTTGATATAACACCTGGCTAGAGGTGTATCCAGGTTCTAAGGAATTGTAAGTCACCATCTACTGGTGAACCCTTGGCCAAGGAATTTCCTCTACTCAACTGAGCAGTAATCCAATTACCACCCTATCCGTCTTGTTCTCACAATGTGACTGTTAGCAGTTTATGGTTTAGGGTTATCTAACTGTATCTCCCATTTTATTCATAAACCATTGGAATATGCTTTTACTTGCAATTACAACAAGTACGTCTCAATATTGCAATAACTATATTATTTATTGTATCACGGAGTTTTATCACGTGCAGAAAATAGTCACCTCATGCTGACTGTTATTCTGTGGTCTAATTTTACAATTGTTAAAAACAGGAAGATGCTGAGGTCAAGAGTTTAATATTATACCAAGAACATTTTGGATTTATTTACCTCTTGCTATTTTCGTAATAGACTAACCTCTAAGACTAGAAGACTGTTGAACTCGTGCAGTCATTCTAACTAGGCGGCAGAGAGAGAGACCAGAATCTGCATAGTCATAAATTTTCTGCCATCATGGACTTCTGTGCTTAAAACTAATACAGTAGTCAAGATACAGGGTTAATCCAAGGTTATCTCAGAACTGGGCAATACAGGAAAACTTCCAGCCTTTTCCGTACCTACCAACTCCTATCAACCGCTCCCTACTGGTAAGCAATTGACGGTAGTAAGGAAGGAAATACAGAACTTAAGAGATGAACAAAAATTAAACAATGAGCTTCCTTTTCTTTTCTCGAGTTCTTTACATTCTTACGTGAATGGAAGAGAGATTTGGCTATTTAACTATACAACAGAGACTTCTTGCAATAACAACAACAGAAGGCTCTACAGACACTCTAAGAAACCTTTCTGAACATCTTTTGTTTATCAATAGAAGACACAAACTCCAGAACGGCCAAGAAGAAACAAGATACAGTTTTTCGTATGGAAGGACAACAATATTAAGAGATTGCAGTCATGTATTACTTATACGTTCCATTCTTCTAAGAAAGATTACAAGAACTTGACAGAAGGAAGAATTCATGCCTGGAATCTGTGGACGGATATGCTAAGTCTTGACGTTGACTCTCTTTTCGTCTCCACTGAAACTCTGTTCAGCTCTCTCTCTCGCCACGACTGTAGTTCTCTTCTCTACTTCCGACTAGCTTGCAGCTCCCTTCTTTCTTTCTAAAAACCAGACGATAGCTCTTTTTTTTTTTTCTTTCTAACCTCCCTGGTAGCTCTCCTTTCGTTTTTTTTTAATAATTATCTCCCTCCTCTCTTTCGGAGAACATAAACCTAACCGTTTTTTAACACCTGAACGTGGTGACTCAGCTCGACTTGTTCGCCACCTTCTATCGTGGTTGAAAGTCTCTCCAAAATCGATACATTTCCTTCCACTAAAGTTTTCGGTTTAATCTGATTGCCACTCCACAATATTAAAATTATATTATTAAGAATTAAAATGATGTCATCAAGACACTGAAGGATCCCCTTGCTTAATTCCGATAGCGACTACAGACGTAAAAGTGATTGGCATGAAGAATTGACTTAATATAAATATAATTGTATGGAGTGTTGTCGACCAAAGATGAAACTCAACGACGCCTCAAAGACTAATATATATATAACTAGATATTTAAGGTTGGCTTAACGGAATGTGGTGATAGTCATATTTAAAGAAAAAGATTACTTATTCAAAGAGAGATTAATGATCCCTGTCTATATATATAAATGGCTTAAATATTAAATTTTTTGTTTCCCAAGGCATGATTAATAAGGAGATGATGGGATAACACTAAGAAGGTTGAAATTCTTATCCCAAACGCCACTATTCCTAGCTACGTCACAACTTTGACTCAAAATATACTAATGATTGACCATGACAAGGCAACTTCCTACTGGCTCCTAAGGTTTGGCCAATAGGGTACTTCCGGTTTCCTTACCATTCCGGTATTCCTTTTTCTTATTTCTCCTATGACGATCTTCCTCCCTCCTATTCCACAACCACTACTCTTTCATATCATCTTGCCTCAATGAAGGGAGGCATCTCTTCAAGAGTCACAACTTTACGAAACAATAAACACCCCTTTAATAATAATCATTGCCTTTTGACTGCTGCCTTTGAAATTAATGTTTGTTTATTAAAATGAGTATCATCTAATTAGTCGCACCTTATGAAAGGTACCTTAACAATATCAAATCATGTTTTAGATATGAGTCGCACCACTTTCCCATTTTGATTAGTTCGATTATTGCTTAGTAAACCACCCTTTGGAGGATAAGAGAAATCGTGTCTCTTCAATAGTTCTTTATTGAATCACTCCTTAATGGATTGCACCTTTAGTCTTTAGTTAAATAGCAGCTTTGTCTTTGCAAACTTGTTTTAGCAAATTTGTTTTTGTATGAATCCCATCATAAGTGGCTTCTAATAATTTATTCAACCTTCATTAGTGGCTGCATTTAGTCTTGGAGTATATTATGATTATATTAGACTATTTTTAGTATCCTAGGTTCTTGCTATTTTTAGCTCGTTATTTTAGAATCTTAGTAAATGGTCATTTAGGTTGTCTTAATTAGTTTATTTTAGTCGTCTATGTTAAAATTTTAAGTTATCAGATCTAAACTAAATCAGAACAGTGAATTTAAACAAATCAGAATAAGAGACACAACACAATTTACCCTGGGAAACCTCTAGGAGGAAAAACCCAGCATTCAGATCCAATTAATTTTGCTTCTCAAATTGACTCACAATAACATCGTAGTGGATTTGCTGAGGATCCCCAATCCAAGAAGCAAATCAAATTTAGAAGACTGATTCAAAATGATAGCCTAGATTTAATTCCTCAATCGAATCTCTGCCTTGAATGGATGCCCAGATGTGTATGTTGCTTCTTGATGGAGATACTTTTATGAGGTTCACTTGCTTGGTAGATGCCAAGATAGATTCACCATGAATTTGCTGTAAATACAAATCAGTAGTCTAGAGCAGGCCTTCAAGAATTCGCTGTTGATATAAATCAGTAGCCTAGATCAGGCCTCCATGAATTCGCTGTTGATACAAATCAGGAGCAGATCGGATGGCAGAGGAAGTTCACTGTGTATAGCGGAGATATTTCGCAAGCTTGTTTTGTATATCGGATGATCTTTGCAATGACCGAAATCCTCATATATATGAGGTAGTAATAAATTACAAGGTAGGGTTGGCCAGATTTGGGACCATATGTTTCATATAATCATGGCGCCAAGGGTGATTTAAGACATTTAACCATTGTGAAGGGCCCAGCCCTTAATCAATATTATTTTAATTTAAATTAAATATATAAATTAAACTATTAAGTTAGTTAAATTTAATATTGGCTAGAATCCAATCTAGCTAATTAAAATTAACAGTATATATTTAGACGACTTTGCTTTTTGTTTTTTTGTTAAAAGCTTTTCTAAACTCTATATATTTGGGTATCGGTAATACAAATTCATTCAGTTTGTTAGAGTTTCAGATTATCGCTGGTTAATGCTGACTGTTGCTGTTAATGATATCACTGTCTGAATATATGATTGCTGCATAATGAATATCATAACAATCAAAGGTCTAATTGCTGTGTAATCGTTGTCCTATTTAATAAACTCACTGCCTAATCAAATGAAGTCATTGTTAAGTATCTTGATTGCTGATTAATTCTCTTCCGCACTTCACTATGTTGGTCACTCTTTAATCTGAATCATGTTCCAATATATTAAGACATGTTAATAATTACATCTCTTTATAATCATTGCTATCTTTTATAGAGATATCTGCTCCATTTAAGTATCGCTGCATTATTATATAGATTTAGCCTTTAGGCATCACTATTCTATTATGCAGATCACTACTTTATGTCTGGGTATTTAATAAGTTTGCTACTTAACTTGGGTCATTTTAGTCACTCCTTAGGTTTGATATTTGCAGATAATTGTGAAGTCTAATGAGTAAGACGATTTTCTGATGCTCGTCTAGGTGCTTGATGTCGGGGACATGACAAATTTTCCAGTTGCTTGTGCAATTCAGGAATAGAGGGCTAATTGTCGAGTCATTCTGAGTCATAAAAAAGGCTGAGGAGAAACTCCCTCAATTTGTTTCCATGATTGTGACAAAAACATGATTCCAGTAATTGTGTATTAGCTAAGCAAGATGGTTTTTGTGATTTAATGTTGTTACTTGCATTTGCCAGTGGAATTTCTTTCCAATGTCATTGTAATGATGGAATGTGATCATTGCAATCCGCACCCCAAGTTTGTGTCTGATGAAGATTTTGATATAATAGCTCTTTTTGGTCAAATAATTATTACATTCACAATGAAGATCCTATAAGGAAGAAGCTTTGATGTACTCTATCTGACCATACTTCAAGGCTAGAAGGATGGAATCATAAGAACTCTTTTTCTGTTGTTTTTTCAAGGGTATGGCACAAATGTTCCTGTCATTTTAGTTGGAAGCATTTTATGTTTAAGTTGACAGTGTTTTATACAATATACCTATTGTTTACGTATCTTCTACTGTATCTACAGGGATGCTCTTGATGCTCTTGGATTGGTGAGGTACTGCTGCAGGCGCATGCTTATGACTCATGTTGACCTCATTGAGAAACTTCTAAATTACAATAGTATGTTGAAGTTTTTAAATACTTACAAGGCTTACATTACAAGTCCCATATTGTCTTTAAATATTCAGCTCTCATTTCCAGTTTTCATTTTTTTAACTGCAGTGAACTTTGATTTTGTCTTGCAGCTTTAGAGAGAAGCGAGACAAATTAGTCATGAAGCGATTGATGGTCTAAGATGTATTCAATTTTGTTTTGATGATCTTGGAACTGGTTATGATAGACATGATAGAAATCTATAATATTATGTATATTTTATGAGTTTGGCTAGTACAAGCTGAACCTTAGGTTCTTGATACACTTTCTAACATGATGTGTGCCCCATGCTCCATGATAACTATTGGTTCTTGTGCTTTTGGCAGAATGGTGGTTTACACTTGAGTATTCGAATGCTTCGTATGTGTGTCATGTTTGATTATATAAAGCCTATAATGTCAGATTAGCTACATTTTAAACTTTCCACCTCTTAGCTTATGGCCACTTGGTGCATATAATGTCAGAATATACGCTTTTTTGAATTTTCCACAGTTGCTTTTTCTAACACTGTTACACTGGCTCTGGGGGACATGGGGACGGGGGAAAGGACCTCAATTTGGGGACGACGGTGGGGGGCTGGCGGGGGGGTGGGTGGTGCTGTATATACTATATACTATACATATAGTACTTGAAATGTTAGTTATGAAAATATGTATAACAATATAAGAAGTAAATAGCAGAATTGCAAATGCCAAATACTAAATACTTGAACATTGAACCAATGAACAATGAACATTGAATATCGAATTACTAATTACTATTAAAAAATAGAATGCAAAATTAAATTGTTGAATCAAAAAATGGAAGATTTCTATTATATCAAAAATACCATAAAGATGATTACAATGAGTAGCATGATGTCAAAACAAGTACAAAATGCTAAAATGTAGTGAAGGGAGGCCTCTAATCATCCCTCAAGGCAAACTCCTCATCACTAGAACTACTGGATTCCTCATGGTCAAGATCTGCCAAACGAACACCAACCAGCCCTACATTTGAAGCTGCTGCATCCTCATTCTCATCAATCTGTGTTGGCTCCTCTGGCTCTACATCCCATCATGTTGTTGGCCTCTCCTTGCACACACGTGTCTTGCAATCAATGATATGCAAGGCACTACGTACAACCTCTAGCTTCTCTACTTTCCTAGAGGCAAGTCTGTTCCTCATAAGAAAGTGGATGAAAGTACAAGTAGACTAGTTCCTCTCGACAACTGAAGAACTAGAAACTTGAGATAGCTGACAAATGGCTAGTGTGGTAATCTTTGATTTTTGTACTTCATGACAGTTCCAACGTAAAATCAAGTACTTTGTGCCATAGTTCTTTTATCCATCTTTGTTGCATCCGAATAACCCCTAAGAGTGGCAAATTTTGTCCACTCAGTGTAGAGCTCGTCAACAATTTGAGCATCATATATCCTATCATTGCACCTGAAGAACCTTGACTTCACCTCATCATTCTGAGTCAATGTAATTCTACCAGTCCTAGGCATGTACCACTTTGGATTCAATGCATAAGCAACCATGTGCAAGGGAGTGTTCAACTTGTCCCATCTGCGTTGAATGATTGGGCGAATGTGCTCATTGTAGAATGCTAAAGTGGGGTCCTCTTGCACAACAACCCTTATCTAGTCAAGCATAGAATCGATGCACTCATACACCTTTCCAAGGGTTGGTGCATCCCCATCGCCATATCTAATCACCTAGAAAGCAAGAGCAATGATAGAGAATATATTTTGTTGTCTTGGCCTCGGTCCACCAATTCCACTCATTCGTCATAACCATGAGTTGCAGTGCCTCTTGCAACTCAAGCATTGTCTCTAAGAGAATGTAATAGGATGCATATCTAGTCTCAATTGGTTTCAAGAGCTCCTTTACAAAGGTCCCGAAGAGTGCATGCAAAGTGTTCTGGTGGCAAATAAACCTCTGCACATCTCTCGTATCGCTTGCCACTCCTCTAATCTAGTCAATCTTCTCCATGTCCTTGAGTGCATTGTTCATGTCATGCACACAACATGGAGTCCACCAAATATGTATGTAAGTTACCTCAATAAGCTTCTTTGTAGCTTTACACATACGTGCTACATTTGTCACTACTTGGACTACATTTTGTGGCCCAACCTCCTCAATAGCCTCCTTGAGGATCTCAAACTGAAACTGAACATCTTTGCAACGCCGTGAACAATCAACTGCCTTGAGAAAGTATGGGCCCTCTAAACATGTAACCATGATGTTGATCAGTGGACGATGGCTAATGTTCATCCACCCATCCATAACTATGCTGCATCTAGACAGTATCCAACATGCCTTCATCTACTTCATCAAAACATTGATCTTGGCATAGTTGTTATCCAAGATCGTGGTCCTCAATTTGTGCTCACTTGGTGGCACATATGATGCCCGCACCCCCTCCCTTGCCACCATCAAGATCTTCTCTTTATGATAAGGAGATCAAGCTACATGCAATGGGATGCCCTTGGCAAAGAAGAACTTGCCAATGGAATCATCTATTTGATCCTTTAGCTACACATTGAACAAATCAGCTACAGGTTACTTTGCATCTTGTGTTTCCCCTTGCCCTCTCGTGATGCACTTTGAGTGGATGAAGGTCCTAAGGCTGACTTTGACATCGCTACTGCTCTTTAAAGAAATGTACGAGTAGAAACATGTGGCTACTCTGCATATATTGAATTGTCTAGACTTGTTGCCTACCAGACAAAGTAGTAGGCATTGCAAATGTACTGTCTTCAAGAACACCTCAAAGCTTGTTGAACTCAATTTTGTAGTTGATATATTTAGGGTCATGCAAAAATTTACATGGAATCACACCATGTCCTTTCCAAAAGAGGAAGTGTGCGTTAACTCTACTGATGCTCCCATACCATCCCATATTACAAATGTTGCATCTCCATTTTCTTGTACCACCACCACTTGTTGGCGTTGGGGCTGTTATTCTTGTTGCAAATTGTCTGAGAGGAGACTTGGGATCATAGATCCCTAGCAAACTTTGTCAAAAGCTGGGAGGGGCAATCTATAGCAGCTGGTCTACCAGCCATGGAACTAGTTTGGGCTTCAGGTTCACTTCCATGGTCGCTTTCCTTAGGCTCAACCTCATGCTCAGGTTCATATTCTAATTGACTTGCACCTTGAGACTGAATTTCTATCTCATCTCCACTCATATCATGACTACAAAAGCTCATTGTAACACTGCATTTCACAAAATGAAAATAAATTCAATAAGCAACTAGTTTCAGCCTACTTTAAAAAATTCTGAATTCTGAATTCTAAATTTTATTTTAATTAGTGATTTTAACAAATTTCAAAGTCAAACAAATTTTAAAATTTATGAATCTTGAGGAAAAAATGAAAGACTCATCATAAATTCTTCATTTTGCCCTCAAGATTCATTATAAATTCTGATTTAGAACACGAAACAACAAAAATTAAAAAGAAAATTTTAAAGAATTCAACATTGAAACAACAAAAATGAAAAAACAATGAACATTCAACATTTTAAAATGATTTGATTAGATTTTTCCTGCAAAGTCTCCTGTCGTCGTTGCTCAAGGTGCCCCTAGGGCTCCCTCTTTCGTTCCTCCCGTTGTCGTTGCTACTGCTGATGGTGCCCCATGGGCTTCCTTTCTTGCTGCCGCTGCCTCTGCTTCGGCCATCCCTCGAGTTGGTGTGGCGATTGCTTCCCTTGCTGCGCTTGTGGTCGTGGCTCCTGTGGTCGGGCCTTCTGTGGCGGCCTTGGAGCGGGGTCCCTCGGCTACAACCCTTATTCCAGCTTCGGGGAAGACTGCTATTCGTAGTGCTTTCCCTGTTTCCAAAAATATTGCCGTGGAACCGTAGGAGACAATATCTGAGATTGATGCTGTCGCCTTTATTTTTTCTTCGCATGGCCTGATCTGCAGATTTAAGGGTCACTGGCCTTGCTTGCCCGATTTACATTCTTGGATTTCCAAGCATTGGGAGCCCCTTATCACTGGTATAGTTCACATATTCCCTATGGCTAAGGGTTTTTTTGTTGCTAAATTTGAAAATGCCGTGGATAGAAAAACAATTCCGTGTGAAATTTTTTTCAGTTAGGATGGCCGCTTCATGCTGATGCTGAAGCCTTGGCATCTTGACTTCTCCCCATCTTCTGAATCCTTTAATAAGCTGCCCATCTAGGTTAGGCTGCCTAATCTCCCCCTCCATCTTTGGGTTGATTCTCTTCTCAAAACTGTGGGGGATGCTATTGGGGATTTTATTTTGGTGGATGAGAAATCGTCTGACTTGCTTCACTCCATTTATGTTTGCATTTTGGTGGATTCGGATATCTCTAATGGTCTGCCTGCAATGATCAAACTCTCTACCCCTAATGGTAAAAGTTGGATTCAACATTTGGACTATGAAGGCCTCCCCTTCAGATGTAGAAGATGCTTCAAGACTGGTCATGTTTCAGATCTTTGTGATCTTCAGAAATTTAATAGGACTGCCTCGTGGTGGCAGGGTGTCTCTTCTCAGGGTGTCTTCTTAGCATTATATAGTGGAGAAAGTGTCCTCACCTCGGAGCTTTTCGCAGGTGGTTGGGCAGGTCCCTGTGTCTCCTCCTCCTCTTGGTTCCATTCCTGTTGTTGGTGCAACTGTGGATGTTGTTGCTCCTCCTTTGACAGCGTGTGAGCAGATTCCTTCTTTTTTGCCTGTGCCCCCCTCCCCCCTCCCCCCTTCTGGTTGATGCCAGGTCTGCTCATATTGGATCTTCTGTAGGGTTAGCTGCTAGGTCTGCTCCTGCTGGTTCTTCTGCTGGAGTTGTTCCTCTCTCTAGCTCTCATTCTCAGACTGTTGCCTTATTGCAGTCTGCTGCTCCCGCTGGGGGATTGTTTTTGCTGTTTTGGACTCATTGGATTGGCAAAATGCGGCTGCTATGGTTGAAGAAGGTTGGTTCAAGGTTAAAGGTAAACATTCCAAGAGATCTTCGCCGTCTTTTGATACAACCCTTCGGTCTCATCAGAAGGGTGCCAAAGGAAAATCCTAAATCTTGGGGCTTTCTTTTGGTCGGGTTTGCTCAGAGCGCAGCTCGAGATTTGTTTGGTCTGGGTTGTGGGAGCTTGATGTTAAAACCCTCGTCTAGGTTTTGTCCAGTTCCATCTTGTGGGCTGTCATTGTCTATCCTTTGATTCTTCCTGTAAAGGGTTTCGGGTCCCTTCAAAACCTGTTTTCCATAATAAAAAACATTTTAAAACGATTTGAAATTTAAAAATAAAAATAAGAAAATAAAACAAAAGAATTTAAAAAACCCTACCTTGTTCTTGATGATTCTCTTCAAGGAAGGAGTAAAATCTTCCTCTTCTTCTTTCTCTTCTTTCACTTGCACTCACTCCTTTCACTCCTCCAATCACTCCTTTCTCGCCTTTTCTCTCTTCTTTATTGTAGCAAACAATGAGAAATGCAATTGTGAGCAAAAATGAAGCTTGGAGGGGTATATGCAGGCTTGGAGTGGCCAAGATGGGACCGACCTCCATTTAAGGTTTGAATGGAATCCAAACAGAAATTTAAAAACATGATTTAAAAAAAAAATTCAGTGTTCACTTTTTAATCTGCCTGATGATGGGGGATGCACAGATGTCCCCAAAATGGTCGAGGGACACCTGGGCATCCCCATGCCGTTCCAGGGATGCTGTGCCGTCCGGATGAGCAGCAGAATGACAGTGGTGGGGGATCCCCCCTCAACATCGCCCTGTTCGGGGGATGTCCCTGTCCCAGGAATGCGGGGGTTTGAGGGGGGGGGGGACACGCATCCCCATGTTACACTGTTTTTTTATAATGTCAGAATAGCCTTTTTAAAAAAAATTTCCTCATCTTTGCTTCTTTTCCAATTTAGTTGGATTATCTTTATTATGGTGACATTTTCAAGGAGTGTTTAATTTTCCATTACTGTTTGTTTATATGGATTATTGGGGGAGTGGACATGGTAGTCAAAAGTTTAGGCCTCTTTTTCAGTCAACAAAATTTTGCCATTGCTGAATATCTATACTAGGTTACTGGTCCTAGTATTGGCTATATACATTTCTTTATTAAGCATAGGCTGTCAGCGCACTCAGCTTTTTCTTTATCACTTGTTTTTGAAAAACTAGAAGCTCGCCAGTGTAAAACTTCTTCAATGCATATGCAACCATTTACTTTTTGGTTGACATTAACTTTCCTATCAAATATTTTCTCTTTATGGTCCTACTACACACATCAACGCTTTGTGCTTGTTCCCTAAGAATGCATGTGGAATTTTTCACCTTTGTGCAAATATTTTCTAATGCAACACATTCTGCTGGAGTTAAGAAAATAGGGGAAAGAGTGACACTCTTCTGCTGCTGGATGCTCCCGAGACATCTTTGTTTTCTTATGCTTTTTCTTCTAAGGCACAATCATGTCTTAGCATATGGAATGCCCTTGCTTCTTTTTGTTCTTTCTAGTTTTATTCAGCTTTTGAATTCTTCTGTGGCTTTTCATCTCCTTGTCCAGGTTTTCACCTAATTTCACATTGTGTATTGCAACTTCTGATTGTTAGCTATGTTCCATGGATTTTTAGATTTGTGGTGTGGGGTGGGGGGAGGCAGCTGACTCGAGGGGAATATGGACCAAATTTTGGGGACAGTGGGGGTACAACAGGAGGGGGAGATGGTGCTGCAAATATAATAGTGTTTATAGAAGTAGTCATAAAAAATAAAAAAATGTGAATATAATATCATTTCAGATTTTGTGGGGAGGCAGGTGAGTCAGAGGGGACCATGGACTAAACGATGGGACAGTAGAGAACAGCAAGGGGTTGGTGGCGCAAATATAAAAGTGTTGAAAAAGTAGTTTTAAAAATAGTATAAACGACTACAGTTGAAATTTAATATAATATAGTATTTAAAATCTAATACTGGACTTAACAATATCCATTGGCATCATATGTGGGCAGCTTAGAAGGCACTTAGGTGTCCATATCTTATAGTTGTGCACCAAATAGAGTAAGGTTCATTTAGATGCTGAAAAGATACCATCATAAGCTGCGGCCATCTGGAGTATTGAATCTATCATTTTATTGTTGCATATTGCTGCTATTTGTGTTAATAGTTGATTGAAATGTGCTGTTATAATTATTGTAAATCTGTCATGCTTTTTATTAAAGAGCATGTCATGTTGAATGCATGTCCCTATTGATGAACCTGACATAAAGTACAAGGAATATTTATATCCTTGGTGGTGATAGAAGTTTTCAGTGTCAAGGAAGTGATAACTTAAAAATCCAACCATAGGAGCAATGTTTTTAAATAAAAGTAGCAAGTTAACACAGAAACCACTTAGTAACACGAATATTCAGTTTATTCCAATATACTACCATGTAACATAGTAATCAAAGTGGACTGATCATAACTTACAGATACTTGGAGGAGAATAAGAACTTGGCTGGTCATGAGTAGCATTTTGGTTGTCTAGGTTTATGTTTATTGTCCTTTTGGGTGCAACAAATACAACGAAGTGAACCGCTGCCCCATTCACCCCAACCAAGTGGACCTAGCAAGCTATCTTAGAGAACAATATGGTGACAGAGAAAAAAAATCATGGACTTAGGTGAATACTAGGTTTTTCAAATGATTAACTTGGAAGAGGACTTCGGTTTCGATAATACATTGAGGGTCCACCATCAATCAAGTAGGTCAAATATACTATCAGGCGTCTAGGATGAGGGTTTTGGTGCTTCCTATGTTACATCAAGGGTCCATTGTCAAGCTCAAAGGATCATATATAGGCACAAGAGAGATTTTCACAAGCAATGAACCTATCCAAATGAATGGATTTTAATTTCAATTGCCCCTAGGTCAGTGGTGACAAGTCTATTCACTGAGGAAGAAGTAGCTTTTGACATATTCCACCTTGTAATCTTAGCAATATTGTCAACTATCTCCTTTACAATATGTGTAGCACCTTTGTGTTATAGGTGATTGCTTGCTAACTCTTTCAACTTTGGTTTGGGTTATGTGCACATTATGGGTAATAACTACTAGCTCAACCACTCCAATATCTCATCTACAGTAGCTTGTGGCAATCTTTTATCTCCATGATATAGGTGAATGTTAGCTGGTCCTAAGGTGCATAAGTAGTCCTAGGCATCAATCATTGGCCGTAGTCTGATTATTGCTTGTAATTGTTTTTATATCTTGGAGGTTTAACTTGGGTCATTTGTAGTTCGAGACCTATTGGAAATTCTAGCTGCAATCAACTCGACCTGGCAAGCATTCTAAGGTGAATGAGCAGTTCATTGCAGTAGCTAAAGGTAGAGTGTTATAAAGCCTTCTAGATAAACATCGGCTTGAAATAGAATTATCTGACCCTTGTAATTTTAGGTGATCTTTTTGTTCACCATGCTTAGTTTCATAGGTATGGATTTTATAGACGAGATGATGATGACAACATCAGGTCAGGGACTAATAATATGATATCCTTGCTAGTAAATCAGTAGGCTGGTGAGAGGTGAGCCATGGTTAAAGTAAAAATCTTCAATCTATACACTCAAACAAACTTAAATCAAGTTGCATAAATGAATGAGAAAGCCCATGCCCATCTCAACAATTCATAAAAATCTATGCCCAAAATCATAATTCTTCTCTTGTAGGCATTTGACAAAACATAAGGGCCCGTTTGGTAGTGGGAATTAGGAAATGATGGATTTGATCAAATGTTGGAAATGGTCAAATCATGGATTTGATAATCCGGTTTTTCATTTTTGGATGATTTTTGGACTGTTTGGTTCCACTTTTTGAAATTGGAATTGGAATTTGAGTATAATTTTTAAATTTTTTTTTTTTGAATTGTTTTAATGTTTTTGAATTTAATAATTCATTTTTATTAATGGAATTGAATTTAAAATGGAATCGCAGACTGTTTTAGGCAGCCAAAGTTGGTGGCAGGAAACCAAGTTACAATCATTGCAACTTCGACAAAAAATTCGACCAAAAAATTCAGAAAAAAATTCGAAAAAAAATTCAAAAAAATTCAAAAACAATTTTAAAAAAAAATTTGAAAAAAAATCATCAAAAAATTTGAATTTTTTTTTGAATATTTTTCAAAAAAATTCGAATAAATAACAAAGTTACAAGCCACCCTTACAAAAAAAAAAGAAATTAAATCCCTCCCCACACAAATAGGTTACAAGGCTTAAGGATTGTTCTTGGAATAGGTTGCTAGGTCTATTTTTGTTGTACCACGAGCACCTGCAAAACCATTCTAATTCTCACACACATCACTACAAAAATGTCAATACTTGGCTAGTCTGAAAATATTACATGTATCGAGATACAATAATGTCTTAAATTAGAACAACTTGTTTGCTTCATAACCTTCAATTACTTGATAATTGATCCAATTGATGTTTCAAGTATTAAGTCCACAACTTTAATCATTAAGTTCATACAAACATCAAAAAGTTACAATTATGATCATAGTCTTAATGTTAGGCTTCTACTTTATCCAAATTAAATCAAAATATTAGGCAATTAAAAAAAATATATATCGTTAGTAGGGATGTGATAGATAATACATTACAAGAGGCAAATAACCAAGTAGCAAGAGATAATAAGATTTGTGAAACTACAAAAGAAAGATCTTCCAAAAAAAAGATTTACTAGCTTGTTGATGCAAGAGAGGCTCCTAAGGATACTTGTAATAGTTGAGGGATGCTAGTGGTCACCTAATCATCTTGGGGATGACTAGGAATCCCTAGATGATTCAAGTATTAAGTCTACAACGTTAATCATTAAGTTCATACAAACATAAAAAGTTGCAATTATGATCACAGTCTTAATGTTTTTGATTAAAGATAAGTAGGTTTTGAAGGGACCCGAAACCCTTTACAATCAAAATGAATGTGGAACCCAAAACCAAGACATTGTCATAAGATAGGAACTAGAAATTAGCAGACAACCAAGGGAGTAACAAGCTCCCAACACCAAAACATGAGTTTTACTAATAGGTTCTCACAATCTAAAACAAAAGCTGCAAGAAAATAGCCAACAAGCAACCAAAAATCAGAGAAAGGACCAGAGATTACTCAAACCCAAGCACCCATAATTAGGATCCATCAAGATTTACCTTTAACACCGCCCTTGTGGGAACGAAGAGTCATGTCGAAAGAGGGTGTAGATGTCTTACATTTCTTACCTTTGACAGTTATCCAACCTTCTTTCACCTTTGCTGCCGCATCATGCCAAACCAACGAACCCATCGTTGGACCACCATCATCTTGAGAGATTGCCTACAGAGAGAACATCCACCATTGCAGAGACATCATCACATTTCCTCCCTACAGGCAAAGCATTATAACAGATGCTATTCAAATTGATTGCTTTAGCACTGACATAGGAAGTAGTCGCCATAGGCCCATTCCAAACCACATTCGAGGAATCAACATGAGTGGCATGAGTTTGCATACCAGCCTTATCAACCCCTCCATTTGTAAGTAGATCAACCTGAGAAGAAACTGCATTATCCCACGCTACCACTTGAGAGGAACTCCTTTGATTTTTAGATTTCTTCTCAATTGAGTAATGTTGATTTGAAGCACCTTTCCACCATGGAGTTGCCAAAATCTTTTTCTCTAATCCACAATGTTTAGCCACATGACCAATTTTAAAACATCTTCTACACTTGAAGGGAATCCCTTCATAGTCCAGAGTTTGAACCCATCAACCCTTAGAAGATTTGATTAAGATCTCAGTAGACAACCCTTTTGAACATCCAAATCGACCAAAATACGGGCATAGGTGGAGTGAAGAATATCAGAGGAAAGCTCATCCACCATCAAAAAATCCACAAGAGCGTCTCCCACTTCCTCTAAAGAGAATCAACCCATAGATGAAGGGGGAGATAGGAAAGCTGAACCCAAATCAAAATCTTATCAAACGTTTCAAAAGAAGGATTAAACATAGTCTTAATGTTAGGCTTCTACTTCATCCAAATTAAATCAAAATATTAGACAATTAAAAAATGAAATATATTGTTAGTAGGGATGTGATAGATAATGCATTGCAAAAGGAAAATAATCAAGCAGCAAGAGATAATAAGATATGTAAAACTACAAAAGAAAGATCATCCAAAAAAAAGATTTACTAGCTTGTTGATGCAAGAGAGGCTCCTAAGGATACTTCTAATAGTTGAGGGATGCTAGTGGTCACCTAATCATCTTGGGGATGACTAGGAAACCCCACATCGTTCCCTATAAGGGGACATGTTGCCTGATTTGAAGGTAACTCTTGGGGATGCCCTATGTTGTTAGGACAATGATGAGGGAATTTTTCATCTTCATCACCAAATCTCAGGGAGAGACATATTTGTTTCAAAAACATTGGGATTTGGAACAATACTTTAGTAATGGAAAATGCCTAGGAGTTGTAGTTGGATTATTATGCTTTTATAGCATTGATTGTAATTAATGTGGCTACCCAACAGACTACGATTCTTAACATAGAGTAGGGGACATTATTCCTATCAAAATGTGATTTGGTATTTTCCCTTAATGAACACAACTCATGTTTCTTTTATATATTACTCTTACTTTTGTAGAACACTAGTAACAAATGTACTTCAAATGTTCTTGATATCAAAAGTAGCAAAACAAGGGTGTTGTCACTATAAACAACAACCCAAAGGGCGTAGAGTCAAAACTACAACCCACATGCGTCAAAGAGATCAACAACACACTAATAGTAAATATGTTCGCTAAAATACAACAAGGTCAATAATAAACTATTAACTAACAACACATTGGTCACATGGCTAGTAACCCACATTAGGGGCGAGTAGACAACTCACCCATAACATGGGGAGGAGAATGAGAGACTGAAGGGTAGTTCTTTCTATGTTGTTAGACCATCGTTTAGGTGATACAATCACTAGAAACTCCACCACAAGGGGGAGCAAGTGGTGAATCCCATTTTGAAAGAATGCCAATACTAAGGGTAAAGTGTTGACAAGGTTGCACAACTTTAACTGTTGGTACATATTAGGAGCAGTACACTAAGAAGGTTCCACATAGCAAGAGAGGGTCGCATCAACTGCAAGAGGTGGAGTAGGGTCTACCAGGTCCGAGGAGGCCAAATCTACAAGAGCATCAACTTGGAGGGAGTCATCAACATC
Organism: Chamaecyparis obtusa; assembly: GCA_027943335.1. Taxonomy (NCBI): domain Eukaryota; kingdom Viridiplantae; phylum Streptophyta; class Pinopsida; order Cupressales; family Cupressaceae; genus Chamaecyparis; species Chamaecyparis obtusa. The sequence continues at coordinate 54,493 of BSBK01005094.1, forward strand.
TTGTGAAGAGTCATCAGAGGAAGAATTAGAAGCTTGGGCAATCAGATGATCATCCTTTGTGTCCTTCCACCAAGTGGCAACACCTTTACGACGCAAGAGAGAATTTAGTACATAATATTTTGCTTTTGGCATAAGATGTCGTCTTTCTCATTTTTTTTGCTAGATTCTTTTAATCTCAGCCTTGCAAAGTACACATTGAAATGTAGCTTCTACTTTATCATATTTATGTGTCGTGCAACTCTTTCTATACAAGTTTAATACCAATTTGAAATACCCTCATTACCGTGTAAATAACTCCTCTTACTCAATCATCCAATTTGATATTTTTTCTATTTTATTTTCAAGGTTCACCAACCACTTTTCCAATAAATGCCAAATGATCATTTCTACAATGGATCAAGCCCATTACATACCTTTCAAATAGACATCCTTAAGACTATGATACATCAGACATACACTTATCTAAGCTTCCTCCAATTTCAAATCAACTAGGAGAAAATTTGAAACCCTACCATCAAATAATTCTAGTTGGTACCTCCATGAAATTGTTTTCTTTATTGGTTTTTTCGTGATCATATTTTGAGCGCTATTTTAGACGCAGTCCCTAAATCTTGCATTTTTGTTCTAGATCTTTATAACAACTTGCTCTTCATCTTTAAGGAATTTCTTTTTCACCTCCTCTCTATGATGTCTTATTCTCCATTCACATCTATAATAACTAATACACTTATTCCACTTATGAATGTGAATATATGATGTTTGCCCCTCAATTATTACTACTTTTTTTTTGCAAATTCAAATTCACAAAATTACGAAGTTAATTGGCCAAACATATTTCATACAATTTAGAATGATCAACTTCATAACCTTTCCAATCAAAAACATGGTGACAACTTTATGCTACTAGTTAGATACATTAGAATGTGGCAAACTCCCAAAGTTAGGGCCATCTCTAGGTACAGACTTTAAACTTTAGAGTTCACTCATGATGACCTTGCTTATGTATCCTTTTTGAGAATTAGAGGCTCCGTAGTTTGTACACCCATAACCAGAAAGTTCTATCCTATCTTTGGGTTAAGATCTTTGACCTCAATTTGAATTACAATTAGGCATTGAATAATCCAATTATGATAGAAGCATATCTAACCATTCCATTCAAGTGTTGGTTTAATACCAACATTAATGTATTATACAAAGAGCATCTCCTTTCAATATCACATGTTCTCTCAAGGATTGGCTCAAGCATACAACATCTATACCCAATGTGACTAGCTTTTGCTTGTGACACACACATCTAGGTGATTAGCTATTATATTGCCCACAAATACAAACAATGATTAGTTTAAGCATATGTCACATATACATAGTGAAAGATTCCCACACACCTCGTTTATACATAATATGATAACTTGTGTGTGCATATACATAGTGCGATTAGCTCTTACATCATCATATACACAATGAGAATAACTTAGCCAACATATGTTCACACAAAGATCAACTAGCAAAAGTGAAGTGGATGCAACCAATCATATGTGTCATCCCACTACTTGGATCACTAATACATAATCACATAAGCACATGCCATTTAAAAAGGGAATGTTGGTGCATCCCATATTGCTATGTGAGTGCCATCCTTTCTCTTAATCCATTGCTACCTATGATGATAATCAAACATCTCATACTACTACTACTCATCACTAGCTAGGGCAAAAGTGTACCAATGTGCACCATTCTTAAGGTCAATAATAATATTTATAAAACTAAGTAATCATCCAAGTTATCAAACTATTGTATAAGCTACATAATCAACATCTATTTTGGTCATACCATAGATACACAAAAAATCATATATTAGGCTGACACTACAAGGAAACACACAATTCTTCTAATGCATCGATACTAATACTAAACCCTTGAGATGGACAAATCTTGACATCCATCACTTACATGTTATTTGTGAAAACCTATCTAAACCTAGAAAAAGGGTCACCCCAAGCATCTATCTCTTGCATGCTACTAGTGAAGGCTTGTTTAAACCTTATAAAATTTGGTAGCCCTTGACATCTATCACCTACATGCTATTTGGGAAAGTCAATTAACCTTATATGATACAACCAAATACTTATTTTGGAAGATTGCATTCCCTCACTCTTATTATGTTGGTGCAATGATAAGGTTTTACAATATGGTTGATCACCTCGGGATGAGTGGGACAAGTTATGTTGAGAGAACAATTATCCTCTAAATATGCCCTCTTAGAGCCCGTACCTCAACCTTTATTGTGATGCCAAGAAATTTGCTTCTATATTGATCTCAATTCAACATTATGATATTAAAATGTACTAATACATTGATCTAAACATATTATTTGAAGGGTTTACACACTGGCTAATTAATTTGGTTATATTACTTGAAAGATATTTAATTGTCTTATAGGTCTTGTGATAAGTTTACCAACACATAGGTAACACTTTGAATCTACAAAAGATGGATTCCATGTAACAAACCTATCCAAACTTGTGAAAAATGATTTTTTAAAAAAAACTTCATTCAAGATTTATTTATAAAATGTATATATATTAAATATAGATTATAGCTAGCAATAGACTCCCTATTATATAGTATCACTCTAATAGCTTAATACAAGCCATCCTTAAATAAATCCTAAATTTAACATAGATTTAGGTACAAACAAACTATTCTTATATACAAATGCTTCTCATAACCTCATATCAATCATAGTGGCTTAAGTTGACATCATCATTAAATACAAGTTATTAGGTTTACCTAGCTCATCAATAGCTAAGTTATGGCCAAACTTATTCTACCCTTATTTCTTAGAAGAATATACCTCCCTAGCGCATGGAGATTACGTGCACCTTTTGCACTTATTAAGAAGTTGAGACACAACCATGGGACTCAATACCCAAACATAGATTGTGTTCTCTCACATTCACCTTAAGACAACCTTAATGAAAACGGCTCCACAACTTCATTTGAAAGTAATAATAATTTATAGTAGTAATTGAAAGAAACTATTGATTAATTTGGTTCAATTACAAATTAGTGATAATAATAATAGGAACAAAAATATGTAGACACATATTATTAATTATTATATATTATATAATAATAAATTTATTTTATCATAATTAAATATATAAAATACAATTAAATTAAGTGAGGAATAATTTTGTTAAAACTAAAATTGATAAAAGTTAATTGGTGTTATTAGTATTTTTGAATTAATAATAGTTAATCAGAATTTATTTTAAAATTATATGATAAAAATAATAGTCAGATAAATTGTAATATTGCTATAAGGATTTAACTGGTAAAGTCATTTTTCTTGATTTTCTTGATCAATTTATATTTCTAAAAATAAGAAATATATTTTTTACATCCTTAACCAACTCTTTTCATTTGTATTAATACTAATTTAAAAATATAAATTATCATTTTAATTTATTTTAAATAATTATGCACTGTTATCTATACATATCTTTAGTCATCTAGAAGCATTGTACTTTCTCAAATAGTTTTGTTATTAGAATCTTAAATTGAAAAAATTGGTATCCAATTCATGATTTGGGAAGTTTCCGAGCATAATTCAAACAAAAATTGCTACCACTTCAAACAAATAAAAATTGCTACCCAGTTCATGATCTGGGAAGTTTCCAAACATGCATTCAGACAAAAATTGCGACCACTTCAAACAAATAAAAATTGCTACCCAGTTCATACTTCGGGAAGTTTCAAGCACCAACTTGTATAAAAAATTGCTTCCCAATTCAGTATGTGAAAATTTTTCAAGCATGGAAAAGAAATCACTACCCAGTTCATGATCTGGAATTTCAAGCATAATTTTTTATTTAAAAAATGGCTTTTCAAACATTGAACGTACGAAAAATTGCTGCCCAGTTCATAATCTGGAAAGCACGAACTTGTACAAAAAATGCTACTAATTCATGCTGTGGAGAGTTTCCAAACACGAACTTACCAAAAATTTCTACCCAGTTCATAGACTGGAAAGTTTCTAAACAAGAACTTGTATAAAAATCGCTGCCCCAGTATATGGTCTGGGAAGTTTCAGAGCACGAGCTTAAATTAGCTCAACACGTTCTCCAATCCACGGACATGGGTCCCTGAAATCTTGAACGAACAGAAAAGGACCATAAGTCTGCATATTCCCAAAGATTCAATCTTTCCTCACCCCTGAAGCCGCACCCACTTACCAATCCCAGGAACACCACGGTAGAGCACAAAGAGAAGATAATAACCAGGAGGAGCCAAGTTGCGAGAAGGAGGAACAAGAACAGACATCTGGTACGACAGCGGAAGAACCACCACCTCAACAATCTGCAGCCTCAGAAGCCTCTGGTTCATGGAAAAGCTGTGGGTAGTAAAAGTAGGCGCCATGAGCGAAACAGAGACGTATTTCTCATCAATGGGCATGACCTCCTCGACGAAAAACTCAAGGACAAAGACCGTCCCATACGTCATCACATCGCTTTCCCAGAGGGTAACAATGGGGCCAAACGAAGACAACTGAGGATCCAAGTATGGCGGAGAGAAAGCCTCGAGGCTGAGCTCAGTGGGGAAAGAAACACCCACGAAGGCATAAAAAACATTGGGATTACTTCCACCCACAAGAATTCTCCCGTCAGGAAGCAAATGACAGGAAGAATGGTACATCCGAGGGATTTTAGAGGGAGAAAGAGTCACAAACCGGTTGGGCGGGTCCAAATCGGGCTTGTACAGAACAGGGTGAAATGCCGGGTCGCGAGCCAGGAACCATCCAGCAGTGCCATTTTGGGCACCGTTTATGATCAGGACTTCACCAGTTGGAAGCAACACCATGTCGCCCATGATTCGCCCAAAGGGCATTTGCTCCATGATCCAGTATGGGTTCGAATCCGTGAGATTCATCCGCCCACAGGTAGCAGCTGCAGGGAGAAATGTCCCATTCTTGGCCTGCGAATAGGCGTCGGATTTCGCTCCCCCGCAGATCAAAACCGTCACTTCTTTGAATCCCCTGCTGCCATCCAGAGGAAGCAGGACGGATGATCCTGAGGCTGGATAATTCCGCGAGTACCCACCTGGAATTGGTGGGTATTCGCGGAGAACAGTGGCGTTTTTGTAATTGAACGCCACGGACCAGCGGTTTGCAAAAATGTAGAGGGATCCGTCAGGAAGCAGATGAACAAATGGGTACAGATTGTTCTCGCTGGGATCGCTGGTTTTTTTCAGAAAGGGGATCTCGAATGTGGACTCGGATTTCGACTTTTTGGGTATGAATTCGTAGTTGAATTGCTTCCTCCCGCCCATTACAATTATCCGGCCGTCTGGTAAAACTATGTCTGTGCTGTACCAGCGTCGAACTGCAAGGGTTGCTGGGAATTCTACCCAGTCGCAGCCATCGCAGGCGTCCATGACCCTAACGGCACGTTCACCGTCGCTGTAGCCGCCGGTTTGTATGAGGCGCCCGTTTCTGTCCAGTGCACCCGCTGAGCACCATGTGTCGGTCTGGATCATCAATGGCCGGACTCTGTTCCGGGCTATGTCGTATTCTATGGAGTGCGCCCAGCAGTCTTTTTTTAGGACTATGTCGTTGGGATTTGTTCTGCATCTTCCGTCTGGGAGGGAGATGTTTGATGGGCCCAGGTTTGTTCTGTCGAACATTATGACCTTGTCTGTTCTCATCAGTGCCATGTGCATTGCTGAGATGCCGGAATTGTTCATCAGGAGCTCCCATGACCCAGTTAAATCTTCTGGTTCTGTGGTGCTCGGTCGGCCCTCGGTGAGCTTCAGGCTGCAGAGTGTGCACATGATTAGGAGAATGATAATGGGGCAAATGACTCTTACCATTCTCTTCTTTCTTTCTTTCTACAGCTGCCCTGTAAATTCAATTAGATTCTTGATGAAGCTCGTATATCAAGCTTGAAACTGTTCTTTGCTTTTTTCTTCAATCAGATTCTTGTTGAGCAGCTACCCTGTAATTCAATGAGATTCTTGGTAAATCTCGTATAGCAACCTTGAAATTGATTCTCTGGTTTTTCCTTTCTTTCTATAGCTGCCCTGTAATTCAATTAGATTCTTAATGAAGCTCGTAAAGCAAGCTTCAAACTAATTGAATCTTCTTTGTTTCTTTCTTTTAACAGCTGCCCTGTAATACAATCAGATTCTTGATGAAACTCATATAACAAGCTTGAAACTATTCTTTGGTTATGACTTTCTACAACCGCCCTGTAAGATGAAACTACAACTGCCCTGTAAGATGAAACTTGTATAGCAAGCTTGAAAGTCTTCTTTGGTTTTCTCTTTCTACAGCTGCCCTGTAATTCAATCAGATTCTTGATGAAACTCGTAAAGCAAGCTTGAAAGTCTTCTTTAGTTTTCTCTTCTTTCTAACAACTGCTCTGCAAGCTTGAAACTGTTCTTTGGTTTTTTCTTTCTTTTAACAGCTGCTCTGCTTTAGTTTTTTCTTTCTTTTAACTGCTACCCTGTAATTCAATCACATTCTTGATGAATCTCGTGTACCAAGCTTCAAACTAATTGCACAGAATACCAGAGATTTATCTGTGCCCTGTAATTCAATGAGATTCCTGATGAATCTCGTATAGCAAGCTTGATACTAATTGCAAGCATACCAGAATCTCGTATAGCAAGCTTGAAACTAACTGAATCTTATTTCTTTCTTTAGTTTATCAGCTGCTCTGTAACTCAATCAGATTCGTGATGAATCTCGTATAACAAGCTTCAAACCTTGAAACTGATTGCACATCATAGCAGAGAGTTTTACAGGAATTGGAAAGATAAATTAGAATGACGAGTCTCAATTCTCAATTGTTCTTATGTAGTATCATGGAAAACAAACGTTACAAATTTTATCTTGGCTTTCTTTATTCGCCCGTTTGGGTGTCTCGAAGTGGTTTTGATTGTCCAAATCAATTTCACCCGAAATTCAAAATTGAAATGAGTGTAAAGAGTAATGTTGGCTTTCGTTATTTCAGTATTCTTGGTTTTCTTATTCTAGTTTTCTTGGGGTTTTCCTGTTTTAGGCTAGTTGGGCTGAGACACCCTTGTTAATTATGTTTTTTTTTCTTTGGATTTGTGCTATCATTTTGTTTAATTTTGTTTATTGTATTTTATTTTTAGTCTTTTTTAATATTAAATAGTTTGATAATTAAAGATAATATTTTATAAATAAAAATATGATAATTAATTATTGACAAGTAAGAGATTTTTCATATCAAGTAAAATTATGATAATGTTATTAAGGTTCATCTGTGTAGTGTGTCATTCAATATAATTAGAAATGAGTCCTTGTCAATTACTACTTATGAAACATGAGTCAATGAATTTGACTAAAAACTAAAGAGTTCAATTTTGATAGTAATATTATAATTAATTTTTTTTTTTTTTAATATTTGAATTAATTGAATTGTAGGGATAAATTAGAATAATGATCCTCAATTCTCAAGTGTTCTTATGTAGTATTACATAAAATCAACATTTTAGGTGGTTTCCAATATTACAAATTTTATCTTAACTTTTGGTCTAAATCAATTTCACCTAAACTTCATAGAAAGCCGAATTGTAAAAATTAATGTCAAATTTCATTATTTCTTGTTAAGTTTTCCTAATTTAGACATGTTGGGAGGAGACACCCTTGTTAGTTATGCCTTATCTATTTCTTTGGATTTGGGCTTTTAATCTTGTTGTGTTTATTTTATTATATTTTAATTTTAAAAAATACTTTTATAATCTAATGTAACATCTAAATTTAAATAATCTTGTAGTTATTTCTTTAAATTTGGATTACTATTATTTAATGTTTTGTTTAATTTAGTTGTAATTTAATTTATTTTTAGAAAATAGTAAATAGTTAGTCAAGGGTAATATTTAGGCTAATTTTTAGTTCAATTTATTATTACAAATAATAAATAGTTTTATAATTAAGGGTAATAATTTGTTTATATTATTATTAATAGTAAAATGATAAGTACATAATCATATTTTTATCACATACAATAGTATCTATGTGTACCCCCTACCAAAATAACTGTTGGCTCTTGTACAATGATTTCTAAAATGTATACCAAACCATATCTACCCCACCTAGATATCAAATTCAGTCCTCGATATGTATAGTACTGATAAGGAAAAAAAAAACATATACAAAGGATTCAAACCTATGCTCGGTGCTATCATGACTGTACAGTGATTTCACCTCGATACAAACATGTCTATTTCAAGAGAAAAAATAAAAATAGGGTATTTGTAAATGATCACACCCAAGGATTGGATGGGCTCGGATCCTCCATTGCCACCCTTGCACCTCATCGATAAGATGTATGTCCTTTTCTCTGCAACCACTCACTTGCATCCCTCCCCTTGCCACCACCCTCAGAGTTGCTTCTCCTTCGACCCCGTTGTGCTCTTGTAGAGGTCATTCCACCACCACGTCTCCTTCCTCGCCTACCATTTCCCCTCTGTTGATGCCCACCCTGATTGTTTGTTACCTCCCTCCAATAGCTAGCCAATTGAAATTTGAGGCATGACTTGTCAAATTCCTCCCTACTCTATACCTAGAGTTTATCACCTTCTCCTAGTCCATCATATAGTCACAAAGAACCCACCACATTTTTGAGCATCAACTTGCCTGACATGTTGATTGGTTCCATATTTGTATAGCACAAAGGGGTGAAGGTGTTGTAGATACCTCATCACATGTACCCAATCACCATTTTTTGTCTGAAATCCTATACTAGGTTTTGCAATTTGAAGGAGAGGCTCAAGCCCAACTCTCCACTCTAGCTTTACACACCTTGTCACAACCCTCAAGACCTCCGAAATGCTATTGAATTCCAATCCCCAGGTGCAAAAAAGGGAGGATATTTATGTGTTTTCTCGTGGTTTGTAGTTTGTAATAAAAAAGTTGATACCAAGCAACCCTCACACCATAATGAAAAAGTAGGGATCATTTGTGGTGAAGACATGCTTGAGTCTCTATGTTGATACCCCTCCCCATAATGTCATTTGCTGCTTGAAAGAGTGCACACTAAAATTCGCCTCCATTGCTAGAAACTTCTCTGTTCACCTCTTCACTATCGAATGAAAATTGTGCATAGAAACCAGGCAATCTGGTTGCCTCCATATATGTCCTTTCTAGGTAATGTGTTCATTTATTCCTATCCCTTGAAATATGAAGTTACCTTGTAAAAAATCCCCCACATTGAATGCAAGTCATTTCACCACATACCTTTGCTTGCGTAATTAAATTTCACTTGCACTTTGCTTTGGCTTGCAACATTCCTAAAATAATCATGAATTCACAGTCATCATTCCCTTACGTTAGCCATCAACCAATATTTCCATCTCATCACCTAGTTTTTATTGGGGGTCATGTCAGCTGCTAACTTGGACAAAGAATCAGCTAGAGTGTTACCTTCTCTGTACACATGGGAAATTCTAAAGTTGGACAATTTCCTCAATTTTCTTCTTATGATTGATATTATTTTATCAATTTTCCATAAATGGAACACCGGTTGCTATGACATTTACAATAATTTGTGTCACCCTCCAAATGTAGATTTTTAACCTTTATAGTGTTGGATATGTCAACCGCCATCAAAGCAACTTGAGCCTTTGCTTCATTATTTGTTATGTCCTCCAATTTCTTGGTTTGTGTTGACAGAACATTGCCCGTGGGATCTCTTGCTATATATCCTGCCCTAAACGGTCCCAGATTTCCTTCTAAAGCCCTACCAAAATTTATTTTGACCCATTCCTCTTCAAGCACTTCCCATTGAACCCCAATTCTCACTGTGTGCACGAATCAACCTGTGGAAGCCCATTAACAAGCCATAATTAAGGGTAATATTATATCAATAAAAATAGGATAATTATTTCATAATTTTTAGATTTAGATTGAGTGTAAAAATGTCGCCAATCATTTGATGTCTAAATATATCTTTTTTCATTTTTTTCTTTTAAGTGAGCACTAGCTAGCTAGTAGGTGTAATCACCCTAAATTGGGCTAGTCTAACCAAAGACCCTATTTGCCCTAATTCAAGGCCAAAGTCCTTAATTATGCTAGTTTGATTATTCGATTACTGGCATAATTCATCAAAATCCTTAAATCAAGCACCAAACATAATTAATTGATCGAAATATCCTATTAATTACCTTAGCCTAATTAATTAAATCAATCCCACTTAAATGCATGGCTAAAGTAATTAATCAAAAGAAATAAACAAATGCTCCTAATTCCAACTCATCACTACAAGACAAGTCATTTTTAATTGAACCAATGAGAGCTAATCACATGGATCACTCACATGGATTAAGTGAGAGTGAACAACAACCCTCCATCTTGGATCGCTCACATGGATCAAGTGAGAGTGAACAACAACCCTTCATCTTGGATCAATCACAACCGTTGAATCAATCTCAATTTCTATCAAAGGGTTCAATTCTAAGTTCATTCATAACTAGATGTTGTAGAATTCATCACTCACTTGCACTTTGCTTAATTACATTCACATATAGCTTAATTTCATGGATAAATGCATAGTAATTGAATCATGTTTAGCTTAGATCTTAATTCCTAGTTGCATAATGTGCATTGTAGGATATTTGAATCTTCCATTCTAGTGTTGTAATGTCACTGGTTAGGATCAGAATAATATGAGAGAAATCTTAATCCTAATTACACTCTCTCTAGATAGGAAGCAATAGGATGCTCTTTGTTAGTCGAATGCATTGTATGGATTCTTCATGTTTGATTGACCAATGAAATTAATGTCCTATTGAAGTGTTGTATGTGTAGATGCAGGTGCAATATTGATACACACATTTCTGGCGCCCACTATGGGGAAAGCCCCAAATTTTCTACCAAAGATAACAAAGATAAGTACAATCCCAACAGGTTGTGGGAGCCTATTGGAAAAACCCTCGTTAAGGTCTTGAATTGTTTTGTCTCAGTGGGCTATCTTTGTTTATCTTTTGTGACCTTGTAAAGGGTTTTGGGTCCCTTCAAAACTTGTTTTCCTTAATATCAAAAACAATGGAAGAGATACATACAAGTTTTGGAACAAGAACAAGAATGAGGTAAATGATGGAGTTGTAGATGCTTCTAACATGAAGTTGAAACCAGAAATATTCAATCTTACCACAAGTCTACAAGCAAACAAAGGTTCCAATAACACAACAACAACAACTCTTAAAGCTTATAACAACAACAAATCCAACAATCAAAATGATTCGTGGTTATCTAAACCAAAATGTACTTTTACCCCGTTATGAGATACACTTGAAGTGGTCTTAAAATCACTATTAGATAACAAAATCATCACACTTTCAAAATCAAAACCATGGGAGCCAAAAGTAAAACCGAAGTGGTGGAACAACAATGACTATTGTGATTTCCATCGAAATAAAGGACATAAGACCAACAATTGTATGAAATTGAGACATGGTATTCAAGATTTAATCGAAGATGGTAAAGTAAAAGTGGATGGACATCATGCTAACAGTGATCATAAAGAATTTCAACAACCATTGCCTAACTATGAGAAATGTGAATCATCTAATACCAAAGGTAACAAGATTAACTATACATATACTGATAGCGACAACATGATCAATATGTTGAACCATGGGAACACTCTATCAATATGATCACTCTCAAAGGAATACAAGACAAATCAGAATCCTCTAATACCGCGACGAGGAGTCAAGATAAACTCACACTTAAAGGAACTTCTACATCAAAACAACCTACGTCAACAACAACTTCAAAGCCAACATCTAAACAACTGACATCACCTCCAACATCAAACTATAGCTTGGTGGATCAGTTACAACATACCCCTGCTCAAATTTCCATTTTGGAATTTCTAAAGATCTCTCTTGTTCATAGAGAGATTCTTGATCAAGCCTTGCTTGCAACCAATATTTCGAAAGACCCAGATGTAGACAGATTCCAAGCTATGGTGGGTCACTTGACTTACCCAAACTACCTCTCCTTCTTAGAAGAAGATGACAAACCACTAAATCACCCTCATAACCAACCGTTGCACATTGAGGTTCTTTTCCATAAACACCAAGTCAAACGCGTCTTGATATATGGAGGCACTGGTTTGAACATATGCACATTTAATCTTGTAAAACAATTGGGATTTTCAGAACATGCTATTGATCCAAGAAGGAAGATTACAATCAAAGCCTATGACGAAGAAGAAAGATCCTCCAAAGGATTAGTTGTTCTACCTATTAGAGTGGGACCCATTGAAAGAGATGCCATATGCCAAGTCCTTGATCTACCACTTGCTTACAATATTCCTCTTGGAAGGCCATGGATTCACACAATGCAAGAATTACCTTCTACATACCTTAAATGCATAAAGTTTCCTCATAAGAGAGTAGAAGTGACAATTCCAACTGATACAAGTTACTCTTGCAACACTTTCAAGCAAGCAGACAACATGATTCCACTTAAAAAAGAGAGTTCTAAAGAGGTTGAAACTTCCAAAGAGATGGTATTAAAAAGTTTCCCAAAGAAGTTGAATATTTGATACATAGGAATGGGAGAATATAAACTTGACTCATTAATATCCATGACAGATTTTCCTTTATCTCCTAGGTCTCAGGGAAGACCCTCACAACCTTCACACCATCCAACGATAAAGAATTAACAATTCATGAAGGAACAAGGATGGTCAAACCCACTGTGTCTCTAATAGAGGAAAATGAAGAAAAGGATGTCTTGCAATGGTTATACAAAGAAGACAAACAAGATGAAGATGTTAAAAATGTTGAAATATCACCAAACAAATATGGCAGAGGATATAATATCATGAAACAAATGAGTTACAAAGGTAAAGGACCAATCGACAAAAGCAAGGAAGGACTCCTAGAACCAATGAATATGGAGTTCCATAACCCTAAAGATAAAACTACTTTGGGCTTCAGAGAAGAAATATTGCCTCACCCTATGTCTGGAGATGGTCTCGTATTTGATAGAGCATATGATTTGGCTGATGAAGAAGAAGTAGGAGAACACATTTCATATGAAAGATTACCACTCTTACAAGGAGATCCTTTATCAGACCTAAATGTCGTTCCTCTCATAAACACGCCTACATCTCAACAAGAAATCATTCCTGAATCTGAGCAAGAATTAGAAGCTGAACAATAAGAGAGACACGCTAACTGGGGGTAGTTGGTCAATGTTACTCATGTTCTTGATATGCCTCATTATGAGAATTAGTAGGAGACATCCATATTTCAACAAGCACCTTTAAAAGATGAGAATCAACAAGAAGAAAATAATTATGAAGAAGAAGAAAAGACACCAATGGCTATAGCCCGTTTCTTGCGTAGATAAGATGATAATCAAACAGACTCGCATGAGTATGAATGGGACACACTCTCCAATTTTACAATGGATATAGAGATTGATGTGATTCAAAAATATGCCCCTAGAGTTCACTTTGAAGAGGGAGAAAGCTTTAATGCTCTAGGTCAATTGGGTTAGACTTACATAACAATAACGTCGACTCTAATAATGACAATCACAACCTTAATGTTCTTAACAATTCTTCAAAAATTAACTCAATAAAAATCATCTTGCTAGTCACTAACATTGATGATAACGTGGTGCTGCCTCTCGAGTCCTGTGAATTCCTATCCTTGGTGAATCCCAAACTTATAGACTGGACTGAATCTGAATCCACAAACCTATTATCCAACTTTGACAATGACTATACATTAGCTTATTATCTTAGTGCTTGTGAACCGTTCACCTGTTCCACCAGTGTAAAGAGCGTAAACTTGACAGAAGGGGGTATCAAGTTTCTTAGTCTAAAAATGAAAAAAAAAAGATCTGATGGCGAAAACCACATCGTGGTAGTATCAAAATCTAAAATAGTAAAAATAAAAGACGTATCCAATGGTGAAAACCTCTTAGAGGCGCAAAAGGATGTGACTCTTCATATTCTTCTTGATCATTTCCAAGAAAATCTTTAGTGCTGATAGAATCAACACAACTAGTTAATCTTGGGACAATTGAAGCTCCACAAATGGTTCATATTGCTCAATCCTTATTAGAGAAAGAGAAGGCACAATTCACCGAATTCTTCAAAGAAAATAAAATCAACTTTTTTTGGTCTTTTTCTGACATGCCTAGATTAAACGAAGGCTTGATAATGCATCACTTGTCTATTTCTCCTGGAGTAAAACCTGTGAAACATAAACTAAGAAAAATGCATCCACATGTCACATTATTGGTGAAAGAACTGGATTTTTTTTTGAAAGATGGATTCATAAGAGCCATTGATTATGCAGAGTGTATTTCCAACATAGTTCTTGTTTCTAAAATAGATAAATCCATAAGAGTTTGCACTGATTTCAGAGATTTAAACAAAGCTTGTCTGAAAGATGACTTTCCTCTTCCCAATATTGATATGATTGTAGATCTCACAACATGATATGAAATTTACTCATTAATGGATGGTTTCTCGGGATATAATCAAATCAAGATTGCTCTGAAAGTCCAAGATAAAGATAAGATAAGATAAATTTATTAATGTCCAATGAAAGACCAACAAGGGTCTATGGGATAGGAATCATACAGCCAAAATAGCAAGAAACCAACAAACAATGGTCGGGGGAGAAAACAACATTAACATGTGCATGGGGTACATTCTCTTGGAACGTCATACCGTTTGGTCTTAAGAATGCGGGTGCAACACATCAAAGAGAAATGACTGATATTTCACGACAAGATGCATAGGAATATGGATGATTATGTTTGATGATACCTTAGCAAAGTCAAGAATCAGATCAACCCACATTGAAGACTTAAGGAAAATCTTTGACAAAATGGAACAATTTCAACTCAGGTTAAATCCTAAAAAGTGTGCATTTGGAGTGTCATTTGGTAAGCTGCCATGCTTTATAGTTTCAACAAAAGGAATTGACGTTGATCCAACTAAAGTGAAAGCAATTCAATAAATGCAACACCCAAGGAATATTAGTCAAATGAGGACACTCCAAGGAAAGCTATATTATAAATCTATCAGGAGTTTCATATCCCAATTAGCGGACAAAGCTCAACCATTCACCAAGATGATGCATAAGGGAGTTACATTTACATGGAACAAGCAACGTGAGAAGAAATTTACTCAAATCAAACAATATTTAGAAAATCCTCTAATTCTAATGGTTCTGATTCAAGGAAAATCACTCTTGTTATACATATCAACAACTGACACATCTCTAGGAGTATTGCTAGCACAAGAAGATGAGACTAAAAAAGAAAGAGCAATTTACTACATCAACAAAACACTGGTTTCATACAAGCTAAATTACTCAATGATTAAGAAAGCATGTCTAGCAGTGGTGTTTTCATCCCAAAAGCTTAGATACTATATGTTATCACACAAGGTGAAGCTAATTGTAAAAATAGATCCACTCAAGTATTTGTTGAACAAAGCAACATTGGTAGGAAGATTAGCAAATTGGATCCTGATATTGAGCGAGTTTGATATTGAATACATCGATAGGAAATCAATCAAAGGACAAGTGATAGAACATCATCTTGTTAATACACCCCTGACAGATGATAAACCACTACACATTGAGTTTCCTGATGAAGCAATCATGCATCTCACTGAACATTCATGGAAGATGTACTTTGATGGCTCTTTCACACAACAAGGGTCAGGAGATGGGTGCCTATTCATTACACCTCAAGGATATAAGATACCAAAAGCTAATAATATTATATTTTCTTGTACCAATAACATTGCAGAATACAAAGCCTTGGTTAATGGATTGACGCTTTCTATAGAATGGAAAATTGTTGAGTTGCACATCTATCGAGATTCATAGCTAATAATCAACCAAGTCAATGACGATTACCAGACAAAAGATGACAAACTGATGCCTTAAAAGAGGATGGATGATGCCTTACAAACTAAAATACTTTGTGCATATCACATTTGAGCAAATACCAAGATCATAAAATAAAGTTGTTGATGTGATGGCTACTTTAGCATCCATGTTACAACTGGAGGAACATCAATTTTGCTATGAATTCCTAGTGGAAGATTTACCCTTCCCAACCTATGATTCTCCTGATTCCCAGCTTATATGTGCTATTGAACCCCAAACACCATCTCATTATGCCCATATTTATTATTATCTTAGAAACCAAACTTTTTCGTCCAATTATTCGAAATGATAAAAGATGCCTAATAAGAACAATATCCTGTTATTTAATCATTGTGAATGAATTGTATAGACGTGCTCTTGATGAAACATTACTTAGATGTTTAGAACATGAAGATTTGAATCACGCATTAAAGGAAGTCAACGAAGGTGTGTTTGGATCTCATTTGAACGACTTTTTGTTAGTAAAGAAAATTCTAAGAGTGGGGTACTACTGGCCTACAATGGAAAAAAATGCTATTTACTATGCTAAAATATGCAAGAAATTTCAAGTCCATGGAAACCTATTACATGCTCCGTCCAGGGAGTTAATTCCTTTCATCACACTTTGGCCATTTCAACAATGGGCCTTTGATCTAGTAGGACAAATGTATTTGAATTCATCCAATGAATATAATTACATGATCACAACCACTAAGTATTTCATGAAGTGGGTCGAAGCAGTTCCCTTGGCCAATGCTACAAGGAAACAAGTCTCAATGTTTATCCTTAACTATGTCATCTGTAGGTATGGAGTACCGTCATCAATTGTAACTGATAATGGAGGAAAATTCAAAAAATAAAGACATGGATGACTTATGTCTACACTTCATAATCACACAACACTGTTCCTCGATCTATTACCCTCAAGGTAACGGATAGGCTGAAGCATCAAATGAGACTATCCTCAAAATCCTACATAGAACAATCAACAAATTAAGAAGAGATTGGCAATTGTAGATCAATCCAACACTATGGGCTTATCACACCAACATCAGAACACTAATAGGAGAAACTCCTTTCACACTTGTCTTTGGGTCAAAGGTGGTGTTACCAATTAAAGTTGAGATTTTGTCACAGAGAGTCTCATTGAAAAATTTAGTCACTAATGAAGACTATATAATCTCATGTCTATAAGAACTTGAATTGATGTATGAACACAGACAATAAGAGTTTGATCACCTTAAAATATACTAGCAAAGAATGTCCAGAGGATACAACAAGAAGGTGAAACTGAGAATATTTCAGGCAGGTGATCTTGTTCTAAGAGAAAATCTAAAGAATCAACAACACTGAGAACAAAAGGGAAAATTTGAACCCAATCGGTTGGGTCCCTTTTTCATCACATCTTCCTACGGATCAGGTGCCTATCAACTGGCTACACCTGAAGGAGATGTCCTATCATATCCAATCAACTCTCTCCACCTGAAATGGTTTTATGCCTGATATTCTTGAGGCAACACCTATACAACAAAAAATGATCCTAAAAAATCCAAAAATAGTGAAAAATGATCCTAGATAAAAGCAAAAACATCGGAAAAAGTCCTGAAAAAATGATCATCTTGGTGAAAACATGGGAAACAAGCACCTTGGTGAATCGAAAAAAATAAGTAAAAAGTTTAAAAAAAGAAAAAGAAAAAAGTACAAAAAAAAAAAGAAAAAGAAAAAAGGTGCCTTGGCGAAAACCTGGTAAACATGCATCTTGGTAGCAAAAATAAAAATTTCCCAATTGGAGAAAACCTCGTAAACAAGTTCTACTTGTATACACCTAAAAATGGTCACCTAGACTATTAGCCCCTTTTGCTAAATCATAAATTGCTTGTTCTTGATCAAATCCTAGATCTATCATTAATTCGATTATTTTCTATGGGCTAACCATTTTATCCTAAGTTTTTATTTATTTAAAAAGAATATTTCCTCCCTTTTTATTAAATAAAAAGCCCCCACTTTTCCTCTTATCTTAAGTTGCACAAATAAAACATTATTCTTATTCTATAAAAAGGGAAAAAATATTTTTTGTCTCATATGGACAGAAAAGTCAACTCTTATTTTCTCATTGGAGGATATGTGTGCACATGGATTGCTCCTCTTTCAAGCTCCACTGTTGATTAAATCTTTTGACTCTTAATCTCCATGGTCCATTCTTTCTCATTTCTTTGAAAAGGAGAGCTCTCTTCTTCATTCTAGATCTCCATCTCTTTTATGCTAATGTTATGCTGCAGGTTTTCTAGGTCACTTTGGAGCTTTTGGAGATTTGGAGCATTCTTAGTTTTTTGCATCTACATGTTATCATAGTTTCATTTCTTGCATTGTCATGGCATTCATAGCTTCATACTTAGCTTAGTTTCCTTTATGCTTTAGATTAATTCATCTAGCTTAACTAGGAGGCTTTGTAATACTTGCATCTTTCATTTTCATAGTTTAGCTTGCATTTCCATTTCTAGCATAGCATTGCATTGCATTTTCATTCTTGATTCTTGAGGATATTGGCATTCTTGCCCTTGTCTTCATTGAATCTCCCATTGCATGGTTTACTAGCAAGGTTATAGGCTAAATAGCTCTAGCTGAGAGCATTCTTAAAACCCTTGCACTCCATGCCTAGGGAGCTATGGATTGATTTTTGAGACCTCATTCTTGAGTGTTCTTGAATGGAATGATTCATAGAAGTGTGACACAATTATAGCACACATTTTTGGTGCCCACCATGGGGAAAAGTAGATTAGCTTTGTCCTTTAATTCTGTATTTTTTGTCAAAATTTTCATCAATTTTCGGCTTTATTTTCAGTCTCTGGTTTTTCAATCTCAGAGTGTCGCGCGACATTTTGCTAGTGTCGTGCGACAGTTCTTTGTATAGCGGCGCGACACTTTACCAGTTAAAAGTGTCGCCCCCTTTGACAGAAAGTGTTGCACTGTTTGAGGAGTTCTGTCACCTGCATATAGCGCGAACTGTCGCCCAGAGATAAAGTGTCGCACTCATATACGAAAAAGTGTCGCACGACATTTCTAGTGACTGTGCTGTCGCCTGTACCCGACAGTGAGTTGTTTTTGAGTTATTTTATCTACCTTGCAAGTTTTGGGTTCTTTGCTAACATTTTGAAATTTTTTGAAAATTTTAACGGCATTTTCAAATCCGTGCCACGTTGGAAAATGGGCACCTATTTTTTTTAAAATTTTTACAAATGGTATCAAAAGTTTAAGTGTGATATATTGTTGGAAAGGTCTTTTCGAGCCTAATCCAACCATGCTAGTTTCATTTTCAGCTTTTGCCATTTGATTAGCTATTTTACTTGCAGATTATTTGATTTTTGATTGTGCTAACCATTGTGGAGCTAACAAGTTGTGCTTGTAGGTGCTCTCATTGCTTGGAATTTGCCAAAAGAAACGCATGTCAAAGAGGGCTACTAATGGTTTTTGTAGGGCTGCCCTAAGCGTAAAAACTAAATCAAGTGCTTGTTTAATTGCTTTATTTATTAAGTGTGGCATATACTAGTTGTTTCATTTCATAGGCACTTAATACCTTATTGTAGAAATTTTGAGGTGGTAGGAGAGTATGCTCTTCACCCTTGTGGTGAAACAGAAATCTTGACCCATCTTGGGATTTTGAAAGCAAGGGAGTAACTAAATCTTTGCTTGGTGTGTTTGGGTGAAGTTTTTGAGATAGGGGAGTATGCTCTTCACCCTTGTGGTGAACCAAAAACCTTGAACCTCAAGAATTGATCCACTTTTTATTTAGATTTATAATCTTTTAGCGGGCCTGCTCTTGAGCAATCAAGAGGAACGACCCAAGTGGGGACAAGCTAATACCGAGCTATTCCAACCCACTATAATCTCAAGGCTATCAAGGACACAAAACCTTGGTAGACATAACACTTGTCTTCGCTTGATGTGAGTAGCTCATGGGATTGGGACCATGGGGAAAACATTGAGCAAGAATGCTTAAGGTACTCTTGAGGCCGTGAGGTCCTAGTCCTTTATGAGGAGCAAGAGGGGTGCTATGAACGGAAGCCCTTACTACGAACCATTAGTTAGAAGCCACCTTATTTTAGCCGCTTAGCTTCTTGGTGCAAGGATTGATCCAAGTGGACTTACCCGGATCACCCCAAGACACTCACCATATGTGTTCCTTTGGTTGTGTTTTTGACACTTCCATGACAACGCCAATATCTCTTGTGGGCAACCACTTGGTGTGAGGCAAGAGAGCATCAAGTTGTGGGTCAAGTTGCTAAGTAATGAGCCTTGACCTTCTAAGTAGTAATTGTTTGAATTGTCTTCGATTGTGCTATACCAGTGTAAACGTTCTCAACATTCAAACAAAATGGTAGCATTCATAAGATTTTCTATTTTGATATCACAAGTGCTTGTCTTGGCAAGGTTGCTTTTGCCCTTGTTCCAAGTGTTTTATGACATGTTTGATCACCTACTGTTTGCAAACTTGTCTTTTACTTGTTGTTACTGTTTGTCAAACTGAGAAATTGCACTATCCAATCTTTGAAATTGATCAAAATGCTTCAAAAATGAGATTTTTTATGTTCACTGGTCAAAGAGTCATACGACCCTAGAACAGTGTCGCACCCTGTTCTGAGAAATATCGCGCGACACTTCATCCCTGCACAATTGTCACCCCGCTTGCCTGGAAAGTGTTGCCCGACCTTATTGAAAATTGTCACTTGGCTTAGGGTGAAGTGTTGCCTCGCTATAAACTGTCGCCTTGTCTGCCTAGAAAGTGTTGCCCAGAACCTTTTTGCTGTCTTGTTGCTGTTGCAATCCAGAGTTGCTAAACTTGCATTTTAACCTGTCGTAGAGTGTCTTTTTCTGTTCTTACCTGAAGCTGGTTTGTTATCTGCATGCTTAGACTTGTTCTAGACTGAAACAAATGAGCTAAAACTATTGGATTTGAGCTTAACAAATGCTACTCTTGATCACTTGTCGCATCACGGTTACCTCTCTAGCTACTTGCTTATTAAGCTTCTTGCTCGCTGCTTGGCTTTAGTCAATTGATTGCTGTAAGTGCTTGAGCACTTTTGACGAGCCATCTCTCTATTGTTCTACTTTGACAAGTGATCTTTATTAGCTTTTCTTATCTCAAATCTGAGAAACTTTGTCTCATTCTATTAGTCAACCAACATCTCTTTTCATGCCGGTTACAACTCGGTCTCAATTTGAGTAGGAGAGTCATCCTCTGTTCAATTATACACAGTTACCTTCTCCAACTAGACGCTCACGAGCGCCCATTAGAAACAACAGTTCTAGTTCTAATCAATCTAAAGATTCTAAGGCTACCCCGTGGTACAAAGGAGGTTTCCTCTTTTCTGCATTCAAGACCCCCAAAAACACAGACAGTGTCTCACTCACTTTGACTGAACAAGAAAAATTTCAACACTTGCAAGAACACTTTGAGCATAAGGATAACCAAGCGCGCTTAGACAAGGAACACAATCAATAAAGGATGGATGCTGCTAGGCGCATGGCTTATAGAGGAATGTCTTATGAGGAACCCAAGACTAGTAACTATGAGCATAGACCTCTTTTTAATGGCAATAATGGCAACAACACGCCGCCAAGATCTCCTCCAAGACCCACTTTTGGTATGCCTTCTTCACCTCCTAGGCCTCCTCCCTCTCAACATGAGGCAGAGGCTGATGATGAGATTTCTAGTGAGGATCTTATGAGATTTGAACAAGATGTGGTCTCCCAATGAATGATGCATAAGCTTTTAGAGCGTAATGGTGACCAATATTTTCAATATATGAATTCTAGAAGATACAAGCTTCCTCCCGGCTATGATGTCACACAAATTGTCCAACAAAGAGTACCGACTGAATTAGAAGTCTTTTAGGAAGAATTACGTCGGACAAATCACTGCCTTACCCAAATGGCAATAGACAGAGAGCCTCCAAAGGTCTCTTTTGTAGAATCAATTTGTGCTCTTCCCTTTGATAGGAGTCTATACATGGTCCCGTTTCCTAGGGATATTGAGGTTCCCAAATACAACAAGTATGATGGAAATGGTGATCCTCATGACCATGTGCGTCACTTTTACGCTCTTAGCATGGACTTCATTCATGAAGACACATTTCTTCTACGATTATTCCCTCGAAGCTTAAGAGGCCAAGCTTTAGAATGGTTTGTGAAATTGACACCACCTCTTAAGACTTTTGATGAGTTAGCTATGCACTTCACACAACACTATTCATACAATATCCAACAGCCTATCACCATGATAGATCTTGGTGCTTTAAGACAAAACCAAGGAGAGTTATTTGCTACTTATTTGCAACGTTGGAGGTCATTGTATTCTCGATATCCTCGTCAGCTACCCGAAAGGGAAAAGATTGATATTTTTGTCAACACTCTTGTGCTTGAGTTGTATTATGATCTAAGGAAACAATTGTTCTCCTCTTTCAATGACATGGTTGAAAGTGCATATTGGATTGAGGATGTAGCTATAAGAAAAGGGGATATTGTTATTAATAAAGATGCTAAAGGCAATGGCAAAGACAAGAACAAACCTTGGAATAAAAACAAGTATGTTGTTAATGATGGGGTTGTTGACGCTCCTAAAGCTAAAGAGCCTGCTTTCAATCTCTCCAACGCTATCTGTGCAGCAAAACAACAAGAAGCTGCCAACGCTCACGGTGCTCCTAAACCTCAATATGCAGATAAGCCTAAGAAGTCATTTCGAAAGCGAGTCTATACCAAGTTGGCAGAACCTTACAATGTGATCCTTAAGACTTTGGTTGACAATGGATATCTTACGCTTCCTGATAAACCTGGTAACTGGGATCCGATAAATAAGCCTGATTGGTGGAGAGAGGATCATTACTGCCATTATCACAGAAATAAGGGACATTCAACAGAAAATTGTTTTAAGCTTAGGGATGATATTCATGACCTCATTGATAACAACACAATCTCCACTGATGGCTTAACTAAAAATTCTGATCACACAACTTTCAAAGATCCTCTACCTAAGCATGATAAGGGGGAAACCTCTCAAGCACATAAGAAGAATCATGATGCTAAGATCAATTATACATATACTTCTGATACACCTGTGATCAACATGGTAGAGCCCGTTGAGAGTGTTCTAATTATGAGGTCTCAAGATGATAATATAGCCAATCATGGTAAGCCAAAGTTGGTCTTGCAAACACGTGGTAGTTCATCTTCCCAAAGTGAGACACTAAATGCTGTTACTAGGGGGCAAGCCAAGATTGTCCTTAAAACTATGCAAGATCCCAAGCAAGCTTTTCCTTCCAAACAAGTGGCTCCTTCAGCCACCCCTAGCTATGATCTTGTCCAACATTTGCAAAAGACACCAGCACAGATATCTATCCTTGATTTGCTTCGGTTATCCCCTTCGCATAGAGAGATTCTTGATGAGGCTCTATGTACAACACGTGTTCCCAATGACATTGATCCTGATCGATTCCAAGCTATGGTCAACCACATTTCATCTCCGCTATCTCTCTCCTTTTCTACAGAAGATGACATATCTATTGCTCACCCACATAATCTAGCTTTACACATCGAAGTTCTAGTCTACCACACCCGTGTCCGTCGAGTCCTGATAGACAATGGTGCAGGGTTAAATATTGTTTCTTTCAATGTCATACAACAGTTGGGTTTGTCAGAATTCGCTGTGGATTCTAAGAAGAAGATTACTATAAAAGCTTACGATGAAGTGGAAAGATCTTCCAAAGGTCTTGTCAGGCTGCCTGTCTGAGTAGGCCCTGTCACGAAAGATATTAACTTCCAAGTATTGGACATCCCACTCGCATATAACATTCTTTTGGGTCATCCTTGGATCCATGACATGCAGGCTGTTCCTTCCACTTATCATCAGTGCGTCAAATTTCCATACAATGGCACTGAAGTTGTGATTCCTGGAGACCATACTATTGCTATTAATGCTCTTGCTGCTACTGAAAAATTTGTTCCTCACAATGAACCTTCTGTTGATCCTAGTACGTCTCTAGTTGCTGCTGAGAAAACACTTAAGATGATGAGCCTTGGTATGGGTGAATATACGCTGGATTCCTTTGCTTCTATACCTGTTTCTCCTAGGTCATATGGGAAACCTTATGATCAGATGAAGCCTTCCACTTCTGCTATGACGATCTTTGATACTTTTGTTCCTTCATCCATTCCCTTAGAAGCAAAAAGAGAAGAACAAGCTGTTCAAGAGTGGATCTATAGAGAAGATGAGGGTAGTACGGCAAATGCCCTCCTTGATCATTCTAGAAATACTCCCATGCTCAGTGATTCAGACACGGATACAGATGAGTCACCGCTGCACACTATGACTCAAATGGGAGATGATCTTCCTTCTACTTCACTTCTTTGGGATGAACAAGGTATACCTACTGATGATATTGCTAAAACTTTTGTCTAGAACTTATGTGCCTAAAGAATCATTGAGTTATGATAGACAACGTCGCAACATTGCACGACTACTACAAAGAGGTGATCTATCACATAACGACATGAGTATCTCTACTTCTCGGCATCTTAAGCCTCTTCCAGAAGATTCTTTCATGACAGATATGGATGTTGATGTAGTTCATATCTCTCGTAACCCACCCGACGTAGTTGATGGGTCTCGTGCAGGGTCTAATGAGTTTGTTCCCCGTATTGCCTTAGTTGACTACGTTGGTCCTTCTATGACAAATCTAGATCTAGCTACTTTTGGAGCTTACCCTATAGGCTCAACCTCTCTTGTCACTAGAGGTGACACCTCTCACATAAATGCTGTTGAACCAATCACTTCATTTCATCTCGCATCAACACCTGTTACTTCTTCCACCAGCAAACTAGCAAAAAAAAAGATTGAATCAGCAATCAAGTATCACAGTCATCAAGTCAAAAGAAAAGAGCAATGGTCAGATGGTGAAAACCACATTGTGGTAGTATCCACACCTACGAAAAGTAAAAATAAAAATCAGCTCAAAAATAATGATTCTCAAATAAAAGATGACAAGCTGATTCTCTACAAAAAAATGGTGCACTACTTCAAGCATGATCTCATATCTGTTACACTTCAGCCCATTCCTAGAGCTAAGAACAAAGTTGGTAATGCCTTGGTTACTTCGACATCCATCTTACGAATGAAAAGGCATAAATCTCACTTCAAGTTCCTGGTGGACAAATTATGCTATCCTGCTTACAAGTCCTACAATCCTGCCATCTTTTCATGTCTTCCACCTCATATTCCTCCTGAAAATTGACCATGCCATGCTTTCTGCCATCCCTTACACTTTGACTTTGTCTCTGGTGACTTGTATAGGAAGGGTCTAGATGAAACTCTCCTTAAGTGTCTAGAAATAGAGGAGTTAGAAAAAGTGCTAGCTGAAATCCACGATGGCATATGTGGATCACATTCTAACGATCCTCCAGTAGCTCAAACATTGCTTAGGGCTGGTTATTATTGGTCGAAATGGTTGAGACCTCCTATCGTCACAGTTGCAGCATTTGGGCCTAGGGCCTATCAGTTCTCTACATCAGAGGAAGCAGATTTTTGATGCCCATTTTTGTCTGGGGCATTCTTTGTACATATTTATTGATCCTGAAAAAATTACAAAAAAATTCATATATGATGCTGAAAAAATCCTAAAAAGCATAAAAAGTACTACAAAAAAAAGAGCATCCTAGTGAAAACCTAGCAATAGGCGCTTTGATGTCTCACCAAAAAAAAAAAAATTCAAAAAAAAAAAAAATTCAAAAAATTGAAAAAGTGCCTTGGTGAAAACCTGGAAACAGGTGCTGCTTGAGACCCTCTGCACCTATGTCTATCAGTCTTGCGTGGTGCTCATTCACTCCACTTCTCACTTTGCCTCTCCTAGCTTGGAATTGACTCTTGTCTTAGTCTAGGGGGCATACGTTGTTTTAAGCTTATCTTAGGTCTCTTTGTGCGTCTGAGTTTCTTAGGCACCTCGCAAATGGTGTTTTTCAACACCACCCCAACGGTGTTTTTCAACACTACCCTAGCGTCGAGTGTTTCTTAACACTTATCAGATGTCCTACCCACAGTCTAGATGATGCAATATTTCTCAATGGCAGATGCGATATGTTAGAGTAATAGTATATTTACCTTTATAATTAAGTCTATCTGATTTAATTATTAAAGGGGCGCGCTGGCGGCGCGCTGCCCGGCAGCCGCTGCGGGTGGCGCGCTGGCGGCGCGTCCTTTTTTTGTTAAAAAAACTTTTTTTTTTTATTTTCCAAATTTTTTTTCTCGATTTTCGAGCCGTACGGCCCTGGTAGGGCAAATTTTTTTCCTATGGTCACGGGGGCCAAACTGAGTCGAGTTTTATATGATTTCGACTCTCCCGGACCTTCTGAACGCAATGGCGGAGTCTGTTTCTGCTCAATCTGCTCCAGAAGATCGTGCCTCCTTCAAAGTGACAGAAAACCCCAGAAACAAGCTGTGGCTGTCGTCTTCGAATCCAGGCTCCAAGAACTTCAACCTCGACAAAATGGTGTGGCAGAGAGAAAGAACAAAACACTTCGGGAGATGGCTAATTGTATGATACAGTCCAGGTCCATGGATTCATCCTTTTGGGCAGAGGCAGTCAATTGTGCCAACTATATTCAGAATCGGATGCCTCACAAGGCAGTTCGACATATGACTCCTGAGGAGGCTTGGTCTCATGTCAAGCCTGATGTATCTTCATTTCGAGTTTTTGGTAGTGAAGCATGGGCATTTGTGCCTGACACTCAGAGGAAAGCGATGGAGCGAAAGAGCCGACACCTCATTTTTGTTGGCTACTGCGAGGATGTTAAGGCATATAGGTTGTTTGATCCTGATTCCAGAGAGGTCCTGTTTCGACGGGATGTCCAGTTTGATGAGTGCCTTCCTGCAGTAGATACCCCGCTTCCAGAGTCTACTTCACTCACCACTACTCCCTCCTCTCTTCCAGTTGTGTTTCAGGATGATGAGGATGATGATCTTGGTGATCCCCATTTACCTCCACCACAGGATCCTCCACAGATGCCTAGATGGGCTCGTGTTACAGTTGATGCTACAGGATCTCTGGCTGGTGACCCTTCCACCTCTCGTCGCACCCGGTCTCATATTGCAGGTTCCAGTCTTCTGAGTCATGCTATTTGTGGTGATCCTCAGACATTTGGGGCAGCGACAGGGCATACTGAGTGGGACAGTGCTATGGAGGAGGAGTATTCTTCTTTGATGAAGAATCATACTTGGGATCTTTGTTCGCTTCCTAAGGGAAGAAAGTTAGTGCGATGCAAGTGGTTGTATCGTACTAAGTTTGCTGCTGATGGTTCTATTGATAAGTACAAGGCACGTCTTGTTGCGAAGGGTTTTTCACAGGTTGAGGGTATTGATTACACTGAGACATTTGCCCCTGTCGCCAAGATGAACTCTATTCGCCTTGTCTTATCCCTCGCAGCTTCTCAGGGATGGCCCATTTTTCAGATGGATGTGAAGAGTGCTTTCTTGCACGGTGATCTTAGTGAGGAGATTTACATGGAGCAGCCTCAAGGATTTGTGCAGGATTCCTCCTTGGTTTGCAGACTTCGGCGTTCTTTATATGGTCTCAAACAGGCCCCTCGGGCTTGGTATGAGAAGATGGACTCTTTTTTGCTTTCTACAGGATTCACACGCTGTCATTCCGATCCTACAGTCTACATTCAGCGTCTTGAGGATGAGATTTTGATACTTGTGCTATATGTTGATGATCTTCTCATCACAGGTAGCTCATCTTCTATGACTCAGGATGTTCAGTGCGCATTGATGGAGCAGTTTGAGATGACAGACCTTGGTCTTTTACACTTCTTTCTGGGGCTACAGATTGTGCAGTCACCTACTGGGATCTTTGTTTACCAGCAGAAGTATGCTCTTGACATGCTTCAGTGCTTTGATATGCTTGATTGCAAGCCTGCTCCCACACCTTTTCAGTCGGGTGTTACTTTGTCTACCTCTTGCACTACGCCTTCAGTGGATGCTACTTTGTATCGGCAGTTGGTTGGCAGTTTGTTATACCTGACACACACTCGTCCTGATCTCTCCTTTGCAGTTGGTCTAGTCTCTCGATTCTCACATGAGCCTCATGAGAGTCATTGGCAAGCTGCCAAGCGTATTTTGAGATACATTCAGGGCACACTTATGTATGGCATTCACTACACATCAGGGGCTCCTCACATTGTTGGCTACACTGACTCAGATTGGGCTGGTGATGTTGATGATCGGAAGTCTACTTCTGGCTTTGTTTTTTGTCTTGGCTCTGGTCCTATCACATGGTCGTGCAAGAAGCAGAATGCTCGAGCACTTTCATCTACAGAGGTTGAGTACAGAGCGGCAGTTCATGCTAGTCAGGAGATTTTATGGCTTCGGCAGTTGATGACTGAGTTTGGTTTTCCTCCTGATCGTCCCACTGTTCTGTGGTGCGATAATCAGAGTGCTATTCACATTTCCCGCAACCCGGTGGAGCATCAGCGCACTAAACACATTGAGCTTCATATGCACTTCATCCGTCAGCAGATTCAGGATGGTGTTCTCACTTTGGAGTACATTCCCACTGACGCGCAGGTTGCTGACATCTTCACCAAACCCTTTGCATCTCCGCGATATCTTCAGTTGCGTTCTATGCTTGGGGTGACGGAAGTTGTCCTTGGGGGGTCTTGTTGAGTCCTTCCTTCCTTCATGTTTCTTTTCAGCATGTTGTTGTATCTCTTTTTGGGGTAGGGTTTTTCCCACTGGGTTTTCTCTATTTCCCCGGTTCACAGAGATTTCTTTGTTGTTGGGTACCTGATCAGGCCTTGTTGCCGGGACCCATTTTCCTGCTTTCTTAGCTGTGCTAGGTTAGTTTCCTCCTGAGCTTCGCTTAAGGGGGGGTGTTAGAGTAATAGTATATTTACCTTTATAATTAAGTCTATCTGATTTAATTATTAAAGGTCACTATTATTCTTTTTTCACTTAAGCTTGTCATTTAGGTGCATAATAATTAATATGTTTATTAATTATTAAATGCACAAACTTAGCTTTCTCCGGCTTTAGGGTTTCTCACCTTATAAGCCGCCTTTTGTAATTATTGTTCATACTTTTGGGAAATACAATTTTGCTCTCACTCCGCTGAGATTCTCAAAACCCTTGCTCTCTCTCTCTCTCAGGTTTTCGCTCCAGCTTCTGGTATTTTTCTTGCAGGTGATCTTGGTTTTTTGTGGATTTGCACATTTGTGAAATCTTACACGATACTCAAATTTTGACTCTATGACCTACACACACGCACTTAAACATTTGACTCGCTGAGACTTGCTTGGCTTTATTTCTTTGTGTGCTGTCTATGATGATTTCTTTGCTGAGTGTTCTCCCCCTATGATCATTTTCGATGATGCATAGCTAGAAGACTAAGGGAATGAGAACATGTTTTATTTGCTTTCTGCCTATGGGTATATTTTGTTGATCCTTACTGTCATTAGCATTTATGCTTGTTCCACTTGACATTGAGATCTATAAGGTATTATCTTTGACTGTTTCGCAAGTGCATGCTTATAGTCATCTTGACTTTCTTGTGTCTCGATGCGAGCATAATCTTGCTATATCAAACTTAGGTAATCTCACTGCACTAGTCATCTTGACTTGCATGTCTTTGATGCCTAGGTGGGATTTCCACATTTCTATCTGATATAGATCATATTCAGATCCACATAGTTATGCTAGTGTGTATTGTATGATCTTATGATGTTACCAATAATGCTCGATGATGAATATTAGATGTCTATTAGCATTGTGACCTTGCAAGTAAACCAGTTTTCATGTAGCTTGCATTCTTAGGTTCATGTTAGTTTAGTTTTGCATCTTGCATATGGAGAGAGCTCTCTTTTTCATCTTACATGGACTTGTTAATCAACTGCACTCACCTTTCGCTTCTTCCTGATCATGTCTTTTGCTTCTTTTCTTTCATAGCCCATCATTTTCGCTTCATTTCGGGATCGAAACCGAAATCTGCGTTCACCTTTCTTCTTCTTTCGTGTAGTTGGCTGAACTTTTGAGGCCTGATCCTTTGATCTTCGCTAGGGAATTCTTCACCTCTTCATCCCCATCTCTTTCAAACTTCTAGTCTTTCATTCACTTTCAAATCCCAAGTTCAAATTCTTCCCCTCCGTGGTGTTTTCAGGTTGAGGGACTGCTTGGTTTGTGCCCCGGGTCCCATGTGTGGGGCATCTCTTCATTGCTTGATGGTTATTCTATTCTCTCTCTTCAATTATGATTTCTAGTGATTTGATCATGTTGCTCTTGCTTCTGCTTTCCCTCTACCTGAATTTCACTTTCGATCCTGAGGGGGTAGACACATCATATCTTATTGGCTATCTCTTTCCTAAGTGTTCAGTACTGTTGCTACTAGGCTGATCATGCAGGATTTGCTATCTCTTTACACTTCATTCTTTGGAGTCAGATCGCTATTTGCTTGCCTTCTTGGCTATCTCTTTCTTTCTCGGCTAATCTGAGTTGCTTTGTGATCCCAAATCGATCTCACATTTCAACTTCATTCTTTGACTGCATGTGTTCCCAGATCGATCACACATTAGTCAAAGAGGGGCAAATGTATACACCTAAAAATGGTCACCTAGACTATTAGCCCCTTTTGCTAAATCATAAATTGCTTGTTCTTGATCAAATCCTAGCTTTATCATTAATTCGATTATTTTCTATGGGCTAACCATTTTATCCTAAGTTTTTATTTATTTAAAAAGAATATTTCCTCCCCTTTTATTAAATAAAAAGCCCCCACTTTTCCTCTTATCCTAAGTTGCAATAATAAAACATTATTCTTATTCTATAAAAAGGGAAAAAACACTTTTTGTCTCATATGGACACAAAAGTCAACTCTTATTTTCTCATTGGAAGATATGTGTGCACATGGATTGCTCCTCTTTCAAGCTCCACCATTGATTAAATCTTTTGCCTCTTAATCTCCATGGTCCATTCTTTCTCATTTCCTTTAAAAGGAGAGCTCTCTTCTTCATTCTAGATCTCCATCTCTTTTATGCTAATGTTATGCTGCAGGTTTTCTAGGTCACTTTGGAGCTTTTGGAGATTTGGAGCATTCTTGGCTTTTTGCATCTATATGTTATTATAATTTCATTTCTTGCATTGTCATGGCATTCATAGTTTCATACTTAGTTTAGTTTCCTTTATGCTTTAGATTAATTTATCTAGCTTAACTAGGAGGCTTTGTAATACTTGCATCTTTCATTTTCATAGTTTAGCTTGCATTTCCATTTCTAGCATTGCATTGCATTGCACTTTCATTCTTGATTCTTGAGGATATTGACATTCTTGCCCTTGTCTTCATTGAATCTCCCATTGCATGGTTTACTAGCAAGGTTATAGGCTAAATAGCTCTAGTTGAGAGCATTCTTAAAACCCTTGCATTCCATGCCTAGGGAGCTATGAATCAATTTTTGAGACCTCATTCTTGAGTGTTCTTAAATAGAATGATTCATAGAAGTGTGACACAATTATAGCACACACTACTTGTAATCAACACTCTATCTATCAATATGATGCTTGTCTATCTAACCTATTTTGCTTTCAGCTTATGTATATTTGTTAATATTTTGTAGCTTCAGTCGGATAAACAATATGAGTCAATACTAGTGAAGATATGTATATTTATATAGTATATATGAGATGTGTGTGTGTGTGTGTGTATATATATATATATATATATATATATATATATATATATATATATATATATATATATATATATATAATGTAAATATTAGAGAAATTAATATAATACTCAAAAGATATTATATATATGTGTATATATATAATCATAATTTTCATTATATTAATTACATAATATAATGAATAGACATGTCCCATGAAGGGACATATCTCTTCTTGGCTCATCCTCAATATAAATGCAAGAGATTGTTGCATTTGGAAAACACATACAATCAGGCAGTGCTATTACATTTGCAATGATCCTAATAACCTTAACATGGTATTAGAGCCAAGTTGAAAATGTAAGAGTAGTTTGTTGATGGTGAATGTGTGACTGTCTTAGAAAATACAATCTCAGTACGAGGACCATATCTCACAAATACACCATTGGATTTTTCTAAATTTTGGATATGTTGGTGAAAAATAAATTTAGAAGAATCTCACTGGAGTGATTGGAAAGAAATTGTTGGGTTCAAAATTTGTGACCGATTGTGTATGGGTCTATGTGAAATCTGTAAAAGCGCAAGGTTCCTTCTTTAAAAGCCTAACCGCTTGAAGAGAGATATGATAAGATTAAAGGTTGTCATAGTGTATAGAATGTTTGGATATTCAAGATAGGTCATGTGAAGAATTCTAGCAATGTTTGAGAATGACAACATCATTCTGTGAATCTGCATGATATTTTGTATATGGGACCACCTTACAAAATGAAATACTTGAAATTTATAAAAGACAAGTATTCCATGTTTTATTAATGCACATAAGTTTGTAATTCATGTTATACTATTGGTTAGTAAAATATTGTATCCTTCTATCATTGGTATTTTCGGTCGAGATAGTTTAGTGAGCTATTTGTAATCTCTTGCTAACATACCTTCATGATGGAAGCACAAGAAAATTGCATTCAAGGGAGAAAGAACTTAATGCTTGCAAACAAATTGATGATTGAGACCAGATGCAAAGGGAGTCTGGCATTTCAAAAGAAGACAAGAGGTTAGAACTCAAGCTTCAAATGGAGTTCAAATGTCCATATGTGTGACTATATGATTTTAATGGGCCTACCTCCTGTGTACATCATAAGAAAGTGATGACTTCCAAATGATTATCACTTGTATTTGCATAAGTTATTGGAAGGTGACGTTCTTACAATAACTTAAATCATGATATACATTATTTATAATGTTGAAACAAATAATGATGGTTTAAATCAACAACTAAGTGTTAGATGTCATTAAATTGACGACCTATGAGTTGTTTGTATAGATATATGATAGGTATTTGGTGAATATTATGTGTTGATATTCTGTAGGCCAGTACCTTATTGAGTATTTTGTGAATATCATATGTTGATGTTCTAATAGGCCAATACTCAGAGTATTTGGTGAATGTCATGTGTTGACATTCTGATAAGTCAATACTCAAGATATCAAATGTGATATTAAATGATGGAAATCTTATGATCTATTGCTATATTACATTGAGGTAATATTTATTATGTGATTATCCTCCCTAGTTGAGGGTGTGTTAATATTTTGTAGCTTCAGTCGGATAAACAATATGAGTCAATACTAGTGAAGATATATATATATATATATATATATATATATATATATATATATATATATATATATATATATATATATATATATATATAAAATCATAATTTTCATTATATTAATTTCATAATAATGAATAGACATATCCCATGAAGGGATATATCTCTTCTTGGCTCATTTTCAATATAAATGCAAGAGATTGTTGCATTTGGAAAACACATACAATTAGGCAATGTTATTACATTTGCAATGATCCTAATAACCTTAACAATATCCTTTGGTCACTTTCATGACACCAAACTTGACATGAGCTATCCAAATGTCTTCCATTCTTGGAATTTTTCTATACCTAAGTCCTAGGATAGTTGCTTCTCGTTAGGGGCACCATTCCTAGCAATTCTGACAATCTAGTTATCATGTCAGCAGTGGGTTAGTTCACCAAGCTATGTTAGTCAACCTAGGTTGTTGTCTAAGGAAGTTTGCCACTAACATAAACATAATGTTTCTTAACACTAACATGATAAATTGTCATTGTCACTATCACAAACAAGGGTGTTTGTTTTAACACCACCTACTTAGCATGGACATCAAAATAGTGTTTTCAACACTTATCACACCACAATGCCGAATGAACCTAATCAAAGGTGTTTGTAAACACCACACACACCCAAGAAAACATCTTGACACATTTAGAAAACATATCACATGATAACTTTGAACATGCTTATGTTATGCTAATTATGTCTTTTTAGTAACTTGATGATGTCCTTGGACTAGAGAAACTTGACTGGAAAATTTGAATGTTCTTTGCATGGTATCTTTTCAATTGATGATTTTCTCTTATCATACCTCTTGAGTAACTCAAAGATGTCTAAACGACTAGGGAAGCAAGGACTGGGGGCATGATGTTTTTCTCTATTTTCTACCTGTGGTAATTGATCCAATGATCTTGAGATTTCATATAAAATGGGTGTCTATGGTAAGATCCTCCATCACAATTGGAACACCGCATATACCTCGACCCACTTTATCTTAAACCGATGGTGAGGTTGGGACATTATCCTTGTCTATTTGTTTTCTTAAATATGCTTCCTATTAAATGTGTATGCAAGATCATGTACCCAAGGATATGAACATCAAAAACAAGGGTCATTGCAAGTTACATATCATATATTGCACACAAACATAAGAAGGTTATTAATTCAAAAGGAAGTAACTGGCACATCATCCTGGCCTATATGTGTTGATGATTAGGTTCACTTTTGACATTCATCCAATTTAGGTAGTACTCATATCTTCATGATTGCTAAATCTATCAGTGAAGGTTGTATTAACCTATGATGTCGATTAACAATGCTCTATGATGATAAATGATCTATTTAGAATAACCAGTGACAGTCCTAGAGGTCTTAATCTAGTTGCATTCATTCTTAATCTAGAAACATTCATTATTAA
Source organism: Chamaecyparis obtusa (assembly GCA_027943335.1). NCBI lineage: Eukaryota > Viridiplantae > Streptophyta > Pinopsida > Cupressales > Cupressaceae > Chamaecyparis > Chamaecyparis obtusa. The sequence goes on from BSBK01005094.1 coordinate 89,203, forward strand.
ATCTAGCTGCACTCATATTAAGCTTGCATGAATATTTGAGCTTGGAATGATAACTATCACACATGATTCTAAAATAGAATCTGAAATCACAATGATCCAAGTTTGACTACTTAATCTAATGTAATCAAAATCAACTATTCTCATATCAATGACTGACTACTCTACTCATTGATATATACTTGCATAGTCATGTCAGTACCATCACAACATAAACATTTGCATACATCCATAATCATAATCAAAAGGGAAGTGCATACATATCATCACATTGTGTGTATGATTGAATGTGGACCTCTAATCCAACTACACACACAACATAGTCATTACTTACACAATCGAATTACGAAAGAGAGTATTGATTACTCAATTTGAAATTCATGGTGAAACAACCTGTTGTGTCCTATGTAGACAGGGTGTTTGATTACTCTTAGAACGAGAGCCCAACAACCATTAGATGAGTACTGCAATGGAGGATTTGAAAGCTTATGAAGATAATCAAATTGAAATTAATCTAGAATGAAGTGCAATTAATCTAAGAGCTTGAAAGAAATATGAGATTAAACTATGAGCAAGTAAGCAAACTAATTACAATGAAGATGCAATATTAAACTAGATAGAATTAATCTAAAATATGCAATGAAAGCTTGAAAGTATGAAATTGAGACAAAAAATTGCTATAGTTTAGTTACTCTCAAAATTGCTCCCTTTTGAATGAAGAATGAGGTTCATTAAATAGACAAGCCCGAGGAGAGAATGAAGAGGTTCTTGGTTTGAAACTCCTAACTCTTCATTCCCAATTGAGACAAAGGCATGAATTACTTAATTAAAAGGATGTTTATTGCCACACAAGGGTGACCATTGGAATAATTTGAATTATTAATTCAAATAAAGGTGTCCATTCAAATAACAAGTAATATTAATTCCTTATTATGTATATTAGCCAAATGGGGTGGGTTTAATTTAATTTAAAGCACTTAGGAATTTAGAATTAAATTAATTTGTCATAGGGTTTATTTAGCTAATAAATGTCTAAGACTTAGGAATTTATTATAGTATTTGATTAATGCAAATTAGGGTTTTTGCAATTGACATCAAGTCGAATTAAGTCAGGTAGGAGAGAGAAAATTACCTAGTAAACTAGGACTTTGATGATGTAAAATCGATGAAAATACACCAAAATTGATTGAGTTTATTAGGTGCCAATTTTGGGGTATTACATTTTCCCCTCTTTGAATTGATGTGTGAACAACACGTTGATTCAAAGAATAGTCTGAAGTGACAGATGTCAAGAATTTTTGGAGGTCTAGGTTAGGATGCCAAGACACCAAACAGATCAAAGCATGATTTTTCGAAGTCCAAGTTAGATTGCGAGGACAACGGTCTTGAGAGAAGATGAGAATCGGGGTTAGATTTCCCCAATGCCCAGAATGAGATTCAGATGTAGACTTAGGACTGTCTCCAGAATTAGGGTTAGATTGCCCCAATACAAAGCTTAGCCCTTCGAGACCCGGGTTAGATTGCCCAAATAACTGTCTAAAAGAGATTTCAAGAGCTATCTCCAGAACAAAGATTGACTCCTAGGAATTAGGGTTAGATTGCCCCAATACTTAATAGATTTCGAGAACCATCTCCAGAACAAAGCTTGATCCTCGAGGATCCGAGTTAGATTGCTTAGATACCTAAAAGATAGATGACCAGATAGCAAGATGCGAGGTGAGAAGATGCCCCTAGTGACGAGATGTCTCAAGCAGTGAGGAATTTGATTCAGATCAGACTGATTAAGAGATTGGTTCGACAAGATTCAAATGATGTAATCATCCTGCCCCCCTCAGGAGCGAAATTGAAATATGACATAAGAGGGATGATTGACAACAAGAGGTTGCAGACTAGATTCAAGAAGCTGCAGAAGCAAAGGAGTGATTAGGGGGGTCCTGCTGACCAAGTTTGACCATGATTGACTAAATTTTGACTAGAGTTGACTTGATGAAAATATTGAAGATCCCAAGAAAATGATGAAAAGATGAGGATCTGGTAGGAAGATGATGCCAAAAGATCAATTGCACAAGCATCCGATCCCAAAGGGTCTTTAGAATTTAAAATGCAATTTTGAGCTATCTAGAGATGTTAGATTTCAATTTCGATCTCAAAAATGGATTCAGAACAGTTGATTTAGCCAAGGGTGCAATTTTCACACAAACAGAGCACTTTTGAAAATTAGGTCAAAGGCTATATAAGGCCCGGAGGGGTCATTTTCAATTCATTACTCACTTTTGTCTTCTTGTGATTTTGAGCTTTGAGAGAGAAAATGGAGGGTCTTCCACTGCATATGCATCGATTTGAGTGCTCTCGATGACACACCCAACCATCGGAGTATGACACACCTATAAGCAGTTGATAAACCTCCTTGCATTTTGATTTGTACTGGTTTCTAGGTCAATTTAGGGTAGATCTAGCATAGTTTAGGACATGTTCTTCTAATCTCGTGCGAGGAAGTAGTTTCCTCGCACTGGCCTAGATTGACTTTCACGTGAGGAAGTGGTTTCCTTGCATCAGTTAGGGTTCCTTCACCCGGGCTCTACCTGGAAGCTCGCGCAAGTTGAAAGTTGGTCTTGGGTGAAATTTCTCCTGCTCGTGTAAGAACAAGTCCTGTCTCGCGCGAAGGAATAGTTTCTTCATGCGAAAAGCTACTGTAGAGTTTGAATGTCTTTGCCAAAATTTGTCAAATTTGCATAAAATCAGCCAAGTAGAGCGTCGCAGAGTCATGTTTAGGATATATGCCTTGCTGTATTCATTGTTGTTGTTTTGAAAAACCATCATATTGAGATACTAATCAATGTCATCACTTGCTTTGTAGGTTGACTTCCCCGATGTCACCTTAAGATCACATCATCTAGTGATCGCATCATTAGTTTAGAGACTGATGGATGTAGAGGGTGCTCACATTGAGGGACTCAGTCTAGGATACTTGTGTGATATACTTGACATTCGGGTAAATCACGGGCTTCTGGGTGCACTGGTAGAGCATTTCCATTTGAAGACGAACACGTTCCATTTACCAATGGGGGAGATGACTGTGACTCTTGAGGATATATATACATGATCCTGCAAATACCTGTCCATGGTACTTGAGTAGAGTACGATACATAGCCAAGGTAGGGTATAGTAGCATTGAGGACCATCTTCCAAGATGATCTAGTGATGGGCCGGGCCATCTCTTGGGAGGATCTGATTCGCAGATATGATAGTGGTCACCCATTAGCTGTTGTACTCCCTATGTTCTTGAGTTGCTACCTTGTTCTAGATCAAGGTTAGCATGGTTTAGAGTGCGGCTGGGGGATGATGCTAGAGAGGCCAGCTGTTAGATTCGGATGGGGTGAGTGTATGCTCGCACAGATGTACCATGAGCTGCATGAGATAGTATATTGCAGTGCAAGGATGATGGAGGTAGGTGTCTTTATCTTGCAGATCTAGGCCTGGGAGCATCTCCCTGTTTGCAAGCCTATTTTCCATGATACATGACAGGCTCTTGAGCCTTATATATACACGTACGTAGGTTTGATGACTTAGCCTTTGCTAGGTAAGATGGAGCAGTGGCGAGGAAAGCTAGATGACATGGCAGCTGTTGTCTGGAGACCTTGGGTTTCCACTGAGCCTTGGGATGATGCTCGTTGAGAGCTTTTGCAAATGTTTGTTTCGCATCCACTGATTGGACATAGTGTTACTATCATTGAGCGATTCCTTGTTACACATGTCCTACGTCAGTTTGGTAGGTAGTAGGATATTTCACATGAGTACTACCCCTACGCCCACTTTGTGGATGAGGATAAGGGGTGGCACGTGAGACTTGATCCAAAGTGATGTGTGATAGAGGCACACATACTGACTGCATGCTGGGATTACATGGTGGACATCACCAATGTAAGGGTGACACCTGCATACAAAGATCATTCAAGGGCATGACCACATCCTAGATTCACTAATGCTGTTGGTATAGGAGTGTAGCAGCAGCAGGTACCGGTCCAATAGGTACCAGTTCAACAGCCTGCACAGCAACAGGTTGCACAACAGGGGCCACAGGGACAACAATAGAGAGTGCTGAGGCCTAGATCTGGATAGACTAGAATCCTCGCCAGGACCATGGGCTCAGATGCAGGAGCTGGGAGTAGTGGGGCCCAACAGAGGTCCACTAAGCAATGGACAGGTGATTCATCGCAGCAGGCTCCTCCAGATGATGACACTGATATGCTTGATATTTCGATAGGAGTAGGGACACCACAGCTGCAGGAGGCTCTTAGGAAGAGCCGTGAGAGAGTGAGGCAGGTCCAGCGGGAGTGAGATGACTACCATACCTGAGTCATCAGAGAGGAGACCCACGTAGCTGATAAAGATGTTGAGATTAGGCAGCTACGGGAGGAGCTAGCACGGTCGAGGATCAAGATAAGATACGAGGCTACTTAGGTAGCTTATTATTATGTAGCTTACTATTATGCAGCTTATTGCGAAGTCATTCTAGATCTATCAAAGTAGGTACCACCATTTTCTGAGTACGCTATAGCTCCATAGGCACCACCACCAGCACCTCCATAAGCACCAATACAGGCACCAATGCTAGCTCCATAGAGACCATTGCCACCACCTCCTCTAGGTGGCGATGGGAAAAGTTAGCATGTTGTTGATACATATTGTAGCTCCATTTTTTATACTGTGCTCGAGTAGCACCCTTCTCTTTTGTACATGACATTGGATCAATATATATATATATATATATATATATATATATATATATATATATATATATATATATATATATATATATATATATATATATATATATATATATATATATATATATATATATATATATATATATATATATATATATATAAAAGAGATCGCCAGTTTTTGATATCATCATACTTGTTGATATATTGCTTTGATATTGATGTTTTATGAGATGTGTTATATATGCTTTAGATGCATGGATAGATATGAAATGCACATGTTTTATTTTTTATGATAATATAATGTGAAATGCAGTGATAGATGGATAGAATGTATGCATATGTGTAATGTATGATTTGAGTTATGCTTATAGTGGATGCACATGTAAATGAATATGTAAATGTATGGATGAAAATGAGTTTATGAATGTAAATGCAATGCAATGAAAATGTAATGGATATGTAATGTATATTGTACTAATCATCTCATGTAGGATTGTCACAATATATGACAGGTACTAATCAAAAAGATATGTTTCAAAGATCGAAAGTGAGGACCGGACACTTGTGCAACCAAGATGAACCCGGGACAAAAGATGAGAACCTTCGATGAAAAGATCCAAAAGAAAGCAATCAAGAGAGCACCAAGATATCGTCTCAAATGCAAGCTTAGTATGAAAGATTCAAGCCTAAGCTAAATGCAAGCCTAGAATGAACGGAGGCAATTCCTAGGACTTGGTTGTTGGACTCACCGTATTATCATCATAGAGTTCATTTAGGCACGAGATGATCACAAGATGCCATACAATCCTCACTAACATTGCAATCATGAGAATATGAGTATGACATAAGTCTTAGATTTGTCGGAATGAGATGTAAGCATTAAGGCACAAGAAGCTAGAATGACCTGAACACCTATTCCTTTTGATTTAGCAAGTTAACATAAGCATCAAAGCATAATTGCTAGAATGACCTGAATGTTGCTTGCAAAAAAACATACCAGACACGCAAGAGTTCCTTCTTTTGCCAAAAATTGCTCGCAGTGACCCTTACGTTCACTTAGCAGGACGAGCATTAGTGATTTTACTTGTAGCAGAAAGAAGTCACTCAAAAGAGACAAGGAGAAGAACCAACCTCACCAAAGCATCCATATAAAAGGAGTCAAGGTACGCATGGCCATCCAATACGAGATGGAGGCTCTTACAGATGGACATCCCTCTTAGATAGATTCTTTGGATCATTGGAACTAAACCAGCAAGCATAAAGCACAAAAAAAGATCATGCCCCCAATCTTTGTGTTTCTCAGTCAAGAAAGACGTCTTAGATTCGCTCAAGGGGAAATGATAAAGAAAACAAACAAACAAGAAAAGGAAAAGCTCAACATGATTCAAAGGAACACAAAGTCAGTTTTAGTTTCAGTTTACATTTGTGTTCAAGCGGATTGAAGTCGAATCGAAAGTGCAGAATGTTTGAAGTCTCAACGGGATAGTGACAACATGCAGAGGTAGTGAGAACCACTGGTGACCATCATGAGAGATGAAGTCTCAAGAAGATATCGAAGCACTGACCAAGTATCAGCAGGTGAATGCAGTGAGAACCAATGGTGACCAATACAAGGAAGATTCTCGAAAGAGAGAATAAAGCACAAGTGAGACATCAACAGGCAGATGCAGTGAGAACCACTGGTGACTGATGTAAGGAAGAGATCCCAAAAGAGAAGGGTTTGAATGAGAGATAGGTATCAGTAGGTAGGCACAATGGGAACCACTGACGACTGATACATGAGAAATCCTCAAGGAGAGAAACCTCAAAAGTAGCTAGGCATCAGCAGGCAGATACGACGAGAATCGCTGGTGACTGATGCACGAACAAAACTTCTGAAAGCGATAGGACAATGCCCCCTAGACTAGGAAGATGCCCCCAAGTGTGAACCTGTTCCAATCCATGAAGAGTTGAGGAAAATCTTGAAGACAATTGAAAGAAAGTGCATGAGCTAGTAAACTAAAGCAGGAAACGAACTAAAAGCAGGAAACCAACTAAAGCAGGAAAAGTGGGAAAGGAAACTAAAGTAGGAAAGCAAGAGCCAAATGGTGCCGAGATGAGATGTAGCTTCAGGAAACAAGAGGCACCTCTTTACCAGGTTTTCACCATCTTGGCAGAGATTTTATTTTTGCTACCATGATGCCTGTTTACCAGGTTTTCATCAATGGCACATTTTTCTCTTTTTCAATTTTTTTGTTCTTTTCTTTTTTTTTGTATTTTTGAATATTTCATTTTTTTTTGTATTTTTGATCTTTTGATTTTTTTGTATTTTTCAATTTTTGTATTTTTTAAATTATTATCAAGGCACCTGTTTACCAGGTTTTCATCAAGATAATAGATACATCAAAGCACCTGTTTACCATGTTTTCACTAAGATGATCACTTTTTCAGGACTAATAAGTATGTACATGAGCATATAGAAAATGCCTCAACTATAGAATCTCTTCAAGTGAAGAGCGTTGATAGGCTCTTTGAGCTATTCTCCTCCAGTGGTGGAGAGTCAATAAGCGCCAGACCCAAATGCTGTAGTAATAACATACGAACCAAGCCAATTTGGTTCAAATTTCCCTTTCTGAACTCATTGCTGCTGATTCTTGGGGTTCTCTCTTAGAATGAGATCACCCACTTGGAATTCCCTTTGTCTGACTTTCTTATTGTAGGCTTTAGACATCCTCTTTTGGTATGCTCTTAGATGATCGAATGCCACCTTCCGACGTTCATCAATTAACTCAAGCTCTTGAAGCCGGGATATTATGTTTTCTTCATCAGTGATGAGGCCCCTCAGAGAGATTTGCAATGTCATAATCTTGACCTCAATAGGCAATACTGCATCTGCTCCGTAAACCAAGGCAAAAGGTGTAGCCCCTGTTGGCATTTAGATACTGGTTCTGTAGGCCCAAAAGCCAGATTAATCTGGAGGTGCCAATCTCTACCAGATTTATGAACTGTTCTGTGTAAGATTCTGAGAATTGTCTTATTAGAAGTTTCTGCTTGTCCATTACCCTGAGGATAATAGATAGATGGCCAATGCTGAATAATCTTGAATTTGGTGCATAAGTCTCTTAGGTCCTTGTTCTTGAATTGTCCCCTATTGCTAGTGATAATGGATGAGGGTACACCATATCTACAAATGATATAGTTCAGTATAAACATAGCCACAGACTTGCCATCAGCTACAGCTAGAGGCACTGCTTCAACCCACTTAGTAAAATAGTCAGTAGCTGTGATGATAAACTTATGTCCTCTTAAAGAAGAAGGATGTATCTGACCCACCAGGTCAAAGGCCCATTGCTGAAATGGCCAAAAACTGATGAAAGGAATAAGTTCTTTAGCAGGAGCATGAATTAGATTCCCATGAAATTGACATTGTTTGCAAGTCTTGGCATATTGAACAACTTTTTTATCCATGTCCAGCCAGTAGTAACCTACTCTAATAAGTTTTTGAGCTAACGTCAGACCACTAGAATGAGACCCACAAATACCTTCATGTACCTTAGCTAGCACACGTTTGGACTCATTAGGTTCTAGACACCTAAGGAGGGTACCGTCTAGACCCCGTCTATACAAGTCATTTGCTATGATGACATATCGTGAAGCAGTATGAATTAGATGACGCTTTTCATTCTGGGTATAGGTGTCTGGAATGATCTGGTCACAAAGGTAGGAATAAATATGGTGGTAGCAAGATGAGTCATGTCCAATGACTAAACATATCATCCAGGATTCAGGAATATCATAGGCAAGGTAGTGTAATGCCTCCACCAGGAATTCATGTCTGAAGTCATTTTCTGGCATTTGTAACATTGAAGCAAGAGTGGCCATAGCATCAGCTGCTTTATTGTCTGCCCTTGGAATTTGCTAGAAAGAAATGTGTGCAAAATACTGTTTGAGATCATCCACCATTCTTTTGTAAGGTACTAGCTTTTCATCTTTTGTTTGATAGACATCATCAGCTTGGTTGATGATTAACTGAGAGTCTCCAAAGACCTTGAGCTCATCCACACGCCATTCAATGGATATCTTCATGCCATTAATGAGAGCTTCATATTTAGCAATGTTGTTTGTGCATGGAAACAACAATTTGTAAGCTTTTGGCAATGAGTATCTTTGAGGTGTTATAAATAGAATGCCTGCACCTGATCCTTGTTGAGTGAATGATCCATCAAAGAACATGCTCCAAGTTTGATGTGTGAGAAGCATGATGGATTCATCTGGAAATTCAATATTCAAAGGCTAGTGATCTTTCAGAGGAGCTTCTGCCAATTGATCAGCAATCGCTTGTCCTTTAATAGCTTTTCTTTCCACATACTCAATATCAAATTCACTAAGTATCATCACCCATTTTGCTAATCTACCCATGAGGGAAGCCTTGCTCAATAAGTACTTCAGTTGATCAATTTTTGCAATAAGCCTTGTGGTATGAGTGAGCATATAATGCCATAATTTTTGAGAAGCAAATACTACTGCTAGACAAGCTTTCTCAATGACAAAATAGTTCATCTCATATGAAACCAATGTTCTGCTGATATAATATATATCTCTCTCTTTGTTGTTCTGATCTTCTTGAGCTAGGAGAGCACCCAAAGATGTGTTTGTTGCTAAAATTTACAGTATAAGCAGCTTCCCATGAATAGGAGGCATCAATATAGGCGAATTAGCAAGATATTATTTAATTTGAGTGAGTCCTCTATCGCATTCTTCATTCCATTCATAGGTCACACCCTTATGCAAGGTTTTAGTAAATGGTTGTGACTTGTCGGCCAACTATGAAATGAAATGCCGAATAGATTGTAGCCTTCCCTGTAGTCCTCTCATTTGACTGATGTTCTTGGGTGGAGGCATGTCCATAATAGCTTGCACTTTTTTAGGATCAACTTCTATGCCTTTAGTTGAGATGATGTAACCTAAGAGCTTCCCAGAAGTGACACTGAATGCACACTTTTTGGGATTAAGTCTGAGACTAAATTGTTCCATGCCATCAAGTATGGGACTCAAATCTGTGAGATGAGTTCTTCGCTACATGCTTTTGGCTAAAGTATCGTCCACATAATCCTCCATTGTTTTATGCATCATATCATGGAAAATAGTAGTGACAACTCTCTGATATGTTGCTCTAGCATTCTTAAGCCCAAAAGGCATGACATTCCAAAAAAGGTGCTCCAAGCACATGTGAAAGCGGTCTTTTCTTGATCTTATGGTGCAATTTTTATTTGATTATAGCCAGAAAAGCCATCCATCAAGGAATACATCTCATATCCTACTGTCATGTTTGCTATCATATCAATATTAGGCAGTGGCACACGAATGGATTTATCATGCTTGGTGACTAGAACAATGTTTGAAAGCCACTCGGCATAGTCAATAGTCCTTATGAATCCAGCCTTGAGAAGATTTTCTAGCTCTGCTTTGACCAAAAGTGCCACATGTGGATGCATCTTTCGCAGCTTCTATTTAACAGGTTTAATACCTGGCGCAATGGACAAATGGTGCATGATTAGATTGGGATCTAATCCAGGCATGTCAGAGTAGGTCCACGCAAAGTTTATTTTCTTTCTCTGAAAGAAGCTCGTGAACTCTTCTTTTTCTTTTGTAGATAGTGACTGAGCTAGATGAATAATTTGTGGAGTAGCCTCTGTACCCAAATTCACTGGTTGTGTCAGCTCAATCAATACAGATGATCTCTCTTGAAAGTGGCTCGGAAGCGTATTGAGTATCTCATCCTTGGGCACCTCAGAGAGGTTTTCACCCTTGGATACGTCTTTTATTTTTACTATTTTTTGCTATGATACTACCACAAAGTGGTTTTCACCATCAGAGCATCTATTTTTTCTTCTTTTAATTTTTTGAATGAGATACTTGATATCTGCCTCTGTCATGCTGACACTGCTTTCGCCGGTGGAGGACATCACAAGTTCAATAGCATGGAGGTAATAGGCTAGATCATAATCATTCTAGAATGTTAGGATTTCATTGGATGTTAAAGGGGAGTTCCAGTTTATCAGATTGGGATGACGGAGTGAAAGAGTAGTAGTGACTGGTTCAATCACGTTCATGGTATAGCCATCAAAAGTGCAAACAAGCAAGTCAAGACCTAGAGTGATCTTGTCCGAAGGAGCATTTGAATCCCTATAAGACCTTATGTCAGAAGTAGAGGACGTGTTAACACTAGTGGCATCTAATCCATGTGACCTAACACTAGACCCTTCACCTACTTTGAGAAGTCTTTCATACACATGAATAGTATCTATGTCTACATCATAAGTAGCATTAGACAAAGAGTCAAACTCATATTAATGTGAGTCAATACTTGATGTGGGAATTTCATTAGTACTAGCTATATTACCTAGCTCATCTTCATTCCTTGTGGTATTAACAACTTGCCAAAGTTGTTCTTGTTCAAGATACTTTTGAAAATGTGGTGGCCTATATTGTTCACCTGGAAAATTGGGATCATCATTCAGTGTTGCTTTCCATTGCTCATATGTGAATTGATGCACTGAAGAGCTTTTATCAGAATCAATATCAGTATCAGTATCAGTCTCTACCATATGGACAAGTATGATAGGCTCATTAGGTCCTGCAAAGAGTGTAGCAAGTTCCAGAGGAATAGAATATGGAAATGTGTCTTCATCAGAGATGGCCTCTGGATTTACCTCTAGAGTGGCATCTTCAATTTCTTGTTCAGGTTTAGGTTCAGGCTTAGGAGTTGACACAAATTTCTTGGTCCCCAAATGAAAGGGAGTCTTTTTAAAGCCTAAGCCAGTAGTATCTTTTGTGCGGCAACCCGTAGCTTCAATGGGTTTTAGTAAGCCATTGTCATTCCTTCCTATAGGACCACTCCCCTTATAGTCGAAGCGTTTCATGATCTTCAAAGCTTCACTGTATGGCTCTTGTTCTAAATTTGGAGGTGGAGTAGTTGTTTCAACTATCTCTTTTCCTTTATAAATCTAGGTTGTGATAGCCCTCTCTTCATCCTCATCTTCTAAAGGCATAGAGGCCCACACAAAGGTGCCATCATAAACTATTTGAGGAGAAGCATTAGAAATTTTTTTATTCTCGGAAGGTCTCCCATAATAGCGTGGAGATAGAGGTAGAGTAGCAAGTGATAGCATAGGTTCAATTTGGTATTCTCCCATGCCTGTATCCTTAAGTCTCAAAGTTTGTTCCATTTCTTTCAGTTTAGCATCATAAAACTCAGTGGATTCTCTATTTGCCGGAACAAAGCTATCCACAGATTGCACAAGAGTGTTGCAAGAGTAATTAGTATTAGTAGGTACAGTGACTTCCGCCCCATGAAATGGAAACTTAATGCATTGATGGTACATGGACGGAACAACCTGCATCTCATGAATCCAAGGCCTACCCAACAAGATGTTGTAGGCAAGAGGAATGTCAAGAACTTGAAAAGTAACATCTCTTTCAATAGGTCCTACGTGGATAGGTAGCACCACTAAGCCTTGGGACTTGCATTCCTCTTCATCATAAGCTTTGATGGTAATCTTTTTGTGGGAGTCTATACAATTCTCATCATAACCTAGTTGAGTGAGCAGTTTAGTGGAACAGATATTAAGACCAGCACCATTGTCTATGAGCACTCGGTGGACACGCTTAGGACCTATCATGACCTCTATATGCAGGGAAGCGTTATGTGGATGACTTAGAGAGTGATCATCTTCTTTAGAGAATGATAGATAGTGAGGCGAGGTCAAATGACCTACCATAGATTGGAACCGGTTGAGATCGAGATCCTTGGGAACGTTTGCCTTGGCGAGGGCTTTATCCAAAATCTGCCTGTGAGTAGGCAAGATCTTCAACAACTCAAAAATGGTAATCTGAGCATTGGTTCACTGGAGTTGATCTAAGATGCTATAACTAGCCGTGCTAGATGTAGGAACAGATTCCATGTTCTTGTTGGTAGGACCAACAATAGTCTTATCTGCAGTTTGCTTCGAAGCAGATGTGGAAGTATTGGGTCTCTTATCCGCAATTTTCTTTGGAGCATATGTAGAAGTATCAGGACCTTTCAAAACAACTCTTCCTCGCGATCGAGTGATGACATTAGCACCATCTTGAGATTGTTCAGATTCAGATGAACGAGACACAAAACTACACAAGATAAAAGGAGTCTTAGATTTGGGAGCATCACCACTCCCCTTGGAAGTGATCACGTCACAATACTCCATCTCAACAGGTTCAATCATACCAATAACATTGTCATCATTAGTGTACATGTAATTGACTTTAGCATTGGTATTTTTGGCATTTGAAGACTCACCCTTCTCATGAGGAGGGAAGGGATCCTTAAAAGCTTGATGGTCTGAATTCTTATTATGGTTCTCCACAAGGATGTCACCATTGACAATGAGATCTTGAACTTTATGCTTCAGCTGGAGACAAGTATAAGTTTTATGACCAATGTTTTGGTGATAGTCACACTAAGCATTATCATTCCACTAATGAGGTCGTGGTTGTGGGTCATAAGTACGCTTTTCCAAAGGAGTAAGAACTTGATTTTGTATAAGAGTTTTATAGACCACGTCAAGAGGCTCTCCCAAAGAGGTGAATTCACGCTTGGGTCGAGAGGCCCAAGGTTTGTTCCTAGCAAATCTTGAAGTTTGCTGATTATCCGTTGTGGTCTTTTCAAAAGCCTTAGGCGCTTGTATACTGGAAGTAAGATTAAAAATAGGCTTTGAAGGCTTCACGGTAATATTATGCACCACTCCATCATTTACTACATCCCTGTTCTTATTGACAGTCTTTCCTTTATCCTTGTTTGTGGAGAATCCTTGTTTATTGTCCTTATTCAAAGTTAATTCTCCCTTCTTAACCATAAAGGCCTCTATTTGCACTGCTTGTTTAATCATGCTATCAAAGGTTAGATGACCTTGCAATTGCACTTGGTATCCAAAGTTTGGGACAAGATTGTCCAAGAAAATGTCAAGTCTCTCAGACTCTGGTAGCTTGTGAGGACACCTTGTACATAACTGTCTCCACCTTTGAAGAAATGTTAGTTAAAGATTCTCCTTGTCGCTGTTTTAAATTGCAAAGATCCCGGATGCTGAATATTATGCGAGTAGTGTTGGAGAAACAAATTAGCCATCTCGTCAAAAGTCTTAATGCCAATAGGCAATCTAGAAAACCATTCCATCGTGGGTCCACCTAAACTACGAGGAAATAAGTGCATAAGATAAGTTTGATCATGCATGAATTCCATAGATAATGCGCCAAACTCCCTTAAGTGATCTTGGGGATCATTTGCACCCAAGTACTTGTCATATTTAGGGAGCTCTACACCTCTCAGAAAAGGTGGCATATGAAGACTTCTATCAAAAGGGAAAGGATAAATGCTTTCCAGTGTGAATTGTTGAACGGGTTTGTCTCTATTCTTCACAAGTTGACTAATCTAATCTTGCATGTCTCGGACCATCTTTTGCAACTTTGCGATCTCAGTTTCTTCTTTCTTGGCAATAAGCATTTCAACTTGATAGTTTGGGGGTAATTTGGCCCCTTATTTAACTAACTCAAGGAAGTATTTTTCCTTCTCCTCTAGAAGGAGAATCTCCATCATCTTGATAAGACTCTTATTAGCTTTGGCAACGTTTATATCCTGTTGAGTTATCACATCATTTTCATTCCCAAGGATCTCATAAATTCTTAGAATCTGATCTTGTTGCTGATCATCTTGGTTTTGATCGAATGGAGGAGGGCGATAGAAATATGCGGGTTATCGATCGCCTTGAGGTTTGTTTTGAGATTGTTCATCATTGTGGGACTAATTTTGGTCATGTTGAGATTAACCATGAGGCTGCTCATTTCGAGGTTGAGCATGATGTTGGTCATTAGAAGATTGACCAAAATATTGGTTGTTTTGAGATTGATCAAAAGTTTGACAATATTTTCCTGGTTGGAAATCAAACGGATCTCCCATCTTGTTGTATGCTTGCGGAGTACATGAAGACTCAGTAAAATGATATGCCCAACGTCGAAAGCACGTGGCTAAGGTAACCTTTGGTGAATGAATAGGATCAAAAGATTTAACAAATTCAGGCGAGAAGATATCGTCAATAGTATCACTAGGTTCAATGATAGGACTATTCTCAGCAAGATCAATAGGTACGATAATAGGATTAGTTCGAGGAAAAGGCCTCTCAACGTTATGAAACAATGAATTGTCTTGGAAGAATGAGTTGTCTTGACCTTGAAATAAGAAACCAGGTTGCGCTTCAAACAACAAATTAAAACACTCTTGGAACACTGGAGGTGATGGTTGACACAAACTATCTTTCAAAGTACTGAACGAAGAATTTGAGGATCCCTCACAAAGTTCAGCTTTCACAACAGATTTGGGATGATCTATTTCTTGATTAGGAGGTTTGCTCCTACCTTGATCAGTATTCTGAATGGGATAAGTCTTGCCACTTCTAGTCGTGATAGTCATAGATGAAGATGAAACGAGAGAAGACTCGGGATAATGCTAGACTCTATCTCTAAGATAACATAAGGAGATAAATGGCTAGAACAACCAAGATGTGAAATGCACTTGGTACAAATCGTCAGGAGTATGGCTAGAACAACTGAGATAAGACTATCGCAATGTGAGATACAAAAGCACAAAGAGATAAGGTAAACTAATGAGAGACAACATGAGTCAAAGAAAAGATCGATCGATTCCCAACTCGAGACAACCAGTTTCTGACAATGAATGATAGGAAAATAGAAAAAATAGGCCTCAGACAAAAAGAAGATCAAGAAAAAGTTTGACTAGTCAACGGGAATTTAGTCTCTATTTTTTAAAACTGGGCTACAGTTTCGCGCAAGAGAATACCAAGCCGTGCGAGAGAACACCAAACCTCACATGAAAGAATGAAGTATCGTGCGAGAAAGTGCTTTGAAAAAGTGAAACTTCGCGTGGGAAAAATCCAAAGTCTAATAGTTTGACACAATTTTTGAGGTAAAAGTTGAATTCTGAGATACAACCTAAATTGATGTCTGACAAAAAATCTAGTTTCTTGACAGGTTTGAAGAACAGCTTAGTCAACAATCTCATTTTGAGGTTTCAAGCATTCGTTTAAAGACACAAATGTTTAGATCAAGCAGTTGTGATATATGAAGTAATCGTTAACAGACCTATCAAGGACAAAGAAACTTGATAGTATCAGGGGAGTCTTTGTTTGATCATGATTGGACAATGTTTAAGACTCGATAAAAAACACATAACTATCCCTACCAAAAAAAATGGTGAGAAGACAAAACCTTTGCCCCACTGCTTATGCATATACGTGCAGCTCACATAGCCGTGTCACCCCCTAGAGGGCGCCCGTGTTTTTGGTGTTTCCAAAGACTCAATAGTATACATTCAAAGGTTACCCTTGTGGTAGGGGCCAGTGTTGTATACCACCTTCAAGCATCCAGGTGTATGCCTATGGTGGGAATCTATGAGAGAGATTCTTCCCCCTCCTTGCACAAAGATTATGACTCCTTTCAGAGGTGAACCAGGTAGGCCACTAGCTAAGGAAAGTTTTTAATAGGCTTCCGTTCATACTAACCTTTGGTGCCCCTGATATAGGGTTGAAGCCTTGCAGCCACACCAACACTTGAAAGTCGTACACCTTTGCAAGTAGGGCTAGGAGTGGCGCCGCTCAATACAACAAACAAGGCCTTCTCAAGATGATAGTCAAAATCATGAGAAGGAAGCTAATATGGCTTTGGAGTCTTTAGACTCAACAAAGCATTCTTTATTAAAGTGAGGTGGAATCACCTACAAAAGGTGCGTACTCACTTGGGTCATTCTTGGAGGTTCAACTTTCGCCAGGCCCTCTAAAGGTGACACAACTTGGCTTAGATCCGAGGGTTTGATTTTCTATTTCTCTCAAAGAGAGAAGAGCATACTTCTCTACCTCATCACTTCACCCAAACACATCAAAAAAATTCATCACCAAGTTAGCTTGACTTCACCAAATCTACAAGCTTTTGGGTTTTTGGTTCTCTCAGAGAGAGAAGAGCATAATCCCCTAGCAAGTAGAAGTGTTAAAGATTCACTACCTCTCTCCGCTTCCCCAAGAATCTATCATATTAGTAGGATTATTGGGTTTTTGGGTTCATTCATGGTCATCACCTCCATGTAATGAAGAGCCAAATTCCCTACCCACTATCAAAATTCTCAAGAAATTTTAACGGAGCCCTATTTAGACTATGTGAATGAAAGCAAGAAAACAAACACAACATTTTATGAGATCTTTGACTATCTTCCTGCAATCAAACCATTAGCATGTGTTATATTCTTTGACAAACGTCTTGTAGAAAACTATTATGCTATGGAAAGAATAGAAAAATGGAATTTAACAGCAAATAAAAAGTGTCAAAAATTTGGAACAGAAAAGACAGAGACTGAAAAATTTAAAAACTGTTACCAAATCTCATGCGAGGAAGTACTCCACAGCACGCAAGAAAACACAGGATTCTGCGCGAGGATGTGAAAGTTCATGTGAGAGTGTGCTACTGAGAGATAAACTTCATGCGATATGCTTTGGATTCTTGCACGAGAATCCGTACATAGAAAAGTACAGACGCATGATAGAGCTCAAATTTCCTGTAAGAAAAATTAAGAATGAGGCTAGAAATTGATCTTTTCTGCCCCACGGTGGGCACCAAAATGTGTATGGTTGAACGTGTACCTCTAATCCAACTACACACACAACATAGTCATTACTCACACAATCAAATTACGAAAGAGAGTATTGATTACTCAATTCAAAATTCATGGTGAAGCGACTTGTTGCCTCCTATGTAGACGGGGTGTTTGATTACTCTCAAAACGAGAGCCCAACAACCATTAGACGAGTACTACAATGGAGGATTTGAAAGCTTATGAAGATAATCAAATTGAAATTAATCTAGAATGAAGTGCAATTAATCTAAGAGCTTGAAAGAAATATGAGATTAAACTATGAGCAAGTAAGCAAACTAATTACAATGAAGATGCAATATTAAACTAGATGGAATTAATCTAAAATATGAAATGAAAGCTTGAAAGTATGAAATTGAGACAAAAAATTGCTATAGTTTAGTTACTCTCAAAATTGCTCCCTTTTGAATGAAGAATGAGGTTCATTAAATAGACAAGCCCGAGGAGAGAATGAAGAGGTTCTTGATTTGAAACTCCCGACTCTTCATTCCCAATTGAGACAAAAAGGCATGAATTACTTAATTAAAAGAATGTTTATTGCCACATAAGGGTGACCATTTGAATAATTTGAATTATTAATTCAAATAAAGGTGTCCATTCAAATAACAAGTAATATTAATTCCTTTTTATGTATATTAGACAAATGGGGTGGGTTTAATTTAATTTAAAGCACTTAGGACTTTAGAATTAAATTAATTTATCATAGGGTTTATTTAGCTAATAAAGGTCGAAGAATTAGGAATTCATTATAGTATTTGATTAATGCAAATTAGGGTTTTTGCAATTGACATCAAGTCAAATTAAGTCAGGTAGGAGAGAGAAAATTGCCTAGTAAACTAGGACTTTGATGATGTAAAATCGATGAAAATACACCAAAATTGATTGAGTTTATTAGGTGCCAATTTTGGGGTATTACACATTGTATGTCATAAGTACATCTCATACAGGGATATCAAAAAAGAGCATAAAAAGAAATGTATTCATCCATAAGTTGCATCCATATATTTATATGCATAAAGAAAATACAAAAACATACATCATGTGCATATGCATATAGGAGTCAAAATTGGAGCTTCATATGTCATATATATCAATGAAAAATAAGAGTAAAATGATGTCATCATGTGAGTATCACAAGTATCAATATCAACATATGATCAAGTACGTCACAAAATCAATAAGATCTCATCGGATATCACAAGTGATAAAAAATGACTACATCAATATAGCAATGTATCATGAAAGAACATATTAGAATGGAGTACATTAGTATCGAATAAAAAATACATTAGTGAATCAAATGTCATAAGTACATCAGAAATACAAGAGAACAAAATCAGAAGAGACATCAACTTTGGCTCCCTCCCTTGTCAGCACAAGCACTAGTAAATTTTGCACCATTTTTCGACGCACCTAGGTCGAATGGTCGACCAACTAGTTTGTTGCTATAATGTGCATCTAAAATATCGACCCACTACTGAAATTGTCGAATGATCGACTCCACCAATGGTCGAAAATGAGGGCAATCTAGGCTGAAAATAACATTGGCAAGTGTTTGTGTAGTGGTCGATCTTTCGACCAATATAAAATAATATTGGTCAAAAAATTTGGTCGCTCCAACCAGGATGCAAAATTTGTGATGGTCAGATTTCGACCAAATTTGGTCAAAATATTAGCAGCTCTGACCAAGATGCCAAACTCGCGACACCACATTTCGACATAGAATCATCAAATTTAGGCTAGTATTTCGACACATTGGGGTCGAAAGTTCGATGACACACAGAGTATTTAAAAAAAAAAAGAAGATAAATATCTAGACTAATCACCAACAACATCTTGATCGGTAGATTAATAGGAGTTCACATTTTTATGGGAACGTATCATTTTGTATACTAAGAAAAGTATCTTCATAGAATTAAGGTTAATCAATAATTGAAATAATAACTAAATAAACCACAAAGTAAGAGAGAAAAATATTTAGCAAATTAATGATCAATTGAGCATCCTATGACTCTCTAACTAAGATTGTTAATGCAAAGCTCTCAGCAAGCTTCCATTAATGATAGTCCTAGAATGAGAATGATAAGATAAACAAGTTAAAGCTAACAACTATATCAAAGTAAATGCTAATTAAGCTCTCAAATGCCTTTCTAAACTCAAATTGCAAGAGGTTCAATGCAATTCTCAGATGTGTGGTTGATAATAATGAAGGATTTAGGCCTTCCTTTTATAGATTTTCCAATGGTAGGGGGTGTAGTTGTGTTTGATCATGATTAAACCTTGGTTGAGTCTTTGGTTCCACCCTTTGAAGACAATGCAAAGTTTGTGTCATCAAAGCTTGGGACAAGTAGAAAAGATCAATGGTCAAGATTCTCCTTCACTTTGTGCGATTGAGATTGAATTTGGCTTGATCCATGTGAATGCCTTTCCTCAAATCTCATTGGTTGCTTGGATTTCCTCTCCTTTTGGGTTGTTGAGAGTAATTGAGATTTATTAATTGATTTAATTGATTTATTTTAGCCATGTACCCCTTGAATGGGTTGAATTTAATTTAATCCAAGACTATACAATTATTTGATTTAATTGTATTTTAATTTGATTGCATTTGATTAAAATGCTCTCAATTTTGATGTATCTCGAATTAAGACTTGATTTTAATTTTGATTGGCTAATTATGCATTGTGATTCAATTGATTCAATTTTATCCTTGATTTTCTTTGTTTTGACTTGATTTTCTTTGATTTGATCTTTTGTCCATTTTTAAGTGATTACAAATGCCCCTCTTTGAGTTGACGTGCAAAGCATGTCAATTCAAAGAATACTTTGATCTTGCCGATGATAGGTCCTGATTCATTGATGGTTGATCTTTAATGTTCGTTTGATGTCTTTTGATGGTCGATCCTTGATTTTTGATATGATATTTTTGTAGATATGATCAATATGAAACTCTCAATTGATATGGTTTTAATGATCGTTATGATATGATTGTCCTTTTGATGATTAATCCCTGATATGATGCTTGATCTTGATGAAAAATCTTGATATGATGCCTGATTTGATGATTGATTTCAAAAAATTTCCTGATAAAAGCTTTCGCTTTGATTTGATGATCGGTCTCTTGATTTTCGATGATGTTACTGCTGTTGTTGATTTGATTATGTAATGGTATGCACCCCTCAGAAATAAAACACATTGTTTCTTGATTTGAAAAAAAATGATTGATCGATCCAATATGTTTTTATTTCTGAAAAACACTGATGATATTCCATGATTCACAATTTGCCCCAGTTGAAATGATAGGTTAATATAGGTCAAAGTCAAAATTTCACCTCTAAATTAGGCCAAATTAGCTTAAATAAGTTGAAAAACCTTGATTTACTATTCATTTTCACTTTTGACTTCTGAGATTTTGCTCTGAGCTTCCTTTGATTTTTGAGATGGTTGTGCCTATCAGGGAGCATCAATTCAAGAGATGTCATCGGTATCAGAGACCACCTGACTACGGACCTCCAGTGAGTCATTTTTAACTTCCTTGTTGCATTTATTGCTCATTTATTGCATCTTTTTATGTCGTCATTATTTTAATTTTGCAATTTCACACGTAGGATAGTTTAAATGTCACGTCAACCTTTAAAGTGTCGCATTCACTCTTTTTACTCACACCTTCGCGTAGTAAACTATCACCTAGCAATTTTTTGTTCTCGCCTGAGAAAAATATGATGCCGCGTAGCCTTAGGGTTTTAATGCCAATTTGCATATGTTTTTCCATGTGTGAAACCCTAGATTTTTCGTTGTCGCCTAGGCTTTTTCAGATGTTGCCTAGCATTATAAAGTGTCGCTTGAAACCTAAATTACCACCTATGATAGATAAAGTGTCACCTGACATCTTTTCTGTATCGCGTGAGATGAAATGTCACTTGGTATGTGTAAAATCATGCCTGAAAGATTTTTTAATTTTTTTTTTTACTTGTACTTGATTTTTCCTAATGAAAAATTTGATAACTTCAGATGTTCAATTCCAATGATAAGATTAGGTCTGTTGCGTTTAAACAAAACAATTGATTAGGATATCAGGATAATGGTACCAATGAATTTGATTTGTCAATCTGATAGAATAAATCAATCAGTGTGAAAACTGATATGATTGATACTGATATTTCGTTCTCAGGATATAGACACCAACAAATAGTATTGGGTGTGATTGCTTGATTTTTTTGATAGAATTGATTAACTTTAGATGATTCCTTGATATTGTATGATGATATGATTCCTTTGTTTTTCCAAACATGCACACTTCCATGTTCTTTACATACGGTCTATTGTAGCATGGGTTATTGATCTTGGTCAGGCTCTGACTTCAGCAGAGTATCATATTGTTGAGATGTCCGGCCTTAGTTTTCTTCTTGACATGTCGTGGTTCCAACTGAACTGTGGTCTTCTGACTGTTGTGGCAGAGAGATGGCACTCCGACCATAATACTTTCCACCTTCCTTTTGGAGAGATGACTATCACTCTAGAGGATGTGTATAGACTATTACACATTCCTTGCCGAGGAGAGTTAGTATACTATGATTCTATTTATGATAGTACAATATGAAAATGAGTGTTTGGAGACAACACTATAGATGATGATACCATTACTTGGCTACATTTTGCTTCTTTCCTGACATTACCAATGGTTCTTGGTGCTCTTATCGGTGGATTCCTGCTTCCCAACCGGCGAGGTTGTGTTTTCTCAGTTGGATGGGGCAAGATCCTCGAGGATTTAATTGCTCAACCTCGTCAATTTGATTGGGGCTCCTATGTTCTTGCTTAGTTGTATCATGATTTACATGAGGTTGTCTACAGAGAGATTGATGCTTTGTCTGCAGGTGCAGTGATTCTATAGTTGTGGGTATGGGAGCATCTTCCCATTACTAGGCCTATTTCTGATAGGATTCATGGTTGAGGACTTCTGTATGCTTTTCTATATAGTGGTATGGTTGTCCAACATCATCTGGGCAAGCTTGAGTATTAGCACCGACAGATTGATGATCTTGATTAGGTACAGTGGTGACCATATATAGGATGTGAGCATTGGAGGGAGGACGATGATGAGCTCCCTTATATGTTTTCTCCTCGATGGATGATTGGTAGGTCTACTAGTGTTATTGAGTGTTTCTTCTTTGGTCGAGTTTCTCACCAGTATGGTAGAGTACAGGATATGCCACAGGGTGCAACGTTATATGCTTGTGTATAGGTAGAGCGATCGATGTGGGGTCCTCTGATTGATTATCAATTCACATGTGATCAGATTGTTGGTTTGGGATATTGCAGATGGGAGATGCTTGCAAGTGTTGTAGATGCTGGGATGTCCCATGAGTATCAGGACTGGTGGGCTTGTAATAGGTTTCCTCGATTTACTGATCTAGTAGAGCATATCCTAGACCAGGATGAGAGAGATGATGGTGGTGGTGGTGATGATGGTGGCGATGGCGGTGGTAGGAGACATCAGAGACGACAAGGACAGAGAGAGCCTCAGGTTATTAGTAGAGCAGGAGATGGACCATGAGTGAGAGGTGGACATGTCTGGGATAGGGCTAGAGCTAGAGGACAGGATGATGTAGCTGAGGTATGCCCTAGAGCAGCAACAGATAGACAATAGAGACATCAGAGATAGGTACATATAGATGTTGCTCGATAGATTCCTGGTGGATAGGATCCCTTAGTTCAGTTACAAAGGGTTGCTTTAGCACAATAGGATGAGGTTCCAGCACAACAGGTGCCTCCACAGGTTCAACAGGTACCTCCACAGGATATGGGACAGAGTTCACAGGCTGTCCCTAGCATTGATAGTGTAGCACAGGATGTTCAGTCATTGAGGATAGATATATCTACGGTTGTGGGTAGACTGGATCAGGTAGCTCTTTTGATGCAATAGTTTATGACTCGTGATTTAGAGACCTAGCACAACAAGCACTTCTCAGGCTCCTCCTTCATAGGATAGATAGGATGATAGAGGTCCAGATGGATCTGGTGTTGGGGATGAATCTTGATGACTTGATAGAGTTACTCATTGTTGATGTCTTTTGTATCACGTTCCATGATGTTTTTTATCAGAACACTTTATGTATCACTTTCATGACATTTGTATCTTGATACACTGATGTACTGGATCATTTGATGAACACTTATATCATGATATACTTCCTTGATTCTCTTGATGTGTTTGTTATGAGATTATCTTTATATGTAGCTATATGGTGTTTATGATGCATTTACTTGTGATTATGCTATGGATGCAATGTATCTTATTTTATGATATATATATAAATGAATGCATTGATGTATGGATTTATGACATGCTTTTCTCTGTTGTCAATGTATGGATGCAAAGTGTTTTATGGAGATATGCATGTGAATGCCCCTATGTTTTTGGGTTTTCAGATATATGCAGTTCTATCTTTAATTATGTATGAGTAATGATTCTTTTTCTCTTTTCTCTGATTTTGATAATGAATAATTATTAATGCTATGCATGAATGCAAAAGATAATCTCACTTTGTTGATTGAAATCAAGGGTAAGATGTTTGAATTGAACTCCCCATTTCTTTAATGCTTTGATTAACCAAGATTATTGATGTACCCCCTTGCATTCCCCCCTGCAAATTTAAGCTAAGAAAGGAAAAACAATATATACAATGCACTTAATCTAAGATATATGCAGCTAACTATCATTATTCAAAATTTGGAGCTTATAATCATCATTGAGCATTTTTGGAATCCCATTTTGGTACAACCATCACTAGTTCAACTATGATGATATGAATACTTTTTGCACCTCTGTGTTTGCTTCCCCATCTCTCTTCAGTACGACCATCACTTATTAAAGCCAATCATGAGAGTGCGAATACCGATTTTGTTGGATTCTATGTTGCAAGTGGATTTTGGTATTATGATATTGAAGATCAAAATAACCAAGGTATCTGTTTGCGTAAACAAGCAGAAATCTCTATTTATCCTATGTAAAAGTCCTCGATGATTCTTTGATGATCACGTCCTTAGACAAATAATACATGATTTAAAACTTTGATTTTAAGACAGTCATTCATAAATCAAGAAAAATATCATCCTTTCATCATAGCTTGTCTAGTCTAAAACTTTCATCGATTCACTAGAAAGAAATTATTTCAATCAATTAAGTTAACACTTAGAAATTTTTTTGCAATGTTTTTCAAATCCATACTTCAAGTGTAGTTCCATCCATTTCATATTTTTAATCGTGATAAAGATAAGGTCATTTCAGTTCTTGGATCAAATTTTGCGTTTTAGGCTCAAATTGGATTGGGATGTAGATTTGATTAAGTGTTCCTCTTTCGAGTGTGATGAATTGATTCTCTGATTGAATAAAGCTTGCTTTGATGGATCCTTTATCCTCTTGAGTAGATTGCCCCCAGTTTGATATTGATTTCATTTGTGGGACTTAGGACAATTTGCAGATTAGGTGACCAAAATCTTGAGGTACTCGCAAATGCAACTGTGGGGTTTTATTATGCAATATATACAAATGCTGGCAAATGCAATATTTACAAGGTGACCTTCTAGGTATGCAACTGAGTTGGAATTTCAATGGCACTTGTTTACCAGGTTTTCACTGATTGAATGAATCTAGCTCTTTTTTCCATTTTTAAAGCTTTTCTCTCTTTTTTTGCTACCAAGGCGCCTATTTGCTAGGTTTTCACCAAGGCACTTTTCTTCTTTTTTTTAATTTTTTTGTAGTTTTATTTTTTTAATTTTTAATTTTTTTTTTCATATCATCAAGGTGCCTATTTGCTAGGTTTTCACCAAGACAACATCTTTTTGAGGATCATGTATGAATGTTTTTGCTTTCTTCATGCTCAATTTTCCACTATTTTTCATCTTTTATGCTTTTCCAATGTTTTTGGTATTTTCCAGATCTCTTTTGACTATGTACAATAAATATGATGCTCCTCATCTGATACTCTTTATACTCTTTCATCTACCTCATGTATAGAACTTCTTGAGATGTATACTATTGATTGGCTCTTGCAGGTCTTCACCATCACAATCTGCTAGTTTGTAGGTGCCAGTCTTGAAATTTTCAACAATGAGAAATGGTCCTAACCAGTTTGCTTCCCATTTTCCTTTCTTTTCTCGTTCTTCTTTATTCTTGGGATTTTCTCGCAAAACTAGGTCACCTATTTGAAATGTTCTTGGTTTTATGTGTTTATTGTAGGTCCTTGACATCCTATTTTGGTACACCTTCAAATGATCAAATGCTTACTTTTGTTTTTCATCCAAAAGTTCTAGTTCTTGCAGCCTAGCAACCCTATAGTCTTCCTCATTTATTAAACCATGCATAGATATCCTCAAAGATGGAAGTTCTACCTCTAAAGGCAAAATTGCATCTGTTCCAAAGACTAATGAAAAAGGTGTAGCCCTTGTTGGCGTTCTTATGCTTGTTCTATAAGCCCACACAGTCGGGTTTATTTTGATGTGCCAATCTCTCCCTGAGTTGTCCACCGTTCTCTTGAAAAATTTCAAGATGTTTTTATTTGTTGCTTCGGCTTGTCCATTACCTTGAGGGTAATAGATTGAAGAAGAATGATGAATCATGTGAAACTTGGTGCATAATTTCTTTACGTCTTTTTTCTTAAAATGCTTTGCATTATCCGTTATGATAGCATGAGGTATGCCATATCTACAAATAATATGATTGAGGATAAACAAAGATATTTGCTTTCCTGTTGCAGTTGATAGGGGTACAACTTCCACCCACTTAGTAAAGTATTCAGTTGTCATGATGATGAATTTGTGACCATTCAAAGATGGTGGATAAATCATACCTATTAGGTCTAGACCCCATTGATAGAACGGCCAAGGTGTTGTCATCGGATGAAGCTCTTGTGCGGGCACATGTATCAAGTTTCCATGGAATTGACACTTTCTACATGTTTTGGCAAAGTTACAAGCGTCTTTCTCCATCATAGGCCAAAAATATCCTATCCTTAGAAGTTTCTTGGCTAATGTTAATCTGTTTGAGTGTGATCCAAAAATTCCTTCGTGGATTTCTCGTAAGGCTACGTTTGATTCTTCCTCTTCTAAACATCTAAGGAGCATTCCGTCTAGAATTTTTTGATACAATGTTTCAAAAATTATGGTGTATCAGGCGGCTTGGTAAATGAAGCTTTTCTTTTGATTCCTAGTTTGGTCTATGGGAAGGATTTGATCTTTCAAGTAAGTGTAAATAGGTCCATACCAAGGTGATTCATTTGTAGTTAACAAGAAAATGGTGTAAGGGTGGGTAGGGTCAAACGCGGGTTGAACCACTTCTTCTACCAAGAACTCATATCTGGCACTTTGATCAGACATTTGTAACAATGAAGCCAAAGTTGCCATTGCATCTACTACTTTATTCTTCTCTCTCGACACTTGTTCAAATGTGATAAGTATGAAATACTTTTTAAGATTGTCCACCATGTTTTTGTAGGGTACCAATTTGTCATCTTTCATTTGATATTCCTCATTGACTTGATTTATGACTAATTGTGAATCTCCATAAACCTTTAATTCTGTCACTTTCCACTCTAATGCCAGCTTGATTCAATAATCAAGGCTTCATACTCTGCTATATTATTGGTGCATGGAAATAGAAATTTGTAAGACTTAGGGATAGTAGAGCCTTGAGGAGTGATTAGAAGTATGCCTTCTCTCGATCCATGACAAGTGTAGCAACCGTCAAAATAAAGTTGCCATGTTTTTGCCTCAACATTCACAATCTCTGAATCTGGGAATTCCACTTGTATAGGATGATCATCTTGAAGTGGTGCTTTTGCTAACTGGTCAGCAATAACTTTCCCTTTGATTGATTTTCTATCAACATATTCTATGTCGAATTCACTTAGTACCATCACCCACTTTGCTAGCCTTCCATTCAATGTTGTTTTACTAAGTAGATACTTCAATGGGTCAATTTTGGAAATGAGCCTTATCTTGTGGGCTAGCATATAATGGCATAATTTTTGGGAAGCAAAAACTACAACCAAGCATGCCCTTTCCATAAATGTATAATTCAGCTCGTATTTGACCAAGGTTCTACTAATGTAGTAAATTGCCTTTTCTTTTCCTGTTTCATCCTCTTGTGCTAAAAGTGCCCCCAATGAATTCTTTGTTGCTGAAATGTATAGGATCAAAGGCTTGCCTCTGATAGGTGGCATCAAGATTGGTGGATTCATGAGATATTTCTTCAATAGATTAAAGGCTTCTTCACATTTTTCATCCTATTTGAAAATTGTATCTTTATGCAAAAGTTGGGTGAAATTATGACATTTTTCTGCTAATTGGGAGATAAATCTCCTAATGGATTGGATCCTTCCTTGTAAAGATCTCATCTGACCAATGTTTTTAGGTGCTTCCATTTCCATAATAGCCTTTACTTTAGTGGGATCCACCTCTATCCCTTTTGCAGATACAATATACCCTAGTAGTTTTCCGAATTGGACTCCAAATGCACATTTCTTTGGGTTAAGTCTTACTTTGAATTCTTCTAGCCTTTCAAAAAAAATTGCCAAAATTGGAAGGTGCTCTTTTCTTGAGTGTGATTTGGCTAATATGTCATCCACATAGTCCTCCATGAACTTATGCATCATATCATGGAATATTGTGGTCATTGCTCTTTGATAGGTCTCTCTTGCATTCTTTAACCCAAATGGCATGACATTCCAACAAAAAGTACCCCATGCACATGTGAAAGCGGTCTTATCTTGGTCTTCTGGTGCTATCTTTATCTGGTTATATTCGCTAAATCCATCCATGAGTGAGAACATGGAGTGTCCTGCTGTTAAGTCCACAATGGCATCAATACTTGGAAGTGGGAAATCGTCCTTAAGACATGCCAAGTTTAAGTCTCTAAAGTCCGTGAAGATTCTAATGGATTTGTTTTCTTTTGATACTGGCACTATATTTGAGATCCATTGTGCATAATCAATGACCCTTATAAATCCCACCTTCAATAGTTTTTCTAACTCCACTTTGACAAGTAGTGCTATATGAGGATGCATCTTCCTTAGCTTTTGTTTAACAGGTGTGGCTCCTTCTTTGATATTTAGATGATGCATTATCAGATTTGGGTCTAAGCTTGACATATCATCATAAGACCATGCGAAGTTAACTTTGTTTTTCCTTAAAGAACTTGATGAATTCTGTTCTTTCTTCACTAGATAGTGATGCTGCTAGGTGGATGATCTTTGACTCTATTTCTGATCCAATATTTATCTTTTCTGTTGGCTCAATTAAGATCAGAGATCTTTCTTCATAATGTTCTGGTAGAGCATCCAAAATCCCTTCCTTAGGTGCCTCAGTTGGGTTTTCACCTTTGGAAACATCCTTTATTTCTTTATTTTTTCTTGATCTAATGTTGCCACAATGTGGTTTTCAACACTTGATTCTTTTCCTTTTTTATTTTTTTCATTTTTTTCATTTTTTCTCAGATTGAAATCTTGGATGCTCCCTTTGATCATTTCTTCTTGATATTCTATAATAGAAGAAGGTTCAACAATGTTGAGGTATTGGGACACCATGTTGTTGTTTAAGAAAATTGGCAAGGTAGTTGGTTCAATGGTATTCCATTCAATTAAGTCTGGACGAATGAGAGTTAATGGGTCAACACTTGGGTTTGTTTTAGTTGGATTTAGGGTGTATATCTCATTATTGGAGGGTTCATACATTGTATCTTGAAAATCTCAAACATGGGCTTCCTCTAAATGTTCTAAAGAAGAAGGATCAAAGTCCTCCTCACTAGACTCCTCTAGGGTTTCTATTGGATAAAAATCATGTGGATTAAACCTAACGTTGATTCTTCCATAGTAGGTCTCCATGAAGGAACGTATGGTTCACCTACCCATTGATTTATCTCTATTTCTATGCTTGGCACATCATTAAGGATCACTTGGCTAGAACTAGATGCTTGATTTGAAGTTGATTCTATTATTGGTCCCTTATTCTTGGTAGAAGTATAAGTATGGATGACATCAATACCCTTATCTTGGCATGACTCATCTGATAGGGTCTCCCATTCCCATTCATTAGAATCCTCATCACTATGAGATTATAATTGTAATATTTGGCTATAAAGTTTGGGATAATGTTTTTGAGTGTATCCTTCCTCAAGATACCCTACTCCTATTTTCTCCTTGGAATCTCACCATGTACTTTCTATGGGTTCAATGATCCCTTCATTCTTTGTGCCTAAAGGTCCTTGACCTTTGTACCCCATCTTTTGCATGATTGAAAACCCTTTCCCATATTGATGTGTGGGAATGGTTATATTTTGGATATGTTTGATGTGGGCACTTGATTCTTCATCTTTATATAACCAGTTTAGGATCTCATTATCTTCTTCATCCATGGCAGATGATGTACTTGCCCTCACAAAGTTATCATTATATTTATGGGGTAGATTTTAAGGTTTTCCAAAGGATTTGGGTGATAAAGGTAGGTCCATCATAGATAAGGAGTATTCACCTACTCCTTTTTGCTTGATCTTGCATTGCTTATCAAAATTCTTCATCATTTGGTCCATCTTTTGATAATGGGCCTCTTTGGTGTACACTTGGGTAGCTTTGGTATGGTCTTCTTTTGGTTCTTCAATAATATTATCCTCATTAACCTTCTCTTTTCCTTTAGTCGATGTAGTTTGGTTAATGAGTTTTGGTGTGTCTTCAATAACAATCTCTTCTTCCATCTTTTCTTTTCCTTTCAACAAAGGAATGTCCTTAGAACTTTGACCTTGCTCCATTTGATTGGGTATAGACCCTTATGTATTGTGTGGGACTAATGAGTCATTGATAGGCTTGACATTGTTACAATATTGAAATGGGTTCAAACCCCACTTACCATTATCTCTTGCCCTAGATATGGGAATTTTAGACATTGGTGATAAGTTGAAGGAACGGCTTGCATTTCATGGATCCATGGCCTTCCTAACAAGATATTGTAAGTCAAATTTAAGTCCAACACTTGGCATATGGTCTCTTTTTGCATGGGACCAACTCTTATGGGTAATATTATGACTCCTTTTGAGGTTCTTTCTTCATCATCGTAGGCTTTTATGGTTATATTTTTCTTAGGGTCAATAGCCTCCTTAGAAAATCCTGGGGATTTTACCAAGTTAAGGGTACAAATGTTTAGGCCGGCTCCTCCATCTATAAGGACTCTTTTTACCCTATGCTTATGGATCAACACTTCTATATGTAAGGGCAGATTTTGAGGATGATTAAGGGACATGTCATCTTGTTCGGAAAATGATAGGCAATGGGGTGCAATTAGGTGCCCTACCATATTTTGGAATTTTTCTACCTTCAAATTTAGAGGCACATTTATTTCCAACAAGGCTTTCTCCAAGATATCCTTATGAATTGGTGATAATTTGAGCAGCTCAAGAATAGAGATTTGAGCGGGAGTTCTTTGTAATTGATCAACCAAGTTATATTGTTTTGATGATGAGGTTGAAGCTTGGTTTGATATCACAACTTTTGGAGCATTGGTAGGTAGGATAATTTTTTATGCTTGCCCCCTAGTGACAACATTTGATGATACTTCCCTTGACTTATCTTTCACTATGATAACATTTATGGTTTGATCCTCTTCTCTTAGAGTATTTATCGTGTTATCATAAGTATGAGAAAAGTTCACTTTCTCATTGCCCTTTTTTTAATTTTGATTAGCATTAGATGACTCACCCTTTTCATGGTTCAAAAAGGGGTTCTTGAAGGCCATATGATCTCTATTATTTTGGGGTCCTTCAATTTGAATGGTTCCCTTGTCAATTAAATCTTGTATCAAGTGTTTTAACCTCATGCATTCATTTGTTGGGTGACCTCTATTTCGATCATATTCGCAGTGATGGGCCTCATTCCACCAATAAGGTTTAACTTCAGGTTCATAATCTTCCATATCGGGTAATGTGATGACATTATTGGTAACCAAGGTCCTTAATACATTCTACAAAGGTTCACCTAAGTAGGTGAATTTCTTTTTATTATAATTGGAGTAGGAGGATTTTGATTTGTCCCCATTAGCATTATTGTCGGAAGTGTTGGCATTGATATTGGAATTATATGGAGCTTTGTTTGATTGATTAACATTATTTGAAGAATTAGCTCCATATGGTAGGATAAAAGGGGTTGAATTCAAGTTGTGGGCCTCCACAACTCCATCATTCACAAGGTTTTTGTTGTTATTCTTAGTCCATGATTTAGATTTATCATTGTTATTGTTGGACCCTTGATTATTGAAATACTTAGGCACCTAATTATTGTTATTGTTGTTGTTGGATTTGTTATCTTTAAATAATTTTATTTCACCTCTCTTGACCAAAACATCTTCAATCTTGATCCCATTTTCGATGAGTTTTTCAAATGTTGGGGGACATTGAAGTTGTAATCTATAATTCATTTCCATGGTCAAATTGTTAGTGAAGATTTCCATCTCCTCTTTCTTGGGGATACTTCATGGATACCTTGCGAAAATGGTCCTCCACCTTTGTAGGAATCCTAAGAAGGACTCTCCATCTTTCTGTTTGGTATCACACAACTTAAACATTGTGATTTCGTGCTCAATGTTATAAGAGTAATGGGTTACGAACTTAGAGGTTAGCTCCTCAAAGGTCTTTATTCCTAGGGCTAGTTTTGAAAACCACTCCATTGCGGGACCTCCTAAGCTTCTAGGGAAGAGTCTCATTAGATATGTATCTTTATGCATGAACTCTATGCTTAGGGTGCAAAACTCTCTTAAATGATCCAGTGGGTCTATTTTACCCATGTACTTATCATATTTAGGAAAAATGGTATTGAAAGGAAAAGATACCATAGCTAAGCTTTTGTCGAAAGGGAAAGGACACAAAGCTTCAATGGAAAAGGCCTTAGGTTCAGCTACCTTCTTCATGGTATCAATTTGTTCTTGGAAGGCCTTTATCTGCCTAGTCATAACATTCCTGGGGTCATCTTGGTGTTGGTCTTTCTTGAGCTGGTCAATATCAAAATCATAAGGCAACTTTACTCCCTTTTGGGCTAGGTTTAGGAAAAAGTTCTCCTTATACTTATCTATCAATTTCTCCATAACCTCTAGGAAGTATAGGTCTTGGGCAGCTTTCTCAACCCTTTCCTCAAGTGTTTCTTTGGGATTATGATTGGCATTGTTGATATTGTGATTATGATATGCCGAATTTCTATCCATCATCCCTCCAAGTCTTTGTTCAAATAGGTTTGGAAAAATTTCTTCTTGACTAGGACCTTTCAAAAGACTTTGGTATTCAACTTCTTGCCCTTGGTTTGCAACAAGGGTGCTATCTCCTTGTAATGATACCCTATATGTGTGGGACTGCGTGGAAACCGACATCCAACAAGGGTTTGATTGGGAATGGTCCTTGATTCGAGAATTGTTGATTTTATATTGAAGAGATTTAAAAATATAAGATAAGTTTTCAATGGATATATCTCTCACTTGTTTATGTATTTCAAACACAACAATCACACATTCACTTGTATCTTTTTACCCACTTAACACAAAATGTTTGATTTGAAGAATGTTGTCACGGGTTTTGCACAAAAAGACACTTCAAGCACCTACCTAGCACAAGATTTGGTTCGTAAACATGGCTCTTAAAAGGTGGTCTAGCTATTTTATCAAGGATTTAATATTGATTCTGTTCAAATAGACTTTAAACTTTTATCCCCCAAGTATGTTAAGGGGTTTCCCACATGCACAAAAGTAAGATTTGGCACAATCTGTGAGGACTACTAGAGGAAATTCAAAAAATTTAAAATCCATTTGTCACACACCTCATTAAGGATGCATGTGTTTCATTTTAGAGTGGGTTGGATTCCCACAATAAAAGTGAGCGTATCCCACTTTGGGCTATCCCTCTCACTGGCCTCATTAAGGAAAAACTTGTGAGGCGAGCCCACTAATTCTCTAGCATGTTCATTCAAAGCAAGGAAAGTGGAATTAAGGTCAAGCTTTTGGGAATTTGGTTCACCAAAAGGTGAAGAGCATATCCCTAACTTTTCCTTTAGTTCCCAAACACAATAGAGAATGTTGTTCAAATTATTTCACCCACTAACTATAGGGATTTGAGTATTTCTACTCTCTTCCACAAACAAGGGGCTTTGATTTTATGTGCTCAATTCCTTAACCTCTCTTATTTACTAGATTTTGAAATGCACCAATGCCACAATTTAAGAGAAAAAAATTGACTAGTCGAGGCTTACCTTTTCCTTGTAGCTAACCGAAGTTAGGGACATTTTTGAGTGATTTCATTGTTTTTATCGTTACCTTGGAAATAGGTCCTTCCAAATGTGCTTTTCCACTAGCAAGTTAGTCAACACAACCAATCACAATGAGGGCAACCAAATTGAAATTGAAGAAGCAAAGAATTATGTATTGAACTTTAAGCACCTTATTTACAAATTTTTAAGGAAAAACTTGAACTAAGGAGTAAAAATCCAATTGAAAGATACAAATTTTGTCTTGTAAGCATCTACAACCTTAAGATAATTTTGATATACCTGATTTTCTTCCTCTTGTGATTCCTGAAGAACCGCTTTAATATGCTCAAAGTTCTCCCTCTTGATCTTTTTAGCTAAAGCTTTGCCTTCTTGATCAAATTTTCTCTTTGGTTTTTGGACCTTTCTGTGCCTGCTCATTTACAACAAAAACATACAAACAGAGAGTTAGATAATTGAATTGATCAATTTGATAGCAAATTAAGACAACAAACAACAAGTGACATTGTCCAACTAATAGGTGTGATCAAATTGTTATCAGGTGTAACTTTAATGATAGCAAGCGTCACTTTCCAGTGACATAGGCGACATTGAAATTTAATCAAGCGTGAACAATTTATTGCTAAGCATAAATAGTATTGAAAACTGCGTAAAATGATTTACTTAAAGCAATAATTTAACAAATACTAAGCGTGAATTAGCAGATACTAGGCGTGATTGTTTCTACAAAGTGCGTAGCAAAGGTTTGTCACAAGCGATAACAAATAGTAGATCTGCGACACTTCTTAAATCATAGGCGTGACTTTACGAGAAAAGGCTAAACAATTTATCTCACAGGCGTGAGCATCTATCTCGCAGGCGACTAGAAAGAATTTAAGACAGAAGAGAAGTGATCAACCAAGTGTGAGTTATCAGCTTATAGGCATCAGAACAGTGATCTCAAGCATCATCAAAATGACTGTAGGCGTGACTGAATTGTTTGTACGCATGACTTCACCTGTTTTCTATAGAAAATTTATGAAAAAGTAAAAATAATAGCATACAAAATATGATGAAAATGATAAAATGAGGCTTAGAGCCCCACGATAGGCACCATTTTGTATACTATGAAAAGTATCTTCATAGAATTAAGGTTAATCAATAATTGAAATAGTAACTAAATAAACCACAAAGCAAGAGAATAAACTATTTAGCAAATTAATGATCAATTGAGCATCCTATGGCTCTCTAATTAAAATTGTTAATGCAAACCTCACATCAAGCTTCCATTAATGACAGTCCTAGAATGAGAATGATAAGAT
The DNA here is from genome assembly GCA_027943335.1 of Chamaecyparis obtusa. Taxonomy (NCBI): domain Eukaryota; kingdom Viridiplantae; phylum Streptophyta; class Pinopsida; order Cupressales; family Cupressaceae; genus Chamaecyparis; species Chamaecyparis obtusa. Next base: position 124,235 of record BSBK01005094.1, read on the forward strand.
AAACAAGTTAAAGCTAACAACTATATCAAAGTAAATGCTAATTAAGTTCTCAAATGTCTTTCTAAACTCAAATTGCAAGAGGCTCAATGCAATTCTCAGATGCGTGGTTGATAATAATGAAGGATTTAGGCCTTCCTTTTATAGATTTTCCAATGGTAGGGGGTGTAGTTGTGTTTGATCATGATTAAACCTTGGTTGAGTCTTTGGTTCCACCCTTTGAAGACAATGCAAAGTTTGTGTCATCAAAGCTTGGGACAAGTAGACAAGATCAATGGTCAAGATTCTCCTTCACTTTGTGTGATTGAGATTGAATTTGGCTTGATCCATGTGAATGTCTTTCCTCAAATCTCATTGGTTGCTTGGATTTCCTCTCCTTTTGGGTTGTTGAGAGTAATTGAGATTTATTAATTGATTTATTTTATCCATGTACCCCTTGAATGGGTTGAATTTAATTTAATCCAAGACTATACAATTATTTGATTTAATTGTATTTTAATTTGATTGCATTTGATTAAAATGCTCTCAATTTTGATTTATCTCGAATTAAGACTTGATTTTAATTTTGATTGGCTAATTATGCATTGTGATTCAATTGATTCAATTTTGTCCTTAATTTTCTTTGTTTTGACTTGATTTTCTTTGATTTGATCTTTTGTCCATTTTTAGGTGATTACACATTCAATTGAGCATTAATGGCCATCTATATCTAGTGAGATGAACATAATGTTGGATACAATTGTCTGAAGGACATTGTTGGATTAGCTATGTGTTGTCTTTGATGTCACAAAAATGTCATATCAATTATCGCTCTCAGTATCTACCGAGTTCAGCCGGTCAGCTAAGCGGTTCTCAGTATCTACCGAGTTCAGTCGGTCAACTAAGCGCTTCTCAGTATCTACCGAGCTTAGTCGGTCAGCTAGGCAGTTTTTAGTGTCTACCGAGTTCTCTCGGGTGTCTAAAGGAAACTTGACAAGATAACAGTGTTAATCGAGCCTCCTCAGTTATTGAAGGAAAATTAGTGGTTACCGAGCTCTCTCGGTCTCCAAAGGATGTTGCAGAATTCACTGTGGTTACCGAGTTCTCTTGGTCACCGAAGGAAATCTTTTCAGGATTAATGTTTACCGAGCAAGGTCGGCCCTTTCAAAGAATTTTGTTATTATAGTTTGTTTATCCTAGCCGACTGTTATAATAATTATTAGTGCCGACTTGACAATCTAAATGATTATGAAATGTCATATATATATAGAAGGTCAAATGGTGAATAAAAGATATATAGCATGCAGAAATCATTTTGAAGAAAGGTGTGTGCGAATTTTGAAGGATGGTCAGATATCCTTGAGGAGCAGCAAAGATTTAATTGATCAATAAGGATCTAGTGAAACAGAACAGAGATCTATATTCAGCAATTCAGTTGCAGGTTATTTCATTGTTACTCTCTAGCAATTGTAGCAGTGATATCAAAATCTCTTAACTGAGTTGGTTTAACAACCATTTTGTAAATCATCTAACAAGGTAACAGTTCTATTGAATTGTTTCAAGACCTCTTACAAGGCCACTCCTAGCAGGGTGATTAAATCCTCTAACAAGGTCACACCTAATAGTGTGTTTTGTAACCTTTTACCGGGTTGGCTTCTAATCGGGCATCACTTCAGAAAAGTGAAAAATAGTAACTAGTTACATTGGTGGTTTTTCCCATATTAGGTTTCCATGGTAAATCTAGTGTCTCTTGTGTTCATGTTATTTTCTTTATTCATGTAAGTTAATCAGTGATGAATGCTTAAGAATAATTTAATTATTACACATTTCAAGGATCAAGTTTTCAGCATTTCTCTGTATATTTACCGAGTGGCACAGTAAATAATTTGTTAAGATATTTAAGGGATCAGTGGTAATATTTTGTGGTTAATTGATTCACCCCCCCTCTCAATTACTGCATCTATATTTCCAACAATTGGTATCAGAGCTTTTGGTGCTTGCAGGAAGGGTTTCAAGGACCTAAGCTAAAGATCAGGATGTCTTACAAAAGAGAAATTCCAAGGCTTAATAGAAATAACTTTTCAGCATGGCAAGGTCTCATGAGATTACATCTGGCTTCCATTGGTGATTCAGGATGCAAATATATTGATCAAGAATATACAATTCCTACTGGCACATTAACTGTTGAAGACATTGCAGAGAAGAAGAACCATAACACTGATGATAGACATTGCATCAACTCTTAGCTATGAAGAATTTGATGAAATCAAAGACTACACAACTGCTCATGAAATGTGGAACAAGCTGAAGAAAATCTATGGCAGTGATGACAATGTGAAGAGAGCCAAAGCAGAGAGCCTAAGAGGACAGTTTGATCAAATGAAAATGAGAGAAGAAGAAAACATTGCAAAATATGTTGAAAGGATCAAGACAAGTGTTAGTGCAATCAGAGCTTCTGGAGGAAAAATTGATGATGAAACGGTTATAAGTAAGGTTCTTAGAACATTACTCCCTATTTATGCAATAAGAGTTTCTGCTATTCAAGAAAGAAGATGTGAAGGAAATCACAATATAACTTTAAATGCCTTAGTTGGAAGATTGACAACCTTTGAACTGGATAACTATGACAACTATGTTCCAACTTCTAAAAATATTGAATCAGCTTTTGAGGCCAAACTTTCACTCAGGAAAGGGAAGAAAATCCAATCAGAAAGTGAAGAAGAATCAGAGGAAAGTTCTGGTAGCGATCTTGAAGTTATTGAAGCATTACTTGCAAAGAAGTAATCAAGAGGCAGAGGAAAATACAAAGGTAAAACTCTTTTAATCTGTTTTTCATGTGAAGAAATTGGTCATATTGCAGCTAGGTGTCCAAACAAGCAAAGCAAAGATGAGAAGAAAAATTACAAGTACAATGGCAAGAAAAATTTCAAATCATTCAAGGATAAAGGTAAGAAAACATGTTTCTTAGCTAAAGATTCGGATGATAGTGAAGAAGAAATTGTTTTCATTGCTGTAAAAGATGAATCTGATAATGATGAAGATGAGATGGCACTTATCTCTCATATAAGAAAGAATGATACATGGATTATAGACAGTGAATGTTCACATCATATGACTGGTGACAGGACCAAGTTTGAACACTTTGAAAACTTTGATGGTGGTAATGTAAGGTTTGGAAACAATGAACCTTGTTGTATAAAAGGAAAGGGACGAATTTCATTAACCAAAGAACTTATATGTGATAATGCATATTGGGTCGAAGGACTAAAGCATAATATTCTAAGTGTAGCACATCTAATCAACATTGGATTCAAGATTGAATTCATGAATGGCAAAGCAAGACTGCTGGATGACAAAGGAAAACTGATAGGATCAGGCAAACAAACCAAAGGTAACCTATTTTATCTTGATCTTGGTGATTACTCATGTTTTATTGCTCAATTTGAAGAAAGTTGGTTATGGCACAAAAGGTTATGTCATGTAAATTTTGACAACATGATGAAAATAAGCAAATTCAAGAAAGTAAGAGGTATTCCTACTTTGAAGAAACCTGATGTTGGTCTATGCAAGAATTGTCAAATTGGTAAAATGGGAAAGTCTAGTTTCAAAAGTAAAAACTATCAGTCTGAAGATATTTTGGAAATTGTGCATATTTATTTATGTGGACCTATTGGAATTGAGAGCTATACCGGAGAAAAATTCTTTATTCTCTTTGTTGATGATTATTCTGGAATGATGACTGTTATGTATTTAAGAGAAAAGTCTGAAGCATTTGAGAAGTTCAAATGGTATTTAGCAAGAGTAGAAAAGGAAACAGGAAAAAGAATAAAATGCTTGAGATCAGACAGAGGTGGTGAATTCATCTCCCATGAATTCAATAATTTCTACATTGAAAGAGGAATCAAAAGACAGGTATCAGCCCCGAGAACTCCTGAGCAGAATGGAATAGTTGAAAGAAGGAAAAAATCTATCATGGACTGTGCAAGGACTCTAATGATTGAAAAGAACATTGCTATGAAATACGGGAAGGAAGCTATCAACACTGCAGTTCATACCTTGAACCGAGTACAGCTGAGAAAAGACACATTCAAGACTCCATATGAGCTATGGTATGGCTACAAACCAAATGTAAGTTACCTAAAAGTATTTGGTAGTAAATGTTACATCTTGAAAGAATCTAGAAAAAGAAAATTTGATGTAAAAAGTGATGAAGGAATATTTTTGGGATATTCTTGCAAAAGTAAGGCATATAGATGTCTAAATTTGTCTACTCACAAAATCATAGAAAGTGCACATGTGAGAATTGATGAGTTTGCAGAAAAGATTGAAGAAGAAAGCAAAAAGGAACCAGAGGACTACAAAAAATTTGTTTACATCGAACCTGATACATTGCCAGACACATGTAAGGAGACTACATCTACCGAGCCCAGTACAGTAACCAAGTCACAAGAAGAAGTTCTAACCGAGTCACAAAGTACCGAGTCTCAGTCTGAAGCTACCGAGCAAGTATCTACCAAGCCCAAGCAATCTGAACCTGAAGATGAAGAAGATGACAATGTAACTCATTCAGGAAGCAAGGAACCTGTATTAGCCAAGTACGTCAGAAAGCATCATAAACCAGATCAGATTATTGGAAACAAATCAGATGGTACTATGAAAAGAAGTAAACTAAAAGGTACATGTTTATTTGCTGATTTTGAACCTAAAAATGTCAAAGATGCATTAGAAAATGAAAGTTGGATTGAGGCTATGAATGAAGAAATAGAGAAAATAGAGAAAAATAAGACATGGACTCTTGTACCTAGGCCTAAAGATAAAAATGTAATTGGGACAAAATGGGTATTCGGAAATAAGTTGAATGAAGATGGTCAAGTATCAAGAAACAAAGCAAGATTGGTATGTAAAGGATATTCTCAAGAAGAAGGAATAGATTATGGAGAGACTTTTGCTCCTGTTGCAAGATTAGAAGGTGTGAGGACTTTACTTGCATATGCAGCACATAAAGGATTTAAGGTATATCAGATGGATATCAAATCTATTTTTCTCAATGGTATTCTTGAGGAAGAAGTCTACATTGAGCAACCTGAAGGTTTTATTGATCCAGACAAAAAAGATATGGTCTGCAAATTACACAAAGCATTGTATGGTCTGAAATAAGCTCCTAGAGCATGGTATGAAAGATTACATAACTATCTTACTCAGATTAATTTCCAAAGGGCTAATGACAACATCAATTTATACATCAAAGAAGGATCAGATAACAAAATTGTTTTGGCAGAAATATTTGTGGATGATACTGTGTTTACAGGAAATGATGATCAGTGCAAAGAATTTTCAGAACTTATGAACAAAGAATTTGAAATGTCTATGTTTGGTCAGATAAAATTTTTTGTTGGACTTCAGATTCAGCAGAACAAAAATGGTATCTACATTACTCAGTCTAAATATATCAGGGAAATACTTAAGAAATTTGTTATGGAAGATTCAAAACCAGTTGGTACACCCATGTGTACTAGACTGAAGCTTACCAAAGATGATGATTCAAAAGAAGTAGATCAAACCTTATACAGATCAATGATTGGAAAATTACAGTATGTAGTACACACAAGGCCTGATATTGCCTTAGCAGTTGGAATAGTGGCAAGATTCTCGGCTAAACCCAGAGAAAATCACATGATGGCAATCAAAAGAATCTTGAGGTATTTAAGGGGAACTGAAGATTATAGCTTGTGGTATAAATTTGGAGGCAGTCTGGATTTAAAAGTGTTTACTGATGCTGATTGGGCAAGAAACATTGATGACAGAAAGAATACAAGTGGTGGTGCATTCTTTCTTGGCAACAGGTTAGTATCTTGGACTAGTAAAAAGCAAAACTGTACATCCCAATCCACAATAGAAGCAGAATATGTTGCTGCAGCAGTAAACTGCTCTAATATTATATGGTTTAAACAACTTTTGGAAGGCATGAAGGTTGAGATCAAAGAACCAGTTGTTATGTTTTGTGATAATACAAGTGCAATAAATATTTCAAAGAATCTAGTAATGCATTCCAAAACTAAGCACATTGCAATTAAATATCACTTTGTCAGAGAATTGGTGCAGGACAAGGAAATCAAATTGGAATATATTCATACAAAAGAACAAATTGCAGATATCTTCACCAAACCACTACCTAAGGATGCATTCTTGTATCTAAGAGGCAAGTTAGGGGTCACTCCCCTGTTCGAGGTTCACTAAATAAAGTTTTAGTGATGCATCAACCAGAACATGTTGAAGATCAATCAGTTGATGCAACATAGTCCAGGAATCATTGCATATGAATCAGTACATAAGGTACATTGATATTTACCGAAACTGTGTTAATTGTCTTTGGCATGTGTTGTCAAAGAGGGAGAGTTTGCTATCATTTCAAGAAATTTCTAAGAAGAATAATTTGAGAAGTTAAGAGGGAGAGTTCTCAGTCAGAGAAAGAAGGTTGAAGATGATGTGAATCAGAATGAAGCTAAGGATATGCTTCTTACTCTTGGTTTCTCTGTGAAATTTCATTGTGCTATGACATGTTGTGTTGCCATCAATGCCAAAGAGGGAGATTGTTGGATACAATTGTCTGAAGGACATTGTTGGATTAGCTATGTGTTGTCTTTGATGTCACACAAATGTCATATCAATTATCGCTCTTAGTATCTACTGAGTTCAGTCGGTCAGCTAAGCGGTTCTCAGTATCTACCGAGTTCAGTCGGTCAGCTAAGCGCTTCTCAGTATCTACCAAGCTCAGTCGGTCAGCTAGGTGGTTTTTAGTGTCTACTGAGTTCTCTCGGGTGTTTAAAGGAAACTTGACAGGATAACAGTGTTAATCGAGCCTCCTCGGTTATCGAAGGAAAATTAGTGGTTACCGAGCTCTCTCGGTCTCCAAAGGATGTTGCAGAATTTGCTGTGGTTACCGAGTTCTCTCGGTCACTGAAGGAAATCTTTTCAGGATTAATGTTTACTGAGCAAGGTCGACCCTTTCAAAAAAATTTGTTATTACAGTTTGTTTATCCCAGCTGACTATTATAATAATTATTAGTGCCGACTTGACAATCTAAATGATTATGGAATGGCATATATATATAGAAGGTCAAATGGTGAATAAAAGATATACAACATGCAGAAATCATTTTGAAGAAAGGTGTGTGCGAATTTTGAAGGATGGTCAAATATCCTTGAGGAGCAGCAAAGATTTAATTGATCAGTAAGGATCTAGTGAAACAGAACAGAGATCTATATTCAACAATTCAGTTGCAGGTTATTTCATTGTTACTCTCTAGCAATTGTAGCAGTGATATCAAAATCTCTTAACTGAGTTGGTTTAACAACCATTTTGTAAATCCTCTAACAAGGTAGCAGTTCTATTGAATTGTTTCAAGACCTCTTACAAGGCCACTCCTAGCAGGGTGATTAAATCCTCTAACAAGGTCACACCTAAAAGTGTGTTTTGTAACCTTTTACTAGGTTGGCTTCTAACCGGGCATCACTTCAGAAGAGTGAAAAATAGTAACTAGTTACATTGGTGGTTTTTCCCATATTGGGTTTCCACAGTAAATCTGGTGTCTCTTGTGTTCATGTTATTTTCTTTATTCATGTAAGTTAATCAGTGATGAATGCTTAAGAACAATTTAATTATTACACATTTCAAGGATCAAGTTTTCAGCATTTCTCTGTATATTTACCGAGTGGCACAGTAAATAATTTGTTAAGATATTTAAGGGATCAGTGGTAATATTTTGTGGTTAACTGATTCACCCCCCCTCTCAGTTACTGCATCTATATTTCCAACACATAAATCATTTACCTCATGCTACTGTGTTCCTGATTCCTAATTCCCTTCAGGATCACAATCTTTCTCTGGTTTTAAGCCTGCAATTGTGTTCCTCCCTTCAATCGGTTATTGGATTTGGGTTAAGGCCGTTCTGCATAGAATTCACTGTCTTCAAACTAAATCTTCTAACTAACTTTAACCAATCTACTCTAGCACTATCGATTGTCATAGAGACACTCTAATCTAGTTGATCAAGTTAGATTAGGGTCATCTGGAATGGTCTAACAGTGGGTCCTTACAATGGTTATTGTCATTTAGTTACACAAACCAATTAACTCAAAACACAAACCCTTTTTCGAATAATTTAATTTTAACTTTGGTTGTGTTAAAGGAACTATGTTGACTTTATTTTCTAGCTGTTTAACATTACAGTTTGTAGATTAATAGGAGTTCACATTTTTATGGGAACGTATCATTCAATTGAGCATTAATGCCCATATATATCTAGTGAGATGAACATAACTCATGTACCTCATGCTAGTGTGATTGGATTAGACTAGACATTACCCAACCGCCTATGAGGGTTGTCATTGTTATTAATTGGTGTAAAAGGAGGACCGTCTGTGTGTTATAGCACTTTATATAAATACTCACTATTTGGATAATGTCTAGTCTAATGAAAAATAGTGTATACAAGGTATCCAAGCACATTAGCATGAGGTACATGAGTTATGTGCATCTCACTAGTTATAGATGGGCAACTATGGCACACTAGTATCTGTGAACTCCTATTAATCTACAAACTCTCATGTTAAACAACTATAAAATAAAGTCAACATAGTTATGTTAACACAAACAAAGTTAAAATTAAATTATCTAACTATGTTGACTTTATTTTGTAGTTGTTTAACATGAGAGTTTGTAGATTAATAGGAGTTCACATTTTTATGGGAACGTATCATTCAATTGAGCATTAATGCTCATCTATATCTAGGTTTGCATCACACATGCTTAAGGCAAAAGTTCCTAATACAACTGAAGAGAGTAATTAATATAGAAATTGAATCAAATGTAAGCAACACATGGCATTAATTTTCAAAGACAGTGACAATTTAAAAGAATTGGAAAAATACAGTGTACAAGCAATGATAGTGCACCATGGGAAGTCACAATAACCCATAGAGGATTTTCATTGTTTCCTAAAAGAAGATCATTTTCAAAGTGAGATTTAGCTATATAGAGGTGAAGCCATGACATACAAAAGGTAAGAGAACCTCAAAGTTTCTGACATATAATGCTATCATGTCAAAAGGACAACAAAGTGTAGTTTTTAGAACAATGGAACAACCATCTCTCTTAAAAGGAACAACCATCATGTTATAGAGTTATTAAATATGGCCATTATCATGAGATCATAGGGCAAAACACATCTATCTACTATTAATAAACAATTTCTTCTATAGAGGCAATTTTGAATTCTATGCTCATGTGAAAAGGAAATGTCACTGAGTTTGAAGTCCTAATAGAATAAATACAATAAGAAGACATTCACATATCATGCCTTATATCAGAACCAATCACAATAAGAAGATGGAACAACCATAAGGTACAAGCATGTGCAAGTCATTGTAATCATTGGAGATATGTTAAAGGTTAAGTACAATAGTAGAGCACGACCATGATACAATTAATGAAAGTGCCATAAAACACCATGATATTTATAATCAATCATAGAGAAAAGAAACAGTGACACAAATGATTTGTATTTTAGTGCCACCAAATACTTTCCAAATAGTCATCAATGTATTAAAGCATTCCAAAGTATAGGATAGCAAGGTGCTTCAATACATAGCTATAGTGATCAAAATAGTATTTTACATTATCACGAAGTAAACAAATGCAATGTTTCAAAATAAGGCAAACTAAAACAACAAATGACAAGCATTGTCATTAAACACAACATTAAAGGCATCTTTGATATTGAGCCCTCAAAGAACAGGTTTGATGTTTTCATGTTTTGAAAGTTAACAAGGTTTATATTTTCATCATAAATACATGAAAACAAGCACAAAGGATCACAATAAGTTACCTCTAATATAAAGAAACATAATGACTATCAACATCAAAGCGGTGGTGTAGGAACTCAAACATCATCTAAAGATAATTTGTCATGTTCTCTTTCCTCTGCACTTTTACAGGATATTGAACGTGAAAGAAAAAGAAGTGAGAACCCTGAGGCAATGGATGATGATGATAGTGACGAGGTAGCTGAAATAAAGGCTGCTCATTTTGAGGAGTCAATGAAATATGCCCGAAGAAGTGTCAGTGATGCTGATATTCGGAAGTATCAAGCCTTTTCACAAACACTACAACAATCTCGAGGCTTTGGTTCTAAATTTTGATTTCCAGATAGACCTGATGGTGCTTCTATTGGTGCTTCAAATGTCTACAACAAATAATAAAGATGATGATGACTTATACAAGTTGCACATCCACATCCACATCTGATATAAAATTTATTATTATAAAGTCTTTTTATGGAAATCTGTTTTACATTAGTCTATATTATTCTGAAGCCTTGTTATAGAAATCTGTTTTATATTAATCCTCAGAATTAGTTAGCAAATCTTCTTCTTTCTTTCTAAATTCATGAATGATTCTATTTTTTTGCAGTAAATAGCATACGTAACAGATAAACATGAAATCAGCAACAAATATCTACCTTATGCTTTTACTACTAAGTCTTTGTTTGTCGAGCATACTGATTATAAGTACTTGAGGTATTGGGTTATTGATATGTCCCTGGTATTTCCATGCATTTAATCTTATTAAATCATCAATTCTTAAGCATTAAGCATAGTAATAGGTCAATCTTCATTTAATTGCAAAAATGAAACACCAATGAAGAAAATAATGAGCAGCAAATAATAGATATTATTAACATAGGTTGAAGCCAATATCATCCTTCGATTATAAGAAGGATTTCCAAGCTCCTATTTGAAAACAATAGATATTATTGAAATAAGCGGAGGCCAATCTCATCCTTTCTCTTGTGATCTTATATCATAGGATTTCAAAGCTTCTACTTGAGAATAATAGACATTATAGACACATAAGTTGAAGCTAGTTCTTCCTTGCTCTTGTGATCTTATATCAAGGATTTCCTAAGCTAATTTATTCAAATTGGATAGTATTATCACTTGATATTCATACCTTCTCAATAAAAATAAGTGTATCGCTAGATACCTAGCAACAAAATTCACCCTCCTGGTTTTAGATTGATGCCAAGCAGCGCCAGGCTTTCAGTAAGATAAGGTCTAGTATCCATATGGCATTCAACAACCACACTCTTCTTAAATCCATTTTTCTCATCCTTCAATGTTACCAAATACATATTTGTACTCTTCACATAGTGACAATAATAAACTTTAAAAGGAAATAACATAGAGTGACAAGCCACATGCTTGATGGAGGAGGGAGTTAAGAGTTTTGCTCCCTTTACTATAACCAAATAAATAAACATAATTGTAACACGGAGGAGTGAAAATCTCAAACCTTTTTATCAAAGCATAAAAGATAAAGAAATTTTGTCAGATGTTGTAGTTGCAACTGCCCTGGTAGACATGTATGCAAAATGTGGAACTATAGACAAGGCACATGAACTCTTTGACAAAATGCATCAAAGACATGTGGCATCATAGAATGCCATGATTATGGGCTATGTACAAAATGGATTTTTTGAAAAGGCTTTAGAAATTTTCAATCAAATGCAAATGGCAGGTGTAAAGCTAAATTCCAGAACCTTTGCCAGCATCCTCCCTGCCTGTGCCAAAATGGGAGCTTTGGAACAAGGTAATTAATCAGTCACTGTTAATATATTATGAGTCACATTATATATATTATGCAGTCACTGTTAAGATCGACTTAGTCAATTGCTTGATCACACAATAACCAGTAATTAATGGTTATCGTAGCACATTGTTAATGTGTTACGATAACCAGTAATTAGTGGTTATTCGTATCACTGTGTAAGATAATGAAATGATGCCAACCATGTCTATTCATATTGGTATTAATAACTGTTGTGTGGGCTGGGAAAGACTTACCAGCACCATATAATTGATAGGAAATAATCAATGATACCCTAGCTTGTATAAATGGATGCCCTAGCTCGTGAGTAACCAAAGAATCTAATGAACACACATTAACATGATGCCCTAGTTCACTAACACAACAAATGCCATAATCAAATCATCCAAAGAAATGAACTCAATACCATGGATACAACAGAGCATGGAGTAATGAATATCACAGTAAGATGTGCCCTCAAAATACATGATGGTATTCAATCAAATGATCAAATGCAATGTATTCTATCAAACGTAGAGGAGATAATGAAACAATCCCTACCTTAATGAGCTTCCATTTGATAAGGAGAGGAAAAGCCAAGTTTTCAAAACCAAGCTTGAAGATCAAAGGCCCAAGTCCAGATAAAAACTACAAACCCTATACACAGTGCTGAATCCGCCTTGGCCAATGAGGTTTCGCGCGCTACCCCTTGAAAAAATTCATCATGGTGATAATGATCAAATGAGAAATGAATTCTACTGCAACCCCTATACACAGTGCCAATCCGCCTTGGCCGATGAGGTTTCGTGTGCTGCCCCTTCAAACAATTCACCGTGGTGATAATGAAATTAGAAATGAGTTCTTTTAAAAAAAAGTTATGACCATGTTCGTCAAAATTTCAATGTACACAGTAGTGGTCGAAATTTTGACTAACACGGGCATGGATTAAAAAAAAATGAAAGTTTTCCTTCTATAATCCAACCAACCAAAACCTTTTTATTTCACGGTTGAAAATTTTGGTAGAAAAATGGTGCAAAATGTACTAGTGAAGGTGGGGGAGGAGGTGGAACATCTACTCATGCAGACACTAGTGGTGGCATGGCTTGCTCTGACTGTTGAGAAATAGATGAGTATAAGGGTGCTCTCTGAGCTGCAAGAGTGACCACACAATATAAATAAAATTAATAGTCTTCCCTCTGTCCCTAATGAGTAGTAGTGTGTGCTTGATGATCTCTCAGATCTCATAATATCTACCTGTCTATTCCAATTTGAAATAAGAGCCTCTAATGTAGCAACTCAGTCTCTCAGCTACTCTCTCTCCCTCGCACAATCTGATAAAGGATTTTTATCTTTGCCCCTATCCATGGGAGTATCCTGTGGTGGTTGTCTACCATCGCCACTACTCTCACCTGTGTGTCTCTACCTAGTAGGTCTTTGTTGTTGTCTAGGAATTAATGGACTAGGATCTCAGTGAGGGGGAACAAATCTCAGATGGGTGCATCTACCATAATCGCCCTCACCTCCTTCATCTCCTTCACCACCACCACCACCACCACCACCATCACCTCCCACTACTCCTAGTCCACCACCACTCCCTGAAGCCTACCATCTAGATGAACTATGCATGCTCTGTCACCCCGAGCTCCTCCATCTCTCCCTCAGTCACCTCTGTCTACTCTACCTCTACCCCCGACGAGACCACCATTTGCAAGATCATAATCAAGTGGGTCCTCTATCATCAAAGAAATATCCTTAGGATAAGTGAATCATGGAAATGGATGTTGATCAAGGTACTCTATGTACTCATCTATAATCCCACCATCATCTATCTCTAGTAAATAATCCCAACTGATAGGAACCATCTGAGAGATCTCATCGACAATAGTCTCATAGGATAATCTTGAACCCCATTGTGCCTCCTCATCTTTGACACAAGCATATACCTCAAGATCCTATGGAATACCATGTACCCTGTCAAACTGTCTAAATACATAGGTAACAAAAAACCACTCAACAATATATTGAGTCTGACTGATAAGGAATCTGCTCTAAAATAAATAAGGCATCTACCTCATATCAGTGGTCCAGTCCTCAAAGTCAAGATAAGGTCGCCACTCGACCTCGATAACATCATCTAAAAGTCATCTCCAATTATCTAGCTTACCCAGATGAGATTGTTGGACATATCTTGAATACATATAAACATAAGGATCATCTGGATCTCGTTGTCTATCAACCATTGGCTGAGAAACTGGGATATGCTCCCATGCCCATATCTGCACAATAAGAATATCTACCGTCATGCTCCTCGATGACTGATAAACAATCTCATGTAGCTCTTTGTACATGTGTGCCAGCAGAATGAAGCTACCCCATGAAAATCAGTGGGGTGTACCCATCATATCCTCTAATAATCGGGCCCATCTACACATGAATCCATGTTGTTCTTAGTCCGACATCAGAATCCCCCCAATCAATTTAGAGAGAAAAATAGGAAATCATTCACAATGAGACTACATATGGTCCCATGTCAAGTATCGATGAGCAATAGCTGGATCATGAAAAACTATGTGCATCTGCAATGGCCACTATTGACTGCGACTCAAAGTATATGCGAACACCCATCACACATATACGTAAAATCCTCCATACATCCTCTAGAGTCACAATCATCTCACCTATGGGAAAATGGAAGGTTTTGTGATCTAAATTCCATCTTTCAATAAGAGCAGTCAACAATCCTCAATTTACCCTAATATCGGGTAAATCTATCAATCTCGCAAGAGCAAGACGTCCCACAATGCACCTCTCCTCAGTAGTAAGTTGGTCGGCTAAACTCAAGACATGAGTCAGTCTCATACCACAAAATGAAATAACTCCTAACATAGTTTGCAATAGGTAATCACGTACAAAATTAGCCTTGGACAAAGACAAAAGTGGAAAAAATAAGTCTAAGAGCCTACAGAGACAATTGATAGATCAAACGGGCAACCAAAATTGACAAAGTGACAAGGCAAACTGGCTGGTTTACTAGAAACGACACAGGACAAACTAAAAATGACTTTTATACCAAAAGCGATCCAAGATTTACTGGATTTGATTCTTGTTGCGGATGCAACATGCAAATTCCCGAATGCGACTTAAAAATCACTGGGTGCGATACTACAACTAGATGCGACCTAGTTCATACTAGGTGCAAGACTGGAATTTTCTTGAACAAGTTAGACGATTTCATTAGAAGTGACACTATTTTTGAACTAGATGCGACATTGTTTTGACGAGGTGCTACACAAGAAATCCAATAAAACTGGAAGCAACTTGGGATTGACCAAATGCGACTCAAAAACCCGAAAATGACTCAAAATTAAAAGTTGCATAACTATTTGAACATGTGCTGAAAATAAAAATGAAGGCATGCAATGAAAGTTTATTGGGTACTCATTGGAGGGGCGTAGTGTGCAGGTCTACGATGTCAATGACTGATCTCTAATCGGTGCTCCTCCATAGGGACCACTGTCTTCTCTCTAGAGCTAAGAGATTACCAAGGTAAATAGTGAAAGTTGAATGGTAAATCGACCTTTTTGGGCCTATTTTAACCCCTTAGGGTTATTACTGACCTAATTTAGTTGAGTAGAGCATTCGTACAGGATCAATGCCCCATGGACATGTCGGGACTGAAATAAAAAAAGGGTCAACCAAATCAGTCAAGTAACAATTTGACAAAGTCAACCCTTGCAGAAAAAGTCAACTATGGTTAAAATGCAATTGACCAAGGGCAAAGTGAGCTAGAACAAGTGCAAGAAAGAGGCAGAATGCTTGCAAAATGTTTTAGAATGAAATTTGAAAAGTCAACCATGGCTAATAATAGTGGTCAAATCTTGGTCAAATAGGGCTCAAACCTAATCAAAATGAGTCAAATGAGCTACAAAAGCTTATCAGAAGCTGCATAAAGCTATTTTTGATCAACAACATCAGCTTAACACATCAAAATATTAGTCAACATTAGTCAAAATTAGTCAAAAATCACTTTTAAAGTGGTCAAACTGTGTTATTATTAACACATAATTAATCCAAAATAGATTCTAATTGATCATATACACATTATCAATGATCCAACTCTATCTGATATCAATTTTATGTCAATATCAATGCTTGAACTTGGGATTAAATCATTTCTCATTTTGATTTTTCTCTCGAGAGGACATAATCATATCAAAATCGATCAGTTTTTCATCAAATCTAATCAAGGAATCTTACTAAACCTGTTCTATCTATCATCAAATCAAGTCAATCATTGAATTTAATCAAATTTTAACACCAGGGGCATCAACTTCATTAGGAACCATATCAAGTTGAGGCTTTCCAATCAATTCACATCATCAATCAAACATGGGCATGTCAATTTCATTCCATCAAGTTGAAACTGTCAGATAATTGACTTCATCAAGACTCATATCAAGTTGATTATCTTTGTCTAATCAAAACATCTTGTAGATGTTAATCAGTTTCATCACAACAAATCAAATTGGTTATTCTATCATATCAAGCATTAGTTCTTCTGATATCTTGTTGACATTGATCAATTTCATCACTTCAAATCAAATTGGTTATTTGTCATCATCATGATCTTTTAGATGTTCAGTTTCATCGTTCCATATCAAACTGAATATTTTGGTTAGCTCTTATCGATCTTCATCCCATGAAGTTTTGAGTCAGTATGGTCGGTTCTTGTTCAATCAAGTTTAGAATCGATAACTTTACATCTTCAATCAAATTGAATTTCGTTCAATCAAGCTCAAAACTCTCAATCTTTGAATCAGGAATAGTTTCATCGCTCCATATCAAACTATTCTTTGAGTCAACATAATCTAATCTTTGAATCAACATGTTGCTCACACATCAATTCAAAGAGGGGCAAATGTAGTCACCCTAAATTGGGCTAGTCTAACCAAAGACCCTATTTGCCCTAATTCAAGAACAAGTCCTTAATTATGTTAGTCTAATTATCCGATTACTACCATAATTCATCAAAAACATCAAAATCCTCAAATCAAGCATCAAACATCATTAATTGATCAAAATCTCTTATTAATTACCTTAGCCTAATTAATTAAATTATTCCCACTTAAATGCATGGCTAAACTAATTAATTAAAATAAATAAAGTAATTCCAACTCATCACTACAAGACAAGTCATTTCTAATTGAACCAGTGGGAGCTAATCACATGGATCAAGTGAGAGTGAAAAAAAGCCCTTCATCTTGGATCAATCACAACCATTGAATCAATCTCAATTTCTATAAAAGGGATCAATTCTGAGTTCATTCATAACTAGTGTTGTAGAATTCATCACTCACTTGTACTCTTAGCTTAATTACATTCACATATAGCTTAATTTCATGGATAAATGCATAGTAATTGAATCATGTTTAGCTTAGATCTTCATTCCTAGTTGCATAATGTGCATTGTAGGAGATTTGAATATTTTGTTTTAGTGTTGTAATGTCACTGGTTAGGATCAGAATAATTTGAGAGAAATCTTAATCCCAATTACACTCTCTCTAGATAGGAAGCAATATGATGCTCTTTGTTAGTTAATTGCATTGCATTGATTCTTTGTGTTTGATTGAGTAATGAAATTAATGTCCTATTGAAGTGTTGTATGTGCATATGCAGGTGCAATATTGATACACACAACAAGTACCATCCTTGCTTACAATATTCATATTATCTTCATGTTATGAATTCTAAAAATCATGTATGTCAAAATTATATTACTTGTTGATGGGCCTTTGGTCTTCTAGTGAATTGAATGGTTTAAAATGAGCTCAAAAAAATTTCGAAGATTGGACACCCCCAATATATGGCTCTTAGTCAAAGACATTTCAACCTATTTGGGTTGATATGCAAATCCCCCCAAAAAATACTTAATCCATGTTGTAATTTTCTAAACTAACATAATGGGTAGTTCATATTGGAGCATTGCCCCTCCTACATGAAAAACAAGGTTCTATATGTTACCAAGCTTCTCACCAAGAAAATTTAAGTTGTGATGAGAATAATAGCCTTTATGGAATGTTGGGCTAGGTTTTCCTTTTGTGGTTCATTAGAGATATTTAAGGTCACTCTTGGGAGAGGTTACCACTAACATTAACTTTTCCTAGAATGCATATAATAGAGGTTATTGGCCTTTGACTCTTCACTCTAGTGCTATTCACCAAACCAACAGTTTTCTTTCCAGAAATGTTTGATATTTACCATTATTTAACTAGAGAGAAGTCCTCAATTGTAACAAATATTGAGTTGATGTATGTATTTTTTCTATTTGTATTGACGACATTTGCATACCCATACCTTTATCCCTTATGTTTTGGACCCATGATAATTAGATCATATTTATGTGATGAATAATGTACAAGAGACATATCTTTGCATGAAAATTAGCAAATAACCTTATCCTAGTATGTCCTTACCTAATATCCCAAGCATTCAAGCATAGCCATAGTATCAACAACCTCCTTGATCCAAATCAATGAATGTAGAATTGACCCAAGTAATTTTTGCATATAAATATATAATTTTACATTTTTAAATTCAATTTTGAGCTTCAACCTTGTTTCACTTTTTCTACTAGTCCTTATAAGCTAATTAAATCATTAAGTATTTCAAATTGCACACTACGTGGTGTATTTAATGAAAAACATAGTTTATTTGAATCACCTAGGAACTATCTATCAAAATATTATTATACCATTGTATTAACATCCTAAGATCATATTCTATGACTACCTATCATCTTTGATCTTTTTCTATCATCATTAAATCAACCTCCCTAGGGACCATTGAGGACATTCATCTCCTCTTTCACATGATAGTTCGTACAGAGTTGCATCTTCTTCTTTAGATGTAATGAGGGCATCTTCAGACCCCCTTCTTCCTTCTCTACTTCATCATTTATTACACATTCACATTAATGCAGAGACATTTGAGCTGAATTTGGAGGGGTCGTCATTGTCTTTGGACTGTGACCTGCATTAGTTTCCATTAGATTTTGGATTATCATCTTCATCATTTTTCCTTAGAACACTTGATTTGGATATGGTATCTTTTAACACCAATATGGGGATACTTGAGTGGAGTATAGAGGTATCATACATCTGGAGTTTTCTTCCTTCACAATCCTTTCAAGAATAATAGATGAACACTTATGTGGTTCTATTTCTTCCTAAGGGGAGGAATATTATTTTTCAGGCCTGTATCATCTTCAATATTCATTGTTGAACATCTACTATCACTTTGGGAGATTATTCATTAAGGGGGATACATTGTACTTGAGCATTTTTCTTGGATACATTATTAGGATTTGATGTTGAGATCCACTCTTTTCATAATATAAGTTATCCTTAAGCAAGGTGTTGGTGTATAATCATCTACGTGGTTTGCTTAGGTAGCAAGTTAGATAGGGTAGTTGATAGGATATTTGTCCTATATATGTACCTTCTTCCTATGCATTTTCACTTTACTCAACACACCAATGTTCATTTGCTTCAAGTTTTTCTATGTTTTCATTATTTCTATTTATCCTAGTAATTCTGATGAAATCTCACATTGCATATCATTGTGTAATTGATTGCTAGTAGCCAAAAGGCCTACAAAATTTGAAAACCATTTGAACTTGTTTGTGCTCATGGGTTTCGTCAATTTGTCCACCTTCCTAGCTTCACCCTACCATGCTTGATCATATATCTTACAAAATGATAGAAAACATTTATTTTCTTAGTCGTTGCATTAAAAATGAATCCTTTCCAAGGTAGATTAAACCGTAATTGCCATAATAAATTACAACTACTTATTTTAACTTAAATGTATGAACACAATCTCTAAGACAAATATGTTATTTATAGGAATGAGTTATTGCTTAGTCTTCGCATAAAACATGAGTTCTTTCCTAAGTAGATTGTATCCGATTGTCAAATGCAACCCAATTCACAACATCTAATTCATCATTAACATTTAGAGAAGAAATTAAAAATAAAATACAAAAAGTTGCAAGAAATGAGTTTAATGTGTGTTGTTCATTATTCTATTTTTGAACCTCCTTACAATTGAAAATATGAAATCTCTTGTCTTTTCTAGAATTGTCTAAAAAATCTTCCCTAATACAAACTTATTGTTTTCCAATTATCAACTTCCTAAACTAATTACATGCAACTTGATAACATCTCAAGAAATTACTAATAACTCAAAAAAAATTCTGGTCTACTATAAGAACATCTAAAGAAATCACTAAAATCTCAAGAAGTCACTAAATCTCAAAACTTTCTATTTTATTTTGAGAACATATAAAAAAAATTAGTAAAATCTCGAGAGATCAATAAAATCTTGGAAAAGCCACTAAAAGCTCATGCCTCATTGTTGTGATAAATTGTAACTACTTATTTTATTTCAATGTATGAACAAAATCTCTAAGCCAAATACGTTATTTGTAGGAATGAGTTACGACCATATACTCTGCCTATATAGTGGACAAATTGGTCTTAGTCCATTTGTTGCTCATCCAAATTACAACACCATCGAATAAAGTGAAAATATATGCACTAGTGAATCTTTTACTATTGACAACATCTACCTAGTTTGAAACCACATAAACATAAATATTTAGGTACTACATATCTCTCATATAATAGAAAAATAAGGAATACTCTAATGCATTGGATGAAAATATGTAATGAATATTTTAACCATCTCCTAATGAACTCTTTTAAGATTAAACATATATTTGTTAAGAAGTCCCATTACTCGAACAATATTTTGGTCTAGTATAGACCATAAAAGAGGTTGAGTTTCCAAATGCGCTTTGTTAAGTCACTCTAATCATGTCTTCTATCTCTAAAGAGTTTGTAAGATTATGCTTAACAAATAACTTCATTTCCACTATGATAGGAACATACAATGTTCTACAATCTTTCATCGAACCTCTATGTTGAACATTATGACCTTGTTGGTTCTCATTAGTGCCACATGCATTGCTGAGATGCCCAAATTGTTCATCAGGATCTCCCTTGACTTATTTGAATCCTCTGGTTCACTTCCTTGCCTTCAAACATGAGAGTTTGCACAAGATCACGAGAATGATAACAAGGCAAATGGCTCTTCCCATGCTCTTCTTTCTTTATTTTAACAATTGTGCTATAATTCAATTAGACTCTCGATGAAACTTGTATAAAAAGTTAGAAAGTATTCTTTTGTTTTTTCTTTCTTTTGACAACTTCCTTGCATTTCAATCAGATACTCATATAGCCAGCTTCAAACCATTCTTTGTTTTTTACTTCCTTTTCTACAACTTCCTTGTAATTCAATCAAATTCTCGATAAACTCGTATGGAAAGATTGAAACTGTTACCTGTAATTCAATTAGATTCTTGATGAACCTCATACACCAAGCTTGAAACTAATAGAAAATGGTCTAATTAAACACAATAGTTGAAATGAGATTTTGAAAAAATCATGTTTGAATTTGAGAGAGTGGACAAACAAATCATGATCATTAAGATATTTTTATAACCACAACCTAAACTGATGAACAATTTTGCTTTGTTGATGATTGTTATTCTCATGTTACCATAATATAGTATAGTTTAATTAGAATATTAGAGATATTATATTATTGAACTATTTCATTAGGTGACTCCAACCTTATTATTCTTATGGCAACCTTAAACTAGTCATTCACGAAATAAATACATAAAAAATGTAAAGGACTAAACTTCATTACAAATATGAACATAATTTGGATAGGTAGTATGTTTTTTATTAAGGAAAAAGTAGGTTTTGAGGGGACCCTAGATAGGTAGTATGTTTATAGCGTATACAAATTACACATAAAATTAAGAGACAAAAAATGTAGCATTAAGATTTTTCTCAATAAAGATAAATATTAATTCTTATTTTTTTTAAATGATAATAGCTAGTGAAATTATTTTTTAAATATATTATTATTTTTTGATCGGTAATAGAATTTATTTTATTAATAGATAAAGTTATTACAAAGTGCCCCATACTTGACAGATACATCCCATACAAGGATAAACCTAGAATTCCACTACCAAATCACAACCTTAACAACAAAAGGAACCATAAACACCCACAAAAGTAACAATAATGCAAACATTTCCTCGAGCCTTAGTATGAGAACATAGTGTCATATCAAAGGAAGCATCCTTCAACCTCCTTTCCTATTTTCTCTTCACAATAAACCACCCATCCTCTACACGAGCAACATCAATCTTCCAACCATCTAAATTTTTCTCGGTGACATGCTCTTGATCATCTACCTTTGAGACATATTATTGAGAAATATCATTCCTAGCTCCATTGGCCTTTGACACTTGGGAGCCCAAAGTACTGTGTTTTTCTTTACCTTCCGATGTTTCATTAGAGAAGGTTGTGTTACTGTAGGCGCCTCCTTCAAACTTGGCCCTATTTTTTTGAGATGTTTCCCTCGTTACAACTTAAGAGAAACTCTCTTTTTTCTCCCCTTTCTTCTCCACCGTATAGTGATGATCAAACACGTCTTTCCACCATAAAACATCCTTTTGTGACCTTACTTTATCGCAATGCATTGCCATGTGACCAGTTTAGAAACAAATCCGGCACCTAAAGGAAATACCTTCATAATCTAAAGCTTGAACCCAAAAACCTTTTGAGGTTTCTATCTTAACTTTGGCAGGAAGCCCATCCGCAATATCCATTTCTACTAAACTATATACGAAATTCGAATGATAAAGGTTTTAAGAATTCTCATCTACCAACAAAAGATTGCCCAGCGAATCCCCTATTGCCTCAATACAAGAATCAAACCATAAATGAAGTGGGAGATTTTGGAGCCTTACCCAGATTGGGATTTTGTCAAAAAAATTTAGAGCTGGGGTTGAAATATGGGTGCTAGGGTTTCAACATTAATGTGAAATTCTCTTCCCAATACCACACCTGGTCACATAGAATCAGTTTTCTGTCTTGAGTCTTTTAAAAAACTACAATGGAAAAACCTTTGGCGGCAGGGTACATCTAAACCCACCCTATAAGAATGGGTTCCTAGTTGACAGAAATCCATGTATGTAGTTGTGGTAAGCTTGGCCAAAAGCCCCTAAATCTTAGAATCAAACCCATCTCAGAAAAAATAAAAAAATTGTGCATCACCTCCTTATCAGCTTCATCATCTAGATCAACAAAAAAAATCTTTTGAAGATGTTGGAATCGGCCTAGCCTCCGGCTGGGTCGTCCTCTTCAACCCTATCCCCTTTTGTGCTAGCCTTTGGGGTCTCTTACCCACACCATCGACATGGAAGACACCTTCCTTTGAGCGCCAATCCGCAACCACCTGCATAAACCCACGTTTAGGGTCATCGTTAATCATCTGTTGGGAGCCATTCCCTAACAAAAAAATGGTGAAGGGCCCGTGAGGGAAGGGCCCCCAGCATCACAGACCTATCCGCCTTCAGACTGCCCAACATTGCGGAAACCTAAACATCCAGACAGCCCCGTGTACAACCGTGACCAGAGGGGCCGCCAAGTTCAAAATGAACCTCCTTTCATTGCATTCACTCCAAAAAAGTGGAGCCATTTTCTTTCAAACCACTGCTCCGCACAGAAGAGCTTGGTCGAGCGTTCTGGTGAGGGCGGGAGGAGAGAGAAATGGAAGAAACCCTAGCCCCCAAAGACTTTTATACTTCCCGCAGATCCATTCTCGTCCAAAAAACTGCAAGGTTATGTTATTTTTTAGATATATTATTACTTATTTTTTAGTTGTCATAAATATTATGTTATTGTTTGCTATTATATTGCATCATTTTGAATTTTAAGATTAGTGTATAAACAAAACGTTAATTTTTATGAAATTTCAAACAATTCTTTCTAGGTCCACGATCTTCAACATCTTGAGAAGTCTAGAGGAATATTAATCCATATGTAGAAGATATTTGTTATAGAAAGTAAATATCCCAAATTTGTCAAATGTGTAGAGGAAACAAAATAACACTATTCATTTGTGCTTTATAGGTCATGCATGAGTTGCATTACATTGTGGTATCAAAGTATGTGATAAATCATCAGATCTTTAATGGGCCTTATTGTTTAAGGGTTTGATATTCCTTGTTTAAGTTTTGAAAGAAAATGAATTAGCCACAAAGTAAAAATAAAATCTAAATAATACATAATAAGAATGATCTAAAAACTAAACCAAAGGTGTAAAACAAGCTACCTAGCACAACAATAAATTAAAAACAATGAAGATTGAAATAAATCTTAAATATTCTCCATGATACACATGATAGAATGACTACTTTAAGAGAGAGTTTAATGAAGTTTAAGCTCAAAAGATAAGTGAAGAGGAAGACCAACTTGATAGAAGAATATTGATGGAAATATTAAGAAACAAATAAATATAAAGAAATAATTAAGCGCGTGGAAGCCAATGGAAACTAATTACCTACGAACATCTAAGAGGGAGCTAAATGTAAAAGGTGCGGCTAAGAAAGCTTATTTTGAGAGGGAAACTAAAGGAAAATGTAGTTTGTTTTATGATTGAGACACCGTATTTTTCTTCTCTTGGTGATAATAAATTAATATCTTGGTTCTTCTATGATAAATTTAGTTTATATCTTGAAATGTTTTCATATAATTAAAAAATTACTAAGAGGCCTTTGTCGATCATGTTGCTCCATCCATCCTATGTACAAATTTATTTCCAACAAGACTACAATTTTTTTAATTTGTTGTTGATTTTTTGTAGTTGACAAATTTAGTTTGAACGGAGATGAGAGTTGCAAACACACTCTTTCACTCTATGAAGATTTTAGTTTCATTTGAATGCAATTGATTGACATATTTATAGATTTCAAATAGAACAACCTAAAATATCTTTGTATTAGAGATTATCTAATAAGTCAAAAGATATCCATGGGAGCTATAACTAAACTTTTATATGATGCAACAAGTTTAGGGATGGTCTCTTCAGTTTTTGGATTCAACATGGAATGATAAATCAAAAGGTATCTAAGGGAGTTGGCAACTTAGAGGTCATCAACTTTTACATAGAGCAATATATGTGAGGATACCTACATGTTACAAACAAAGCAACAACTTGTGATTTTTTTCAAGTATAAGAGAGACAAAATTTATATCTTAATTTTCAAGTGAGTTAACAACTCATATTAGAAACAAGGAAACAACTTGTATTTTTCAATTTTAAGACAAACCACATTTATATTTGTTTTCAAGAAAGTTAACAACACGCTATACTTTCTAGTAATATCATAACCCAATAATTTTAATTGATATCTATCAATATTTTAGGCTCACCTTTTAATGGATTGACCCTCACTAACAAAAACTAATCAAGGGAATTCACATATTCTCACATAGAGACATACAATTGTAATCCTCCAAGTCAAGGTCAAGGGTATGTCGATGCACAAGTGGTAGGGAAACATAATATATATTATATAACTCTGTGTACTACAAGGGACCACCTTAAGGTCATACTTTATGGAAACTTCATGAATAAAGGTACCTTCTACTTTGTAATAGCTAATAAGTAGTAAGTTTGTGTAACTCTTCCCACTTAAATAGTAGACAAAGTTCATCTAAATATCTCACATATTAATACACATTAATGATGTTATACAATAGAGTTGTCATAATTCTTTATGTTTGAGTGGCTTCACAATGTCTCGTTACATCTTCCACATTGAAAAGTGTAGTTCATAATTAGTTAATATGGAGTAGTGATGTTATAAAATATAGCACATAAGAAATCTCTCTTATTTTTTAGTCCGAGTGACTCACAATGCCTCAATATATCTTTAAAATTCAAAAGTGTAACTCATAATGTCAAATGTTCCCAATCTATACTAGAGATGTATTGGATACCTTTCTTTAATAATTTTTAATTTAGGATTATCTAGATTCTCACATTGTGCTCCAATGTACGGTTGAAGTCACTGCCTCTAGTGGATACTTACATTTAGCAAGCCCTACCACAAAGCTATGAAAAACTGATCATTAGAGTAATGACAAGAAGAAAACATCTAGTTATAAAAGGAAATTTTTCAAATACTTAAGAGGGACCAGAAAATTGACCTATTCCTTTATGCCTTCAAAAATCTCGAATACAACATCAATCAAACTTCAAAATTTGACATTTTTCTTCTAAAAGAAATAATAGTTATGTGTAAAGAATATAAAATAAGTGTATTTATTTTTATTATTAAAATAAGTGTATTTTTCTTAGCAAGATTTATGAAGTGAATGCATTTCTTGCATATTGGTAAATATAATAATTAATTTTAAATAATTTATTAAACAAAAATTGATCCTTAAATTACTTATTCTAGTGGACTTATAAGTTTCCTAGTAGTAAGTAATCTCAAATCAACATCAATTCAACATCAATGATTGGTTATAGTAAAATATTCATCTTAATCTTAATCTTAATCTTAATATTAATTTAATATTTTACATCAATTTTTATTTTAAGCATTTTTCATGATACAACTAAGAATTTCAGTCATTTACTAAAACTATAAACTAATGCAAGAGGGTACTCCCCTTTGTTCAAAATTAGAAAACACAAAACATTACAAAATAGAGACTTTATTTTGAAGCTACCTCCAAATTGCAATAAATAAATCCAATTATGTTTTCTTAATCTATAAATAGGTCATTACATACATGGCTTATTAATTGACCTTTCTCAACTCTAAATTCTTCCCTTTTCTCATTCTTCACTGAACACTTCCTATATCATATGTACCTCCTATCTACCATTCCTCTCACTTCAACATATCCATATATGTGACATTATCTGTTCTTTCAACTCCAAGTGATAAGAGACTCTATTTTTCCAATTTTTCCATGGAAGTTAACACCGCTTGAATCAAGAACACAACCATTTTAAGAGAACAATCTTGTAATGTTGTTGTACTATTTCAAACAACACTTGAAGGTAGTTTTCTAGGAATCCCATGAAATCACAATTTCCATGGGCACTGGCTTTTCCATGTTTCCACATGAAATCTTATATTTGATATTCTCTTCGTGTTATGAATTCTATAAATCATGTATGTCAAAACTATGTTACTTGTTGATGGGTCCTTGGTTTTCTAGTGAATTGAATGGTTTAGAATGAGCTTGAACAACTTTGGAAGAATGGACACCCTCTACTATATGGCTCCTAGTCAAAGACATTTCAACCTATTTGGGTTGATATACAAACCCCAAAACACATACTTACTCCATGTTGTAATTTTATAGATTAACATAATGGGTAGTTCATATTGGAGCATCAAAATCCATGAGAAATAGGGTGCTATATGTTACCAAGCTTCTCAATGAGTAAATTTAAATTGTGATGAGAATAAAAGCTTTAATGGAATGTTGGGCTAGGCTCTCATTTGTGTTCATTAGAAATATTTGAGGTCATTCTTGGGGGAGGTTTCTTATATAACATTGATGTTTCCTAAAACACATATAATAGAGGTTATTGGCCTTTTACTCTTCACTCTAGTGTTATTCACCTTGAACCAAAACTTTTCTTTCTATAAATGTTTGATATTTACCACTATTTAACTAGAGAGGAGTCCTCAATTGTAAAAAATATCAATTTAATGTATGTCTTTTTTCTATGTATTGATGAAATTTGCATATCCATGCCTTTATCCCTTATGTTTTGGACCCATGATGATTAAATCATCTTTAAGTGATTAATAATGTGCAAGAGACATAACTTTGCATGGAAATGATAAAGTAACCTCATCCTAGCATGTCCTCGCCTTCTAATATCCCAAGAATTCAAGCATAACCACAGTATCAACAACCTCCTCAATCCAAATCAATGAATGTAGAATTGACCCAAGTTATTTTTGCACGTACATATATAATTTTATATTTTTAAATTCAATTTGAGCTTCAACCTTGTTGCACTTTTTCTACTATTCTTTATAATCTGAATAAATTATGAAGTATTTCAAATTGCACACTAGGTGGTGTACTTAATGAAAAATATAGCTCATTTGAATAATCTAGGAACTATCTACAATAACCAAAAGAGCATCAAGGAACAAAAATTATCCAACACATATCCATCAAAATCTTGTTATACCATTGTATCAACATCTTAAGATCATAAATAGATTAAAATAAAATGTCTCTCCCGCTCTACTGTGATGGTGAAATTTTTTAAAATACAGACTCCTTACATTGTCTTCTCTCGAATGGCAACCAAGATGAGGTCCACAAGGGAGGATCTACCAACACAAGGTTTTTTGGAGAGCTTGTTTGGTTTGTAGCAGGATGCTTTGATTATAGTTGGTACTACTTTTGGCCTTCATTCAAACCTCCCTCGCCTCAATTGATTTGGTGCTTTCAATGGGTGTGTTGGGTGCTACTCCACCTTTGGGTGTTTTGGGAGTTTTTGATGTTTCTAGAACTGATGGTGGAAGGGTTTATGCTAGAGTGATGTTCTCTAGGCATTCTTCTCAAAGACCTAAAAACTGGATCTGCTAAGACCGTGAATGAGCGTGTTCACCGAAAGCCTCCCTATGCTATTACTACTATATACAACAATTTACATGTAGCCAAATCAGTTGCTACTGTTGCTATTTTTGTTCTTC
Source organism: Chamaecyparis obtusa (assembly GCA_027943335.1). Lineage (NCBI taxonomy): Eukaryota > Viridiplantae > Streptophyta > Pinopsida > Cupressales > Cupressaceae > Chamaecyparis > Chamaecyparis obtusa. Next base: position 152,527 of record BSBK01005094.1, read on the forward strand.
TAAAAAACATAATTTGGTGCTTAGCAAGCTATGTTTGGGGGACACACTCTATCTTGGCCAAAACCTAGACAGTTTCCTTTAATCCTCTTACTAAACCACTTAGTGTGTGTTCAGTGTGTCTTTAAATCCTCTATATTCCCCTTCAATTTTGGGAGAACTCTTGTTTTGAGGTCATTAACAACTCTATTGGTCATCTTCATAAAGGTGGATGAGACTACAACAACCATGGATCTCCCTACCTTTGCACAAATTTTGGTGGATATCGATATCTCCATACCTCTCCCTAGAGATGTGGTTCTCATGGTGGGGGATAGGACATGGACTTAAGTTATGGATTATGAGGGCGTCTCTTTTCACTATCATTTCAATGTTTCTCTACTAGTCACTTGACAACTGATTATTCTCTTATGTAGTGTAAAGGCATTGCCACTTGGTGAAAAGATGCTTGTGAAGAACATTTGAGTATCCCGTCTTCTGATTCTTCCTCTGATGGAGAGTCATAGGCTAAAGATTTGGATGAAGATATTGTTACAAATTTGGGTTATGCTACAAATATAGGTGATGCTCTTTCTATAAATCAGGCCATTCGTGAGAATAATACTCCTAATCCTACTTGTGTTTCCCCCTCTAGCCATGAAAAACCTTCTTCACCTATTTCTCCTACTCTACTCCCATCTCCAACTGACAATGTATAACTTTCTCAGTATTCCAGCCCTTGTGCTGACAGATGTCCAAATATAATTTGATTAGTTGTTCCACCTTATGGTGGGGTTCCTATGGATAACATCACTTGGATAGTTGTCTAACGACGCAGGAAAAATAGTTCTTCAAACTCACATTCTTATCCACAAGTGGTGAGTAAGTTGTTCTACCACTCTTGAGGATAGCTACTAGCCTTTATGCTAGTGTGTATTCTATATTTTTAGCACCTTTAGTTTTAGTGTGTTGTTAGTGAGCCTTTGATGTCCATAACATTTAAAATCCAAAACCCTACTAATGTGTTATTCTTTTAGATACCTTCGGGATGTGATTTTGTAAGGGCCAACCCCCTTGCTAGGCTATTGATTTTAATAAAAAATACCTTAAGATCATATTCTACGACTACCTATCATCTTTGTTATTTTTCTACCATCATTGAATCAACACCCCTAGGGACCATTGAGGAAACTCATCTCCTGTTTCACATGATAGCTCCTATGGAGTTGCATCTTCTTCTTCAGATGTAATGAGGGAATCTTCATACACACTTGTTCCTTCTATTATTCATAATTTGTCACACATTAGCATTAGTGAGGAGACATTTGAGAAAAAATTGGAAGGGTCATCATGTTAGGATTAACAAGAAGGAAATAATAGTTACATGCAAATATATCTGAGAATCCATTTGACTGCATTCCAATGCTCAATCCCAGGGTGGCTCATATACCTGCTAATGACTCCCACTACATGTGCAATATCTGGCCTAGTACATACCATAGCATACATTAAGCTCCCTCCAGATGAAGCATAAGGTACCTTGGACATTTTAGCCTCCTCTTCTATTGTCTTTGGACACATTGCCTTAGTCAATTTCAAATGACCAGGCAAAGGTGTGCTGACAGCTTTGACATTCTCTATAGAGAAACATTGCAACACCTTCTCAATATAATAAGCCTGAGATAAAATCAATGGACTATTTTTCCTATATTTGCAAATTTTCATACCAAGGATTTTTTTTGCTGCCCCAAATCCTTCATAGAAAATGAATGTGCTAACTGTTGTTTCAACCCCTTAATGTGATCCATGTTAGACCAGCTACAAGCATATCATCCACATATAAACATAAAATAATGTAGATATCATCATCCAACCTCTTAAAATAAACATAATGGTCAGAATGACACCGACTGTATCTATGCTCATTCATAAAAGTGTCAAATTTAATATACCATTGTCGAGGTGCTTCAAGTCATATGAACTTTTCTACAATTTGCAAACTAAATTATCCTTACCCTTGACCTCAAATCCTTGTAGTTGTACCATATATATTTCTTCATCCAAATCACCATGAAGAAAAGTTGTCTTAACATCAAGCTACAATAAATGCAAATCTTCAGTAGCCACAATACTTAAAACAATACGAATAGAAGTCATTTTAACAACTAGGGAAAATATCTCATCAAAATCAATACCCTTTTTCTATACAAATCCTTTTACGACTAATCTGGCTTGAAATATTTTCTTACCTCCATCCTCTTCTTTTAGCTTGTAAACCCATTTATTTTGTAAAGCCTTTTTACCTGTAGGTAACTTACATAAATCCCAAATTTGATTTCTCAGCAAGGAGTCCATTTCTTCTGTCATGGAAGACTCCCACTAAAGCTTTGTATCCACTTGCACAACTTCATTATAACATTCAGGTTCACCAACATCTGTTAATAAAATAGAATACAAAGAGGGAGAAAATCTTTCTGGAGGTCTACTTAGCCTTGTTAACCGTCTAACATTCATTGGGGTTTGTGGTATTTGGTGTTGTTCTTGTTGTTGCAGAGCATAAGGAACTACTAGAACATCATCTTTTGGAGTATCATCTAGTAGTACATAATCATTTTCTTTCTTCTCATGCTGCTGCAGCAAATTTTGTGCAACACTTTCTCATTGAATATGACATCCCTGCTTCTTACGATTTTATGATTTTTAAAATCCCAAAGTCTATCACCAAATTCGTCAATGCCATATCCAACAAATACACATTTATTTGATTTAGCTTCCAGCTTGGTTCTATTTTCAGAACCTATATGTGCAAATTCTTCACAACCAAAGGTTTTGAGAAAAGAGTAACTCACCTTCTTACTAGTTCATGCTTCCTCTGGAATACCATACCCCAAATGAGTAAAGGGACCTCTATTGATTAAATATACAACTTTATTAATAGCCTCCACCCATATGTTTAAGGGCATCCCAACATGTAACCTCATACTCCTTGCATGCTCCATTATTGTCCTGTTCATGCATTCAACCACTCTATTTTCTTGTGGAGTCCTTGGTACAGTTTTTGGCCTACGAATACCATTAGAGGAAAAATAATCTTCAAATTCTATGCTGCAATACTCACCACCATTATTAGATTTGAAACATTTTAGCATTTTACCAATCTCATTCTCAACCAAACATTTTCATTTCTTAAAGGTTTGAAATACATCGGATTTCTATCTAAGGAAATAAATCCATACTTTTCTTGTTGCATCATCTATAAATGTAACATAATACAAAGAGCCTCCAAGGGAAGATACCTAAGCTGGTCTCCATACATCTGTATGCACAAGCTCTAATTTCTCATTTTTATTTTCCTTCCCACTCTTCACAAAACTAACTCTCTTTTGTTTTCCATATACATAACTTTCACATAAATCCATATTGACACATTTCATACCTGGTAAAAATTTATTTGATTGAATTAATTTCATACCTTTTTCACTCATGTGCCAGGGTTTGTTGTGCCATAGTGTCGTGTCAGAATCTACAACAACTGTTTGATGTTCTTCCTACTCAACTGCAACAACTATTCTTGAACATTCATTTTTCTCTGAAACAATTAAAGTAGAAGGAATAGTATGACCTGTAAAAAGATATAAGGTGCCTACTTTCACACCTTTTGCTACTACTAAGGAACCTTTTGAAACCTTCCAATTTCTATCATTGAAAGTAACTACACAACCCTCATTAGCTAGTTGTCCTGTTGAAATTAAATTTCTACTCAGCCTTGGAACATACCTTACCTCTTGTAGTAGCCAATGATTCCCATTATGCAACTTAATCTTAATTTTCCTCTTTCCAACAATCTGACAAGGTTCATTGTCTCCCAAATAAACTATCCCAAAATCCCCTTGGACATAATCAAGAAAATAACCTTTATGGGGTGTAGCATGAAATGAAGCCCCTGAATCTAAAACCCATGAATCATCAACACTTTCTAAAGAAAGAAGCAAATCATCCTCTTTAGATTTATTACTTACCACATTTGCCTCCTTGTTTCCTTCTTGTTTGTCTCCTTTATTCTTCTGAGACCAACAATCTTTCTTCTTATGACCTGATTTTCCATAGTACCGGCAATCATTTGGTCTTTTCGATTCATACCTCTTTCCCTTTGATTTTCCTCGATTTCCCATGATTTCCAGAATTTTTTCCTCTCTCATTCCTTCTACCTCTGATTTGTGTGTTCAAGACACTTCTAATGTAGATCCACTTGAGATTTTCCTACAAGTTTCCTCACCCAAAATCACATCGATAAAATCATCAAATTTTAGGGTATTAGAACCAGAAACAAAGTTACTAACAACCATTACCAAGTCATTCTAGCTTTCAGGCAAAGAACACAAAAGCGAGAGATCCCTAATTTCTTCATCAAAAATAACATTTACAGAATATAATTGACCGGTAACCATATTAAATTCATTCAAATTATTAGTAACAGATCCACCTTCTGTCATCTTCATATTAAACAAACGCTTCATGAGAAATACCTTGTTTGAAGCGGAGGGCTTTTCATACAACTTTGCTAGGGTTTCCATCAACTCTTTAGTTGTCTCCGCTTTGGTAATATTAAAAGCCACTGATTGTGTCAGGCATAATTGAATACTTCAAAGTTCCTTTCTGTCAAGAATATCTCAGTCCTCATCAGTCATTGTTGACGGTTTCTTGGATTGACCTTCTAATGACTATCAATATAGATCCTTCTGATAGAGATAGTCCTCCATTTGCATTTTCCATAACTGAAAGTTCTGCCCATTTAACTTCTCAACCTTCAGCTTACCCTTGTTTGTCGTTGCTCCTACTCAACCGTGAGATCTTCCTACAAAGGATAACTAAAAAACAACCTCGCTTTGATACCACTTGTTAGGATTAACAAGACAGAAATAACAGTTACATGCAAATATAACTAATATTAGAAAATAATAAACCACATAGAAAGAGAACACAAGACACAAAGATTTAACGTGGTTCACCCAATCCTTGGGCTACATCCACCAACAACGAGTCTAATACTATTATTATCAAGTGATTACAACCTGATTACGATCTGCAATCCCTTACAGCTAAATACCGCCGCAAGAAGCTACTAAAACATACATCATTATGAAATCCCTAACCCTAAGCTATTTTATACAAGCTTATTTTTCCGCTTTAGGGTTAGAATCGGTTACAACATGTCATAGTGTACAGTACTTCCCTGATCAATCACCACAAGATAACATGTCATTGTCTTATGATTGTGATATGCATTGGTTTCCATCAGATTTTAGATTATCATCTTCATCATTTTGGCTTAGAACACTTGATTTGGCTATGGTACCTTTTGACACCGATATGGGGATAGTTGAGTGGAGTTTAGAGGTATCATACATCTTGAGTTTCCTTTCCTCATAATCCTTTCAAGAATAATAAATAACTTGAGGAATATTATTCAAATTATAAAGACTAGTAGAAAAAGTACAACAATGCTTCATTTCAATTCCTAAATTATAGCTTCCCCACTAAAATAGGGAAAGATTCCAATTTATCATTTTCTCTTGATTGAAAATTTGCATGGGAAAACTCAAACTCCTTAAATTTAAGCAAAAAATGCACTTAAGCAACCACCTGGGAACATGGGGTAAACCAAATACGTTATTTATAGGAATGAGTTATAACCATACACTCTGCTTCTATAGTGGACAAATTGATCTTAGTCCATTTCTTACTCATCCAACTTACAAGACCATTGAGTAAAGTAAAAACATATGCACTAGTGAATCTTTTACCATTGACAACATCTACCTAGTTTGAAACCACATAATCATGAATATTCAAGTACTACAATTCTCTCAAATCATGAAAAAATAAGGAATGCTCCAATGAACCATGCAAATGTCAACTGAATATTTTAACTATTTCCTAATGAACTCTTCTAAGATTAAGAACTCCCATTACTTGACACTATTTTGGTCTAGTATAGACCATAAGAGAGGTTGAGTTTCCAAATGCACTTTGTTAAGTCACTCTACTCATTTCTCCTATCTCTAAAGAGGGTGTAAGATTATTTTTAACAAATAACTCTATTTTCACTATGATAAGAACATACAATGTTCTACAATCTTTCATCAAATCTCTATGTTGAATATTATGACCTTGTTGGTTCTCATCAGTACCTTGTGCATTGCTAAGATGTTTGAATTGTTCATCAGGAGCTCCCATGACCCATTTGAATCCAATGCTTCTCTTCCCTTCATTTCCTTCAAACAACATAGTTTGCAAAAGATCGGGAGAATGACACTTCCCATGCTCTTCTTTCTTTTTGTCTATTGCTGCCCTACTATAGATTCAATCAGATTCTTGATGGAATTCGTATAGAAAGTTTGAAAGTCTTTTTTATTTTTTTCTTTCTTTTGACAATTGCCCTATAGTTCAATTAGATACTTGTATAGCCAGATTCAAATTAATCTTTAATTTTTACTTTCTTTCTGCAACTACCCTGTAATTCAATCATATTCTTGATGAAACTTGTATAACAAGCTTGAAACTGTTACCTGTAAATTAATCAAATTCTTGATGAATCTCGTATACCAAGATTAAAACTAATAGAAAATGGTCTAATTAAACACAATAGTCAAAATGAGATTTTGAAAAAATCATGTTTGAATTTGAGAGATTGGACAAACAAATCATGATCCTTAAGATATTATTATAACCACAACCTTAACTGATGAATGATTTTGACTTGAAGATGATGATGATTGTTATTCTCATGTTACCATAATCTAGTATAGTTTGATTGGAATATTAAAGCTATTATATTATTGAACTATTTCATTAGGTGACTCCAACCTTATTATTCTTATGGCAACCTTAAACTAGTCATTATTGAAATAAATCTTTTAAAAATGTTAAGGACTAAATTTCATTACAAATATGAATACAATTTGAATGGGTAGTATGTTTATAGTGTATAGGAATTATACATAATATTTAGAGACAAGAAATGTATCCTTAACATTTTTTTTCATCCTTATTTTCTAAAAATAATAATAGTTTGTGGAATTAAGTTTTAGATATATTTTTGTTTATTTATTTTAATTGTCATAAATATTATGTTATTTTTAAATATTTTTTTATCCTTCATAAACATTATGTTATTGCTTGCTATTATATTGCATCATTTTAAATTTTGAGATGGATGTATAAACAAAATGTTATTTTTTATGAAGTTTCAAGCAATTTCTTCTAAGTCCACGATCTTCACCACCTTGAGAAATCTAGAGGAATATTAATCCATATTTAAAAGAGATTTATTTTAGAAAAAAAAATATCCCAAACTTATATAGAGGAGAAAATAGCACTATGCATGTATGTGTTATAGGTCATGCATGAGATGTGTGTCACATTGTGGTATCGAAGTATGTGATAAAATATTGGATCCTTAATGGGCCTTGCTACTTAAGGGGTGGATATTTTTTGTTTGGGTGTTGAAGGAAAATGGCTCAGCCACGAAGAAGAAATCAAATCTAAACAAGAGCTCTGTAAGAGCAGGAGTCCCTGTGTTTGTGAAAGATGGGAAGCTAGATTGTGTTAGATTATTGTTGTTGCAGTGCTCACACATTGTATTAGATTAGTGATTTGTTTTATCACATCCACACCTTCAAAATCTTAGTTGAATGTAAGCATCACAAATAAAAAATATTATATAAACAAAATCTTAGTTGAATGTAAGCATCACAAATAAACAATATAGAAATAATATTATATAAACAAAAGACATAAGTGAAAAATCAAAATGATGTTTTTGATTAGTAATATACAGTAATCATATGCATGCCTTCAAAATCTTATTTGAATGCCATCATGACAGATAAAGAGTGAATAAACAATGCTGTATTAACAGGAACCTGGAAGGCATAAGTGCAAAATCAATAGTATGTTTTTCATAATATATTTCAAGGTTCATGAGCATTTTGCTCGAAAAGTATTTGAACAGTATATTAAGGTTTTCAATAGGTGTATATGGTGTAGTTCTTCACTGTTTTGAGGGACTGCTTTCAAAAGTCTCCAAAATTCTTGGATGTTATAAGTTTTTGCATCCAAAAATCTGCAAAGTTAACAAAATCGAGACAATAGATTACATTCATTCAATAGAAATCAGAATTAGATAACATACTTATCTAAGTGCTGAAGATTAAGAGCCCAAAGATTAAGTGCTGAATATAAAAACTGCTTGAAGACATTTCTTCCAAGCCCAAAAATTTAAATTTGAGGTCTAATACAGTAAACTTCTAATTTTCTTATACTTTTTCACCAGAAATATGTATCTAAAGGATGGTATGATGCAAACAACGTCCAAGTATCATACTCTTGTGAAAGATTATTTGGATATGGCTAAATAAGTGATCAGTGGAATGGCATATAGAGTAGCAACTAACAAAATTTATCTATCTATTAAATAACTTATTTAATTTAACAATAGAAGTAGGAACTCAATTTCAATTTTTATAAGGTGTGTGGAAAATATAGAATTTAAAAATTAAATAAAGTTTTCAACTAAGGACAAAAGCTTAGTGCTCTGAAGGAAAAATACAATGCATAACTGGAAACTCCATCTAGAGAGTGCAACAATAGCTTATAAATCAAAATTTTATATTTGGTGTAGTCTAAAAATCAATGCAGAATATTGGCATAAATCAATTGTCAATGCTATCGAATTTGCTACAACAAAATAAAAAGTGTAGTAGGATTTTGAATTCTGAAAAATTACTTTAGAAAGCAAAAATTTCTCTCGAATCAATTGCGAATAACACAAATATTTAAAGGTAAAGAAGTCAAATAATTAGATATTGTAATAAAAATAGAGAATTGATTAGTCCATAGCCTATATTATGTGGACATTGCACATCGGAATTCAAGTTCTCACACCAATTTTATGTATAAAGAAGAAATGTATGACATCAAACATGCGATTGTTAGCAGCCAAGGACCTTGGAAATAACCGCCTCAAAGACTGTTTAAATTTAGCATGGAAGCATGTCAAGAAGGCCATGATAAAATCGTCACAACCAGTTACTTGCCTACCAGAAGCTCAAAGTTGAATATAATGAATTGTTCACTGGATGGTGGTGTGTGAACAATTGTGTGTAAACATAATATACCAGAGCCATGGTTTCTGTAGTATTATTTTGTTCTATAGATGAAACGTAATTAATTTTGTTTTGTCTTTGTTTTTTGAAACTTTTCATTGCAATGAATGGGTTCCAACCTGGTCAGTTCACATTAGCCAACATGCTTACAGCCTATGCTGAAATGGGAGCCCCACTCTGTCAACCATTATGAGAAAATGCCTTTAAGAAATGTGGTCTCCGGGACTACAATGATAGTAGGATATGCAAATGTAGGCTCACGGAATGCCATGATTGTAAGATATATAAAGAAAGGATTTCTTTGAAAAGACTTCAAAAACTTTCAAGAAAATATAATGCGCAGGTGAAAAGCCAAATTTCGCAACCTTTGCTAGCATACTTCTGGTGTGTGCCAAGATAGAAGCTCGCAACAGGGTATAGAAGGCTTTTTTTTGTCAGATGTAGTTGCAAGTATCCTGATAGACAAGAATGAAAAATGTGGACACATGTACAAGACATGAGAGCTATTTGCAAAAATACCTCAAAGAAATGTGATTTCATGGACTAGCAAAATTTGTATTTTTTTAAAAATGCTTTGGAAACTTAGAAGAAAATGCAAATGGTAGGTGTAAAGCCAAATTTTCCAACATCCTTCATGTTTGTATTAGAATGGGAGCTTTGGGGAAGGGTATGGACATCCATCAAAGGATAAAAGAAGGGGAATTTTAGTTAGATATTGTATTTTCAAGTGGCCTAGTAGACAATGTATACAAAATGTGGAAGGAAGACAAAGCATCTCAACTATTTGAGAAAATGCCTCTAAGAAATGTGGTCTCCTAGACTACAATGATGGTAGGATATGCACTAAATGGATTTGTTGAAAAGGCTTTAGATTTTTTTAAACAAATGTACCTAGCAGGTGTATAGCCAAATTTCACAACCTTTGCAAGCATCCTTCCATCCTGTGCCATGACAGGAGCGCTTTGGAACCAGCTTTGATATCCATCGAAGCATAATGGAAAGGAAATTTTTATCAGATGTAGTTGTGTGTTATTAGACATCTATGAAAAATGTGGAAACATAGGACTCATGAATTGGTTGACAGAATGCTTCAAAGAGATATCGTCTTAAGGAAGTGCTATGAATGGAGGATGAGTTTAGAATGGTTTTGACAAAAAAAAACATTTAAAATCTTTTTAGAAAATGCATCTGGTAGATAGAAAGCCAGACTCCTCAACCCTTGCTAGCATACTTCCTGCCCGTGCTCAAGTTAGAATTTTGGAACTGGGAACAACGATACATGAAATCATATTTGAAAGGGGATTTTTGTTAGATGATGTAGTTACAAGTGCTCTGGTACACATGTATGTAAAATGTTGAAGCATAGGCAAGGCAGGTAAACTTTTTGACATACAGCCTGAAAGAGATGTGGTCTCATGGAGTCTGGACTACAATAATTGTCAGCTATGTGCACAATGGATTTGTTGAAAAGGATTCAAAAGCTTTCAAGAAAATGAGATTTGCAAGTGTGAAGCCAGTCCCACAACCTTTAACCAACATCCTTCCAGCTTGCTCCTAAAATGGGAACTTTGAAGCAAGGTGTGGATATCCATCAAAGCATAATATGGAAGGTGGGGCTTTTGTCAGATGCTGTAGTTACAAGTGTCTTGATAGACATGTATGCGCAACGTGGAAACATAGACAAGGCGTATGAAATGTTTGACAACATACGTCAATGAAATGTGGTCTCCTAGAATGCCACGATTGCAAGATATGCTCTCAAAATCTTTGAAGCAATTAAGCATCTAGAATACTTCTCAACATTGTGAGCTTTGCTTGTGTTTTATTTGTGTGCAACTATGCAGGTGTAGTCAACAAGGGCCTTACATATCCACAAGAATAACAATTATTGTAATACACCAATAGTTGATCATTGTGTACATTGTTGACCTTCTTGGCTATGTTGGCTATCTCGAGGACACCCTAAACTTATCATCAAGATGCTAGTTAAACCTGTGGGGGTTGTGTTGATGTATTTTCTTGGTGCCTATAGATCGGATATGAATATAGGCTTAGTAGTGTTGCTTTTCAATCTAAATGCTTAAAAATTGGCAACTTTTGTTGTCTCTAATATCTATGTCGAAGTAGGCTGGTGGGGTGAGGCTCAAATGATAAGAATATTAATGAATGATAGAGGAGTTAAACCCATCGTAGGCTATAAAATCATACATGTTTTTTTGTGAGGAGACAAATCACATCCACACATACACAAAATTTATGTAAATTTGGAGAAATTAGCTTGGGAGACGAATCACATCTACATGTATATGAAATTTAGCCAAAGTTGGAGAAGCTGGCTTGGGAGATGAAGTCACGAGAGTATTTTCCAGATTAGAGACATTCATAGAGGAGGAAAATGAATTATTCACGATAATGAATTTATAAAATTGAAATAAGAAAAGTTCAAGAAATTCAAATAAATCTAGCTATAATATCTAAGAGAGGCCATTGTTGCTGCCAAAATAAGAATTCCCAACTAAAAAGTATAATAAACAACAATCATAACTACTGCAAATAGAAGACAATTTCTTTTATAATTAGTTTATTGAAGTAGACATTTAGATGATTTTTTTTCCCGTTCACTCAAATGTTTTGTGTTTACAGGCCAGAAGATTGACTCCCAATGATTAGCATACCAATGGAAGCAATGTAATTGATATGGGGTGTGTAATACCCCAAAATTGGCACCTATTTAATTTCATCAATTTTGGTGCATTATCTCAATTTTTTCATCACCAAAGTCCTAGTTCCCTAGGGAATTTTCTCTCTCCTATCTGACTTAATTTGACTTGATGTCAATTGCAAAGACCATAAATTGCAATAATCAAATGCTAAATTAATTCCTAAAGTCTTTGACTTAATTGGCTAAATTACCCCTATGATACATTAATTTAATTGTAAAGTCCTATGCGCTTTAAATTAAATTAAATCAAACCACCCTCTTTAGCTAATTACCCATAAAAAGGAATTAATAATTGCTTGTTATTTGAATGGACACCTTTTTCTTGAATTAATAATTTGAGATATTCGAAAGGTCCTCATGTGGCATTTTCCATTCTTTTAATAAAGTAATTCATGCTTATTTGTCCAAAAAGGGATATGAAGGGTCAGGAGTTTCGAATCAAGAAACTCTTCCTCCTCCTCTTGGCTCTTCTTTTTAATGAACCTCTTTTTCTCATTCAAGAGAGCAATTTTTGAGAGCATCTACACTATAGCATTTTTTAGTCTCATATCTCATTATTTTCAAAGCTCTTTTATTGCATTATCTAGTTTAATTTCTCATATTAGTGTAATGGCATTTCACATTTAGATTAAATTTGCTTACTTGTTTTTAGTCTAATATCATCTTTATTTCAAAATCAAATAAAAATCTGCATTTCATATTTCTTTCAAAGTTTTCTAGATTAATTGCATTCATTCTTAGCTTAGTTTCATTTTGCTCATATTTGCTTTCAAATCCTCCATTGTTGAATTGGTCTCCCGGCTGTTGGCTCTCATTTTGAGAGTATTCAAACACCCCATTCACATAGGAGGCAACAGGTCGCCTCACCATGGAATTTGGATTGAGTTCTTCATACTCTCTCTCAAATTCTATCAAGTGAATAATGACCATGTTGTGTTGTGCCTGATTTAGAGGTCACATTCAGTCACATACATTTTGGCGCCCACCGTGGGGCAGAAAGATCAATTTCTGGCCTCATTATCATTTTTTTCTAATAGGAAATTTTTCTCTGCTGTGCGTCCGTACTGTTTGTGTACAGATCCTCGCGCGGAATCCAGAGCGTCCCGCGCGAAGTTTCACCCCTGTGGTACTCTCTCGTGCGAGATTGTAACTATCTCGCCTCAGACCTGCACTTTCTCGTGCGGTGGAGTATTTTCTCACGCAAGCTTTCATACATTCTCGCGTGAACCTTCATAGATTCTCGTGCGAGCTTGTGCTTTCTCGCGCGCAGTTTGGTACTATCTCGCCGCGGTTTGGTATTGTCTCGCGCGTGGTTTGGTACTATCTCGCGTGGCCCTCTGTACTGTCTCGCGCGAAATTCTGTGACAGACAAAGGTCGAGATTTCAGATTTGTTAGTTTTGTTTGCTGTTTTCAATTTTTTGAAATTTTTGAAATTTTTAGCGTTTTCAAATCCGTGCCACTCTGGAAAATAGGCACCTATTTTTTTTGAAATTTTCACAAATGGTCCCAAAAGTTTAAGTATGATATATTGTTGGAAAGGTCTTTCCGAGCCTATTCCAACCATGTTGGTTTCATTATCAGATTTTACCATTTGATGAGCTATTTTTCTTGCAGATTATCTGATTTTTTATTTTGCTAATCTTGTGGGTCTAACAAGCTATTTTGAAGGTGCTCTTGCTTTCATGGAAAATGTTTAAAATAAAGCATTGGACTTGAGGTACTTTGTTTCATCTCTATAACATTTGGACTTTGGGCATAAAATTGAATCTCTCATGTGTTTGGCTTGAGTGTTTACATGCTTTCATAGAACACATTTTTGATGCTCTTAATGGGAAATGAATGAACATAGATTTTCTTTCATTCAAGTTTGTGTAAGTGAATGCTTGTGTTTAAACCTTAAATAATTCTTGGTTCCAATATCAAATATCTCATTGATTGATTAAGGGCATGGATTCATTCCTTGTTTACATAGGGAGTTAAATGCACCACTTTGTGGACTCACTCTATGTTTGCTTGGAAAGTTAAATATTCCATTGGTTCAACCCTTTTTCATTTGTGAGTAGTATTGATAAGCAACTTTAGATTACTTGTGATTGATCTAGATTGCTATCTTGGGTTATTGGACTCGCTAATCTGCCGGCCCCTCATTTCCACCCTGTGGTTGCAATCCCAGCGCCACATTAAAAGGGAGGGGTCTATAGGAAAGAAGCATTAATTGTTCCACTTGGCAACCCTTTTGTGCTTTTTGGAACTCACTTGTTTTCTAGGGTGTGGACTCACTTTGAGTTTGTGTGAGGAGTTAAATGCACCACTTTGTGGACTCACCTCATATTTACTTGAAGGGTTAAATGCACCACCTTTAGTGCTTTTCAATACTTTTTGATAGAGAATTACTTACTTTTCATTTTTTTAGAAGGCCTACTTGGGGATTTCATCACCTCAAGGGACGACCTTAACTCCCATGTTCCGGCGGAGTATAAATATCGGGAGGTGAATCCAAAGACACCTCTCTTGAGAATGAGTTAGATTTCACTCTTGGCTAAGCCTCAAAGAACTTTATACCTTTGAGAAGTGAAGGAGGAGATTTGGGTTACCGTCTCCCCCCAGCTGTGTGATTTCAAATTCTTCTCATCTACGGATTTGGGCCTCACGTACCTTGCGTATATCGAGGACTCCCTTTAGAAAAGCCATGTATATTCTTGTAGACAACTTGCTAGGATGTTGTTGTGTTTTAAGTGCCTGCTAAAACATTCTCAAGAACATACACAAGTAGAGTCCTTAGAGAGTAGAAATACTAAGTCACTATTCCTATTCGTGCGCAAGGTTGCTTTGTCCCTTGCCCATTGCTTGAAGACTGTTTGCTTGAACTCCTTGATTGCTGTCTTATGTGCTTGATCAATGACATAAATCTGATCTGCCTTTTTGTCTGTGATCTATTTTTCTATTTTCCTGTCGTTCACCGTCAGAAACTAGTTGTCTTGAGTTAGGAATCGATCGATCTTTGCTTTGACTCGTATTGTCTCTCATTAGTCTATCTTATCTCGTTGTGCTCTTGTACCTTGTGTTGCGATTGTCTTATCTCGGCTGTTCTAGCCATCTCTTTTTCACAATTCGTACCAGGTTCATCTTGCATCTTGGCTGTTCTAGCCATTTATCTCCTTTCATTATCTTTGAGACAGAGTCTAGCTTTATCCCGAATCTTTGCTCATTACATCTTCATTTATGACTGTCACGACTTAAAGTGGAAAGACTTATCCCATTCAAAACGCTGATCCAGATCAAAGTGAATCTCGTAATCAAGACATAGGTCATCCCAAATCTGTTGTGAAATCTGAACTTTGTGAGAGATCCTCACATTCTTCGTCATTCCAAGATTATTACAATCCATTGTTTCAGATACAGTCTGACTTACTATTTCAAGAATATTATAACCCATTGTTTGAAGACCAGCAAGACTCCGAAGGGTCACTTTCTAAAATTAAACCTATTGATCCTTTTGAACCTATCAACTCTTTCACGATCTCTCATAATACTACCAACAAGATGGGAGATCCAAAACCTTCAAAGTTGGTTTTCAATCTCAGCTCTAACATGCCAAAACCTTCAAAGTTGGTTTTCAATCTCAGCTCTAACATGCCAAAACCCTCAAAGTCTGTCTTTAATCTTAGCTCTAGCATGCAAACAGTCAATGCCACTAAGAAGGCTACAACAGAAGCTCAACCGCCTTCTAGATTTGCTAGAAACAAACCTTGGATCCCTCACTGTGACATGATCATTGCTCCAGGTAGCAAGGATACTCCTAAACCCAAAACTCCCTTTGTCTTGCGAGGCCCTGCGTCTCCCTCTTATAACTCCACACAATCTCCAGCTTGTGCGAACGCTATCCCTCGATCTCGTGCAAAGATTGTTCTCAAAGGTCCCGAACCTTCGACATCCAGACCAAAACTATCTATGGATAAAGCCCTCGCTGAGGTGAACGTCCCCAAAGATCTTGATCTCGACCAGTTTCAATCTATGGTGGGTCATTTAACTTCGCCTCACTATTTGTGCTTTTCCAAAGAAGATGATCATTCCTTAAGCCATCCGCATGATGCTCCCCTGCACACTGAAGTTATGGAAGGTCCCGAGCATATCCCCCGCGTCTTCATTGACAATAGTGCTAGCCTAAATACTTGCTCTGCTAAGATGCTTACTCAAACGACAGATAGCTTTGTTCCCACCAATAGAGAATCCACTGAGTTCTATGAGGCCAAGCTAAAAGAAATAGAAAAAACCCTGAAGATCAAAGATATTGGCATGGGGGAATATCAGATTGGGTCTGTCTTGTCATTGACAACTCTCCCTCCATCTCCACATTCCTATGAGGAACCTTCTGAAGATGGATTTGGTATTAGCTATCAGAGCTATGAGCTTGACCAACCTAGCTACAGCTTTCACTCATGCAAGGATTCAGATAATGAAGAAACACAGATTCAGCCTATGACACATGAAAGACCTTTGAATGATCAAAATTCTGATTCAGACTACCAGAAAGAGTCTTATCTACCTTCTCAAGTGCATAAGGAACATGATTTTGGTCCTCACCAGGAGGATTTTATACACTCTACTGAGCAAATTTCTACTACTGCAGCTACTACTGAATATGTCACTGCCTCTAATGGCACACATACTGATTGGGAGCAACTGTTGGATGCTTCCCTTATCTTTGGTATGCCTCAAGGTATGCCTATTCTAGATTGTTCTACCACTTCTACTGTTGAACAAAATCCTACTACTGCCGATTCCAATGATACACATACTGATTGGGAGCAACTGCTGGATGCTTCCCTTATCTTGGGTATGCCCTGGGGTATGCCTACTCTAGATTGTTCCACCACTTCTACTATTGAACAGACTCCTACTATTGCCAACTCCAATGGCACACATACTGATTGGGAACAACTGTTGGATGCTTCCCTCCTCTTGGGTATGCCTCAAGATATGCCTATTCCAGATTACTCTGCTGCTTCTACTACTGAACAAGATCCTGCTATTGAAGAAACATTTCCTTTGACAGATGATAGTGATGAAGAAAGTCTGCCTCCAACTATGTCTCTAGCTGAATGGGACTCCATATCAAATGCTACTACAGAAATACTAGTTGATGCTATGCACTTATATGCTAGTCTTAACAACTCAGAAAGAGGAGAAAGTTATGATCCTCTAGATCAAGCTATTGATGATGATCCTTTCCACCCTCCTGTGGAGATCATTCCTATGGCTCTTAGGCCATCTATTCCAAGTTATACTCCTACTACTCCTACAAATCATGGGTATGTAAGACCCCATTCTATTACAGCTTCATGGAATATTGGTAGATCCAGAATTGAAATGGTTCCTATTCGTGCACTCTTACCACCTGAAAGGGGACCTGACTCTTGGAATAGGTTATCTTGGTTAGGCTCACATAATATTCCTCCAAACTTATCTGACTCTTCTAGGATGACTCACAATCGACAATGCTCTATGGAAGATTACTTTCTTGATCTATCTGATGCATTCATGAATGATGAGGATGATACTGATATATTTGCACTTGAGCCCATCCCATTGACTTTTCTTCCCCCTTCATCTCCCAGAAAAGTGGCTCATCCACTTCCATTTCCACCTCTCCACCTGAACCAGTCATATAAACCTCTTTCATCCACCATTCCTGAGTCTTTTGGAAGTAACTTGGATGTGCAACATAAAAATAAAAATAATGAGAATCCACTTATATCTCAAGGTCACCATGTCCCATCTAATCGACATGTGACTATGAAGAAAGGAAAGAAACAAAGGTGTTCAAAAGACCACAAAGGTCCTCAAAAAGAAGAAGACAATCAAAAGCTAGAAAATAAAATAAAAAATGGATCTCGAAATCCATTCTCTAGGCATTGTCATCAAAAGCACCTCAAAGTAAAGAAGAAAAAATTCAAAAGCTATGTGGATTCCAAAGAAAGAAAAAATCAAAGTTGTCATTCGAGCTTCCAAAATTCTCATGCTTCCCTCCATTCCATCACCCTTGCCTCTCATACTTTACACTCTTCACTCCATCTTTCCTTTTCCCAAAGTGCATATCAGTATCTCCTTATTACTAATGACATGACTAAGAGAAATCTAGAATGTACTCTCCCTAAGCATTTAGAGCGTGGGACATCTAATAAAGAGTTAAGATGTGTCTATGAGGATATTTGTGGGTCTTTCTTAAGTGATCTTTCCTTGACTATGGATCTCTTGACTATTGGACACTATTGGTTGGCTCTCCTATTATTGCTACAACATCTGGTTCTGATTCTACAACTTCTCAGCTGGCTACTACTACAAATGACTATGTTTTCAGAGATTCCTACTAAAGGAGAGAAACTCAAAGAGCCCATCAACGCTCTTCATCTAAGAAGTTCTATAGCTGACATTCTCAGTATGATCATGTACATATTTATTGATCCTGAAAAAATCCTAAAAATTGATATATTGCAAAAAATCCTAAAAATTGCAAAATGTCCTGAAAAAATGATCATCTTAGTGAAAACCTGGCAAACAGGCGCTTTGATGTATCTATTATCTTGGTGAAAACCTGGTAAACAGGCGCCTTGATAATACTAAAAAAAAATAGAAAATTTCAAAAATACAAAAAAATGTGAAAAGATCAAAAAATACAAAAAAATGAGATATTCAAAAAAATACAAAAAAAAGAGAAAAAAAAAGAGAAAAGTACAAAAAAATTGAAAAAGAGAAAAATGTGCCATTGATGAAAACCTGGTAAACAGGCGTCATGGTAGCAAAAATAGAATCTCTGCCAAGATGGTGAAAACCTGGTAAACAGGTGCCTCTTGTTTTCCTAAAGTAACACCTCATCTCAGCGTCGCTTGGCTCTTAGTTTCCTGCTTTAGTTTCCTTCCTTTCCTACTTTAGTTTGTTTTCCTGCTTTCCTGCTTTAGTTTGTTTTCCTGCTTTCCTGCTTTGGGTTGCTAGCTCATGCGCTTGTCTTTGAGTTTTCCTCAACTCTTCATGGATTGGAACTGGTTCACACTTGGGGGCACCTGCCTGGTCTAGGGGGCATTGTCCTATCACTTTCGGAAACTCTTTTTTTGAGCATTGGTCGCCAGTAGTTCTCACTATGCCTGCCTGCAGATACCTAGCTTTTGTTCGATCTCTCTTCTTCGGGATTTCTCCCTTCTATCAATCACCAGTGATTCTCACTACGTCTTCCTACTGTCATTATCTCATTGAGACTTCGAACATTATCTTTTCGAATTGTCTTCAATCCGCTTGAACACGAACTTGAACTGAAACTTAAACTAAATGCGTGTTCCTTTGAGGCTTGCTGAGCTTTGTTTTCTTTGAGTGCTTGTTTGTTTTCTTTGCTTTTTTTTTTTTTTTGCTTTCTGTTTGTTGGTTTAGTTCCAACGATCCAAAGAATTCATTTAAGAGGGGTGTCCGTCTGTAAGAGCCTCTATCTCATATTGGATGGCCATACGTACCTCGACTCCTTTATATGGATGCTTTGGTGAGGTTGGTTCTTCTCCTTGTCTTTTGAGTGACTTCTTTCTGCTACTGATGAAATTGTAAATGCTCGTCCTGTTAAGTGAACGTAAGGGTCACTGCGAGCAATCTTTGGCAAAAGAAGGAACTCTTGCGTGCTTGGTGTGTTTGTTAGCAAGAGACATTTAGGTCATTCTAGCAAATGTGCTTTGATGCTTATGTTAACTTGCTAAATTAAAAGGAATAGGTGTTCAGGTCATTCTAGCTTCTTGTGCCTTAATGCTTACACCTCATTCCGACAAATTTAAGACTTATGTCATATTCATATTCTCATGTTGGGAAGAATTGTATGGCATCTTGCGATTGTCCTATGCTTAAACGAACTCAATGATGATAAATACGATGAGTCCAACAGCCGAGTTCGGAGGATTGCATTTGTTCATCCTAGGCCTGCATTTAGACTTGCATCTTTCATTCTAGGCTTGCATTTGGAGCGCTTTCTTGTTGCTCTCTTGATTGTTTTCTTCTGGATCTGCTCATCAAAGGTTCTCATCTTTTGTCCCAGTCTCATCTTGGCTGCATCCTTTTTCGGGATCGAAATCAAAATTTGACATCTCTAAGTGGCTCAAAATCGTGTTTTAAATATTGGACTTCTTCTGGCTCGGATGCTTGTGCAGTCAGTCTCCTGGTGTCATCTTCCTGCTAGATCCTCATCTTTGCATCATGGTCTCAAATCTTTGCTTCTTTTCATCAAGTCAACCCTAGTCAAAGTTTGGTCAACTATGGTCAAACTTGGTCAACAGGACCTCTGCTTTACGCCGTTTCACTTCTGTAGCTTCGCAAATCTGGTCTAATTGCTTTTTTGCTCTGCAATCTCTTGTTGTTTATCATCCTTCTAACATGTCATCTTTTGATTTCGCTCCCGAGGGGGCAGGATGATTACATCATTTGAATCTTGTCGAATCTATTCTTGAATCAGTCTGATTTGAATCATCAGTCCTCATTGCTAGGGGCATCTTCACGCCTCGCATCTTGTTATCTGGAAATCTATCTCTTAGGTATCTGAGCAATCTAACTCAGATCCTCGAGGATTATTCTGGAGATGGTTCTTGAAATCTTTTGGGTATTGGGGCAATCTAACCCTAATTCCTGGGAGTCAAGCTTCGTTCTGGAGATGACTCTCAAAATCTCTTTTAGACCGTTATCTGGGCAATCTAACCTGGGTCTCGGAGGACTAAGCTTCGTATTGGGGCAATCTAACCCTGATTCGGAGATAGTCCTAAATCTGCATCTTCATCAATCGGTATTGGGGCAATCTAACCCCAATTCCGGTTCTCTTCTAAGATCGTTGTCTTCGCAATCTAACTTAAACTTCAAAAAATTCATGCTTTGATCTGCTTTCATCTGTCACTTCAGACTATTCTTTGAATCAACGCGCTATTCGCACATCAATTCAAAGAGGGGCAAATGTAATACCCCAAAATTGGCACCTATTTAATTTCATCAATTTTGGTGCATTATCTCAATTTTTTCATCACCAAAGTCCTAGTTCCCTAGGGAATTTTCTCTCTCCTATCTGACTTAATTTGACTTGATGTCAATTGCAAAGACCATAAATTGCAATAATCAAATGCTAAATTAATTCCTAAAGTCTTTGACTTAATTGGCTAAATTACCCCTATGATACATTAATTTAATTGTAAAGTCCTATGCGCTTTAAATTAAATTAAATCAAACCACCCTCTTTAGCTAATTACCCATAAAAAAGAATTAATAATTGCTTGTTATTTGAATGGACACCTTTTTCTTGAATTAATAATTTGAGATATTCGAAAGGTCCTCATGTGGCATTTTCCATTCTTTTAATAAAGTAATTCATGCTTATTTGTCCAAAAAGGGATATGAAGGGTCAGGAGTTTCGAATCAAGAAACTCTTCCTCCTCCTCTTGGCTCTTCTTTTTAATGAACCTCTTTTTCTCATTCAAGAGAGCAATTTTTGAGAGCATCTACACTATAGCATTTTTTAGTCTCATATCTCATTATTTTCAAAGCTCTTTTATTGCATTATCTAGTTTAATTTCTCATATTAGTGTAATGGCATTTCACATTTAGATTAAATTTGCTTACTTGTTTTTAGTCTAATATCATCTTTATTTCAAAATCAAATAAAAATCTGCATTTCATATTTCTTTCAAAGTTTTCTAGATTAATTGCATTCATTCTTAGCTTAGTTTCATTTTGCTCATATTTGCTTTCAAATCCTCCATTGTTGAATTGGTCTCCCGGCTGTTGGCTCTCATTTTGAGAGTATTCAAACACCCCATTCACATAGGAGGCAACAGGTCGCCTCACCATGGAATTTGGATTGAGTTCTTCATACTCTCTCTCAAATTCTATCAAGTGAATAATGACCATGTTGTGTTGTGCCTGATTTAGAGGTCACATTCAGTCACATACAGGGTGCACATTGAAAGAAGCTCAAACATTAATTCAGAAAAGCTTTGGTAATTATATCAGTAGTAAGATCATGGTAGCAACAAAAGATCAAGTTGAGAGGATGCAAAGGGAAATAGAAAAGTTTCACCTGGAAATTAGTGATGAAATACTTTATTAAAATATAAAAACCAAATTGTCAAAGAGGGAAGTTGAAATTTTTTTGTTTTGGTGGAATAGATAAGAGCACATCTCCTTTACATTTGTGTTCTTCCATGTTCTTATGTGTGTAAAGAACCACAAAGTGGAGATTTCTTCCATGGTTATCTTTAATCTAATATAGTTTTCTTCTAGCCATTATTGAATATATTTTCTTTGAGATAATGCATTTCTAACTAATAATGAAATGAAAGATGCATTCTAAAGAAGCTTCAAAGAAATGTATCTAAGATATGAGTTATGAATGAATAAAAAAACACAAATCAATGAGAAATATATAGAGTAAGAATATAGAAACTTAGACACCCACAGTAACAAGGCTTGGTAATGGGCATGAATTTTTCTGACAATAAAAAGAAACCCAAAGAAAGTATTCAACAGTAAATTTGCAGAGTAAAAATGAAATAAAATGAGAATAGATCATTTGCCTTTGTTCCAAGAATATTGGTTTAAACACGACGATGGTATATTCTTATATACTTTAAATGGCCACAATTCCAACGCTGTAGCAAAGAAAATGGATGAGTAGCTAGGTCTTGCAAAGGTTACAGTAGTCCTAAAATAATTTTAAAGATAAAAGATTTCGATTATCACAAAACAAATAGATTAAAAAAGATTGAAGCTATTCCAATGAAAAAAATGAAAAGATTAATAAGATTGGTGTACCTCCATTCAACCGAAGAAGAAGAGGCCTTTGTTCTGGATTTGTGAAACCTTCAAAGAACCAGTAAAATAGAGCTTTCTTATTATTATAATGAGCAGAGAGTTTTCTGGAAGCAACGAGAGAAGCCGACAGATGTTTCATAAATGCCACCTACCTCAGGGGCCCTTAAAAAAAGGACGTGGCTATCTTCTCGAAGGAATCTGCCCTACAGTTTTGGGAAATTGGAAAATGTAGCAGATTTTTACCAAAAGTTCAGGATCTGTTCTTCATCTGTATATTCTAGATGAAAACAACTAACAAATTTCAAAAAAAAACTCTGCATTTTCACAGATCTGAAGAATTTTTTTTTTCATATGCAGCGTTCTATCGGAAGATAGTCGCCGCTTAAAAAAAAGTAAAATCTTAAACATTACAAATCATCAATTTTTTCTTTTTAGTTTTTAATTTGCTGGAAGAACAATTTGAAATTAAGAAAAAACACCAACAAAAATATTGCTAGCCAATCAAAAAAATTGAAAAATATCACAAAAATAGATTGTATAATAAATATTTTACAAAACTATAAAACAAACTTTAGGACAAAAAATTTCCCACGATTCCAAGTGGTGGATTAATTGTGAGCGGCTTGCAGTGA
The DNA here is from genome assembly GCA_027943335.1 of Chamaecyparis obtusa. Taxonomy (NCBI): domain Eukaryota; kingdom Viridiplantae; phylum Streptophyta; class Pinopsida; order Cupressales; family Cupressaceae; genus Chamaecyparis; species Chamaecyparis obtusa. Next base: position 175,846 of record BSBK01005094.1, read on the forward strand.
AAACATTAGTCTACTACTTACGTAGAGACTAATAATACAAAATAAGAGTGATCTAAAAACTAAACCAAAGGTGTAAAACAAGCTACCTAACACAACAATAAATTAAAACAATGAACATTGAAATTAATCTTAAATATTATCTGTGACGGACATCATAGAATGACTGCTTTAAGTTTATTGAAGTTTGAGCTCAAAAGATAAGTGAAGAGAAAGACCAACTCAATAGAAGAATATTCATGGAAAGATTAAGAAAAAAACAAATATAAAGAAAAATTAAGTGTGAGAAAACCAGTGGAAACTAATTAGCTACAAACATCCAAGAGGAAGCTAAATGTAAAAGGTCTGGCCAAGAAAGCTAATTTTATGAGGGAAACTAATGGAAAATGTAGATTGTTTTATGTTTGAGACACCATGTTTTTCTTCTCTTGATAATAAGAAATCAAGATCTTGGTTCTTCTATGATAAATTTAGTTCATATATTGAAATTTTTTCATATAATTAAAAAATTACTAAGAGACCTTTATGGACTGTGTTGCTTCATCTTTTACATGAACAAATTTAAGGATGGTCTCTTCAAAATGTTTTTGGATTCGAAATAGAATGAGATATCAAAAGGTATCTAAGACAGTTGGTAATTTAGAGGTCATCAACTTTTAGATAGAGCAACATATGTGGGATACCTATGTGTTACAAAGAAAGTAATAATTTGTGATTTTTTTCAAGTATAAGAGAGATCAAATAGTTACCGTGTATTGACTATGATTCCACATTTTGCATACATGTTGACCAGGCTTGGAATTTGATGGTCGTATTGGTCGTTTTTCTACTTTTGAGCCATATATGACAGACTAAAAATTTATTGGACTGTATAGATTGACAAGCTAAATTTTTATAAAACCATCAATATGACACTTAAATTTATTAGTAAACCATTAAAAAGTGTTTAGGCAATATAGTGTTTTATTTAATACTATAAATATATGTTATTTTATAATATATATGTTTATTTTTATATTAATATATATGTTTATATTTATATTAACTTAGAAACTTTCTTAATTAATTTATATTTTTACATATATTACTAATCTATAATTACTTTTAAATTTTATATTCTTATTATCACACATGAAAGTTTCTATATGATTTATTGTATATTATTATTTATTTAAAATATTTTCCAAATAAAAGATATGAATTTAGAAATTTGTTTAGAAAATCTGAAATTTTTACATTTATTACTAATTTATATTTTTTTTTTAATTTCAAAATATTTATATCTATATAAGAAAATCATATTACCAAGAATTTTCATTTCTTATGAATAGACAATTGCACCGTGAATTAGTTTTTGATTAAGAAAAAATAGGTTTTGAAAATGACCAAACCGTCATAAAAAAAAATCATATGACAGGTAAGGGTGACCGTCAAATTCGAGAGGCCTGATGTTGACTATACCGTTGGCCAAGTTGCATTTCATCATACAAGTATCACCATTTCTGTAGTCACATCTCTTTGAGGGTTTCTGTCAAACAATTTGAGTGTTTTGTTGTTATAGGCGTTTCCATTTAATGAGACTGTTATTCTTTGACAGAAGATTGCTATTGCCCTTTTCAAAAAAATTATTAAGAGTATATTCTACAAGTGTTGAAGTCATAGGAGTGCATTTTCATCATCATTGCTAGAGGATGCGATAAAATTCGACTTCATGCCAAATGCATTAATTTAGTTTTCCCCTCCCTAGTTTCTTTAAAAGACAGTTATTTGTAGTTTAGAAAAGAGGTTAAGAATGCTTATAATTTCAGAATTCATAAGATGCCCACGTTTTGAGTAGTCACGATATAGGTTATGAGAGATCGATTTTTGACCACTCAAAACCTTTTTTGTGTTGTGTTTGATCAAATTTTGAGTATTTTGAACTAATTTGGTTGTGAATTATCCATCTTTTTAGGATTTTTAACTTTTTAAGTTAGAAATTTAAATATTTTGAGCACTTTGAATTAGAGTGAATGACTTAGGGGGATTTAGACCATTTTTCTTGGAAAAGGGCTTATTTTCAAGGTAAATCATTTAGGAATATTAAAACAATTAAAATTATTTTGAAAAATAGTATTAATTATTCTTCTTAAATTCATGACTGAGCCAACATAAACTTGGTAAAAGATTATAGTGGAACTCAATTTTTTTTTGAAAGGAATGAAAATCTTTGGACCATTAACAAATGCATAGGTGACACAAGGATTTTAGGTCACTAAATTTTTGAAATTCACACAAAATTTTAAAAATTGGACTAATAGGGAACAAAGCAATACACCCATCATACTGTAACATTTATCCATATTGATCATAATTCATCAACCTCCATAGGCCTTAATCCATCAAACCATGAAGCTCCTAATCCATATGACCTATATCTTAGCTTTCACCATGATTAAATCATTCTACCATAAGAGTGTCTTGTATGCCAATGTACAACCAAATCTAAGATATACTTGATCAATTCTACACCTCAAACAATAAATTTGTTAATAGCTCATAACCCAACTATAGATTAATTGCACAATAAATTTAGAGAATAGAAACTCTATTTGATTTATAACAATCAATATTGTGGGTTAATTAACAACAAATAATAGCAGAAGCAAAAAATACATTTAAGCCAAACACAAAAATACAAAAACATAGATATACCTAGGAAACCCTAGTGTGGGGAAAAACCTGCAAATGTTGGATCTTCTATTCAGCCTAACAACAAATTTTCTCTTCAAGAATACAAGACAAGTTTGCTACAACAATCTTACATATATAGAGCCCAACTACTTTACTTAGCTTGCAAGGAAATAATCTTTCCTTGCTTTCTTTGGTTTTATATCATATATAAAATCACTCTAGATTTTATGCAACCTCGCAAACTTAGAAATATCCTATTAAATAATTAAAAACAAAGTTGTTGCTAAATATCCAACTTGAGTTGCTTTAAAGAATGAAGAATACAAACTTATTCTTCACCAAAGCCTTTGTCAGGATGTCTATTATTTGTTCATCCGTAGGAATGTACCAGAGTTTCACTATCCCCTTCTCCACACAATCTCCGATGAAGTAGAACTTGATCTCAATGTGCTTTGACTTGTCATGAAACATTGGATTCTCAGAGAGTTTAATACAACTCTAATTATCACAAGAATGTGACAATACACAAGGCATCCAAAGATACGAATGTGCCCCAAATCTGGTTTCTTACCACTGAACGCCTATTTTGGAGTCAATTTTCCCAACACTTTGTGAGGGCTCCTATTCTGCAAACACATAATTGTATTGCAAGCTTCTACCCACAAGAACCAAGACAGGTCTTGATCATGAAGCATGACCTTGGCTGCTCCAACTATAGACATGTTCTTCGGCTCAGCAACCCCATTATGTTGAGGGTTGTAAGGAACTATTATCTCTTTCTTGATACTTTCTCGAGCATAGAAATCTTTGAAGGTATTCGAGTTATACTCACCTCCATTATCAAACCTCAATATCTTTATCTTCCTCCATATCGGGTTCTCCACAAGAGCCTTAACAAGTCTTTGAACCTACTAAAGACCTCATCTTTGTTCTTCATAAAATATATCCACGTCTTCCTAGAGAAATCATCAATGAAGGTAACATAATACTCATACCGATTCAAGGATCTTGTTGACATAGGCCCACACACATATGAGTGTATGAGATCCAAATCCCTTCAGATCCACTATCACTAATTAAAAAATTGGTCTTGGCATATTTCCCAAGAGCACAACCCTTGCACACCTCATGCTTATCTGTCTTCATCTCAGGTAGCCTCGTCACTATTTCTTTGAGCACATTAAGTGCTCTATGGTGAAGATGAGTCGTCATCCTATGCGACAATTCTCCTTGCCCCCTACTGTTGATTACTAATGCATGTGTTGGATCAAATTGTAATTGAAACAAGTTGATATGCCTGACTCCCATCACTTTTGCAACTTTGGAATCCTTGGGATGAATATAGACTTTTCCCCTCTCGAAGGTCATGATGAAACCCTTGTCTTCCAAAGTAGAAATCAAGATTAAATTATTTGTCATGCCAAGGACATACAACACATCCTTCACCAACAAGGGTTTGGTAGACTCCCTCTGAAACTCGACATGACAACACCAGTTGCATGGTACTCGGCATTGTCTCTGAGCTCAATATAGAAATACAACTTCTTCCCCTCCAACTTGGTGAAACATTCTCTGACTCTTGTCATGTGGCAAGAAGCCCCACTGTCAATATACCATACCTTGTTGGCAAATGAACTTGAGAGACAAGCAATGAGTGAAAACTCATTCTCAAATAGTGATGCCAACTCACCCACCTCAACTATAGCAACAACTTGGTTCTTCTTCTTGTCCTTATTTTTCTTATTCTTATTCAGTTATTGACTGACATAGTGACACATTTGATGGCAGAAAAAACATTTTATCTTGCTCAGATCTTTCTTTTTTCCACTCTTGGAAGAACCTTATGTTTTCCCTTTATTAGACTTCTTCTTACCTTTTTTTGCAAGAGCAAGATTTTCTTCATCTTGACCCTTCTTTGTCTGGTCTCCTCGATGAGCACCTTCACAGATTTCCTCTTGAATAGAATCATCACAAAGCCTCGCCCAATTAGGTAGTCAATCTCTATCAACAACACACTTGAAAAATACTTCCTAGTGCTTCGAAAAATTACTCAATGCTATACACACCAACTCATCTTCAACAATCATCTCTCCAACAACAACCAGCTCATCTCTGACGTGTGTCAACTTAGACAAATAAGAGGTCACACTCTTTCCTTTGGACATCTTGGTATTATGCAATTTTTCCTTGACAATCAGCTTACGACTCTAGTAGTCACTCTGATAAATTCTTGTGAGCGTATCCCACATCTCCTTGGCGGTGTCTTTCCTTAATAGATGAGGAATTAAATGATCTCTTACTCCATCAAGAATGATTCTCTGAGCCTTAGCCTCCTTGACTTCATGTGAATCTAAAGTTGTTGGTATATGGTGACTGATCAGGGAAGTACTGTACACTTTCCATGTATCCAAAAAAAAATTGGGGCTAGTTTTTGGCTATTTTTGGGGCAACATGTTGTAACTGATTCTAACCCTAAAGCGGCAAAAAAAAAGCTTATATAAAAATGGCTTAGGGTTAAGGATTTTATTATGTATATTTTTGTAGCTTCTTGCGGCAGTATTAAGATGTAAGGGATTGTGGATTGTAATTAGGTTGTAATCACTGGATAATAAGAATATTGAACTCATTGTTGGTGGATGCAGCCCAGGGATTGGGTGAAGCATGTTAAATCTTTGTGTCTTGTGTTCTCTTTTGTGTGGTTTATTATTTTCTGATATTGGTTATATTTGCATGTAACTATTATTTTTGTCTTGTTAATCCTAATAAGTGGTATCATAGTGAGGTTGTTTTTCAGTTATCCTCTATGGGAAGGTCTCACGATTTAGTGGGAGTCTTGCAGTTGAGTGGGAGCAATGGAAGATGAGCGTAAGATAAAGGTTGAGAAGTTTAATGGGCAGAACTTTCAGTTATGGAAAATGAAAATGGAGGCCTATCTCTATCAGAAGGATCTATGACAACCATTGGAAGGAAAATACAAGAAACTGACAACAATGACTAATAAGGATTGAGATATTTTAGATAGGAAGGCACTTGGAAGTATTCGATTATGCGTGGCACAATCAGTGGCTTTGAATATTACGAAAGAAAAGACAACTGAAGGGTTGATGGAAACCCTAGCAAAGTTGTATGAAAAGCCTTTCGCTTCAAACAAGTTATTTCTCATTAACCATTTGTTTAATATGAAGATGGCATAAGGTGGATTTGTTACTAATCATTTGAATAAGTTTAATATGGTTACTAGTCAATTATCTTATGTAAATGTTATTTTTGATGAAGAAATTAGGGCTCTCTTGATTTTGTGTTCTTTGCCTAAAAGCTGAAATGGCTTGTTAATGGTTGTTAGTAACTCTATTTCTGTTTCTAATACCCTAAAATTTGATGATGTTATCAGTGTGATTCTAAGTGAGGAAACTTATAGGAAAATCTCAGGTGGATCTATATCTAAAAGTGTCTTGAACACACAAAGTAGAGGTAGAATGAATGTGAGAGGAAACAATTCTAAAAATCATGGAAAATCAAGAGTAAAATCAAAGGGCAAGAGGTCTCAAGAGGACCTAACGATTGATGGTACTGTGGAAAACTATGTCATAAGAAGAAAGATTGTTGGTCTCAGAATAATAAAGGAGACAAACAAGGAAACAAAGAGGCAAATGTGGTAAGTAATAAATCCGAAGAGGATTTTTTCCTTCTTTCTTTAGAAAGTGTCGATGATTCATTAGTTTTAGATTCAGGGGCTTCATTTCATGCTACACCCCATAGAGGTTATTTTCTTGATTATGTCCAAGGGGATTTTGGTCTAGTTTATTTGGGAGATAATGAACCTTGTTAGATTGTTGGAAAGGGGAAAATTAAGATTAAGTTGCAGAATGAGAATCATTGACTACTACAAGAGGTAAGACATGTTCCAAGGCTGAGTAGGAACTTAATTTCAGCAGGCCAACTAAGTGATGAGGGTTGCACAGTTACTTTTAATGATATAAATTGGAAGGTTTCAAAAGGTTCCTTAGTAGTAGCAAAAGGTGTGAAAGTAGGCACCTTATATCTGTGTACAGGTCATACTATTCCTTCTACTTTAAATTCTTTAGAGAAAAATGAATGTTCAAGAACAGTTGATGCAGCTGAGAAGGAAGAACATCAAACATTTTTTGTTGATTCTAACACAACATTATGGCACAACAGACTTGGGCACATAATTAAAAAAGGTATGAAATCACTTCATTCAAAGAAATTTTTACCAGGTCTAAAATGTGTCAATATGAATTTCTATGAAAGTTGTGTGTATGGAAAACAAAAGAGAGTTAGTTTTGTAAAGAGTGGGAAGGAAAAAAAAAGAGAGAAATTAGAGCTTGTGCATACATATGTATGGGGATCAGCTCAAGTATCTTCCCTTGGTGGCTCTTTGTATTATGATACATTTATAGATGATGCAACAAGAAAAGTATGGATTTATTTCCTTAGACAAAAATTTGATGTATTTCAAACTTTTAAGAAATGGAAATGCTTGGTTGAGAATGAGACTGGTAAAAGGCTAAAATGTCTTAGATTTGATAATGGTGGTGAGTATTGTAGCACAAAATTTGAAGATTATTGTTCCTCTAATAGTATTCGTAGGTAGAAAACTATACCAAGGACTCCACAAGAAAATGGAGTGGCTGAACACATGAACAAGACAATAATGGAGCATGCAAGGAGTATGAGGTTGCATGTTGGGCTATCCTTAAACATGTGGGCGGTGTCTATTAATAAAACTGTATATTTAATCAATAGAGGTCCCTCTACTCCTTTGGGTTGTGGTATTCCAGAGGAAGCATGGACTGGTAAGAAGGTGAGTTATTCTTTTCTCAAAACCTTTGGTTGTGAAGCATTTTCACATATAGATTCTGAAAATAGAACCAAGTTGAAGCTAAATCTAAGAAATGTATATTTTTTGGATATGGCATTGATGAATTGTGTTATAGGCTTTGCGATTTTGAAAATCATAAAATTGTAAGAAGCAGGGATGCCATATTCAATGAGAAAGTGTTGTACAAAGATCTGTTGCAGCAACATGAGAAGAAAGAAAATGATTATGTAGTACTAGATGATACTCCAAAAGATGATGATTCAGTAGTTCCTTATGTTCTGCAACAACAGTAACAACAAATACCACAAACCCTGATGAATGTTAGACAATCAACAAGGTTAAGTAGACCTCCAAAAAGATTTTCTCCCTCTTTGTATTCTATTTTATTAACAGATGCTGGTGAACTAGAATGTTATGATGAATCTATGCAGGTGGATACAAAGCTTCAGTGGGAGTCTGCAATGATAGAGGAAATGAACTCTTTGCTGAAAAATCAAACTTGGGATTTATGTAAGTTACTTGCAGGTAAAAGGGCTTTACAAAATAAATGGGTATACAGGTTGAAAGAAGAGGATGGAGGTGAGATAAGATTTCAAGCCAGATTAGTTGTAAAAGGATTTGCACAGAAAAAGTGCATTGATTTTTATGAGATGTTTTCTCTTGTTGTTAAAATGACTTCTATTCGTACTATTTTAAGTATTGTGGCTGCTGAATATTTGCATTTAGAGTAGCTTGATGTTAAAACAATTTTTCTTCATGGTGATTTGGATGAAGAAATATATATGGAACAACCACAGGGATTTGAGGTCAAAGGTAAGGAGCACTTAGTGTGCATATTGAAGAAAAGTTTATATGGCTTGAAGCAAGCACCTCGACAATGGTATCTTAAATTTGGTAATTTTATGCACGAGCATGGATATACTAGGTGTCATTTTGACCATTGTGTTTATTTTAAGAGGTTGGATGATGAACACTATATTATTTTATGTTTATATGTTGATGATATGCTTGTCGTTGGGACTAACATGGATCACATTAAGGGATTGAAACAATAGTTAGCACACTCATTTGCTATGAAGGATTTGGGGGCAGCAAAATAAATTCTTGGTATGAAAATATACAGAGATAGGAAGCACAAGAAATTGACTCTATCTCATGCTGCTTATATTGAAAAGGTGTTGCAACGTTTCTCTATGGAGAATGTCAAAGTTGTTAGCACACCTTTGCTTGGTCATTTGAAATTGACTAAGGAGATGTGTCCAAAGACACCAAAAAAGGAGACTAAAATGTCCAAGATACCTTATGTTTTAGCTGTAGGAAGTTTAATGTATGTTATGGTATGTACTCGGCCAGATATTGCACATGCAGTGAGATTTGTTAGTAGGTATATGAGTCATCTTGGGATTGACCATTAGAATGCAGTCAAATGGATTCTTAGATATTTGAGAGGAACATCTAGTAAATGTTTACATTTTCGGGGCTCTACTACTAATTTACAAGGCTATGTTGACTTAGATTTGGCAGGGGATCTTGATACTAGGAGGAGTACTACATGATATGTATTTATTGTTGGTGGGACAATAGTAAGTTGGATTTCTCGATTACAAAAGGTGAATGTTTTATCCACTACCGAGATAGAGTATGGTGTTGCTATAGAGGCAATCAAGGAGATGATATGGCTTCAATTATTCATGGAGGAATTGGGACACCCACAGATGGACAATTATTTATTTACAAATAGCCAGAGTGTCATTCATCTTGCTCTCCATTCAAAGACAACACATACAATTGCAGTACCATTTCATTTAGTCAGTTTTGGATGATGGACAGTTAAAGCTAGAAAAGATACATACATATGATAATCCAAAAGTAATGTTTACAAAGGTAGTAACAAGGGAGAAGCTAAATTCTTCTTCAACTTTGGTTGGTCTTTTAGACTGAACATAATAAAGGAACAATTGAGTCCGGGGTGGTTCGATCCAGTGGGAGCCTCGTGTGGTAGTGGTATTGCTACATGATCAGTCTCCAAGTGGGAGATTGTTGTTTAGCGTGAAGCCTGATCAGTCACTAAGTGGGAGATTATTGGTCTATAGTGACTAATTAGGGAAGTACTGTACACTTTCCATGTATCCTCATTGGGGTTCCGGGCTAGTTTTTGACTATTTTTGGGCTGAAATGTTGTAATTGTGTGTGTGAGTGATTTACACCTTCATGAAATAACAAGATTTAAAAGACAATTACACTATTCAAAGCAAACTAATGTAAATAATGCACAATTAATCTAAATATCTCATGGATCTCTAAAATAAAGTGGTAAATGAGGCTCTCAGCTATGATCCTCACTAGTGACACTCTAAAGATGAGAATTAAGCTATATGATATGCAAATTTAGATCTATTCTATCAAATTCTAGCTCTATTTGATGAACAATCTACTATGATCAAAGCAATTTAAGCTAATTAGCAATGAAAAATGATAAGTGAGTGATGTGGATGAAAATTGCAAGAGCTTTGCTGCAATTCAAAGATATGGAGTGGATGAATTATGCTTCAAAAATGCTTGCAATATATAGGATTTTCCCAAGGGTAGGGGGTAGAGTGAGATAACCATGGTCATGCTTGGGTAAGTTCAATTGGCTTTGCTTTGTCCATAAATGGGGGGACAAACATTTAAATGGTTTCAAAAGGCTGGACCATCTCAACAAAAGTCAGTGATTTGTGTCCATTTTGTCTCCTTTTTGCTTTGTTGAAAGAAATTAGTATTTATTAATTAATTAAAGTAATTAAATTTAGCCATGAAGGGTAAGATGTTCATTTTGATTTTTCATTTCAACAACTATGTCATTAATTGAATTTAATCAATTTCGTAGTGTTTTTCCCCTTTTCAAGCTTTATTTAATCATTTAATCATTTAATTGAATTTTCCTTTGATTTGAATTGCCTTTGTTCCATTTATTGATTTTTCGTGCTATTTTGATGATTTGTTGCACCTTTTTATTGATTTAAGCCTTTTGCCAATTTTTCATGTCTACATTGATTCTAACCCTAAAACAACAAAGAAAAGCTTGTATAAAAATGGCTTAGGGTTAGGGATTTTATTATGTATGTTTTTGTAGCTTCTTGTAGCGATATTGAGTTGTAAGGGATTGTGGATTGTAATCATGTTGTAATCACTGGATAATAAGAATATTAGACTCGTTGTTGATGGACATAGCCCAGGGATTGGGTGAACCATATTAAATCTTTGTATCTTGTGTTCTCTTCTGTGTGGTTTATTATTTTCTAATATTGGTTATATTTGCATGTAACTATTATTTTTGTCTTGTTAATTCTAACAAAAGCAATAGGATCATTCATAGGTGATGTCACTACTACATGAGCATAGATCCACATGTTCTCCTTGAGAACAGATGTAATTCAAGCCTTCCACTGTAAGAATTTAGACGCACCCTCAAACCTGTCCTCATAACGAACACTGGTTGCCATAGCCACAAAAGAACTTGGAGACAAGATTTTGATTTTTTTCTTCTAAAATCTGTCACAAACGTTGGCTTTGTATTCAAAGTTTAGAACTCTGATACCATGTTAATTTCTCATAACCCAACTACAGATTAATTACACATTAAATTCACAAAATAGAAACTCTTATTTGATTTATAACAATCAATACTTTGGGTTAATTAACAACAAATAATAGTGGAAGATAAAAATAAAAGTCAAACACAAAAAGAGAATAACATAGATATACCTAAGAAACCCCAGTGTGGGGAAAAACCTGCAAATGTTGGATCTTCTATTCAGCCTAACATCAAACTTTCTCTTCAAGAATACAATACAAGTTTGCTACAATAATCTTACATATATAGAGCTTAGCTTCTTTACTTAGCTTGCAAGAAAAAAATATTTCCTTGCTTTCTTAGGCTTTAAATCGTATATAAAATCATAGTAGATTTTATGCAACCTCACAAACTTAGAAATATCCGATTAAAGAATAAAAAACAAAGATGTCACTAAATATCCAGCTCTTGCTTTAAAGAAGCTCCACTCCACCTTCCTAGCTAAAAACCAAAAATCAACAAAATTGACACCTCTACATCCTTGCATAAGCCCCCCATCACATGAACCTTGAAGAATTGAGAAAAATATCTAGTCAACCTAATTAACCTAGTGAAAGAAATTCAATCTAATCACCCAACTTAGCTATATGTGATGTCATTCAAGGGCAATTAGCAAAGCATCACAAATAAAAGTATAAAGTTAATTTTTTTATCATCACCCTTTTTAGAAAGAATGGGCATATCAAGGTCATCCAAAATCCTCTAGCATTCCTATTCTTGTAAATCAAATTCATGCAATAGGCTAACTTGAGACAATCCACCCCTTTCTTGTGGTTCATAATGTCAACAAGATCCAGAGCTAAGAAGCCATATAAAATCATAAGACCTCTCACTTATCATATAGGCCTAATTTGATCAAGAGGACATCAAGTTGAAGGGAAATATACCCACATCAACTCTTACTCACACTTGCCCACAACCAACTAAAGGCTGAAATGAAATGCACCCACATCAAATCTTATTCAACTTGCCCACAACCAACTAAAGGTTAAAGCATCAACATTGAGCCCTTAATCCTAATCAAGCACAAAAATCCTACAAACCCCAACCAATCCCATCTTGAAGCAAAAACCCTACCCACTAGGCCCAACTCTACCTTCATTTGATATGGTCTATCCATAAATAAACAAATAAAAATCGTAGTTTTTCAACAAATGGCCAAGTTTGAATTTGAAAATAGAGGGAGGTGTTCATAATGTGGTTTAATGAAGAGGAGTGAACAATACATACAATATGTTTAGGTAGAATAATCCTTTGGAAATTGGAGTTCAAAAGTATTAAATTAAATGATATGACATAACAAAGTGTTAGATTCAACTTCACAATTGATGTGTCCAAAGTGACCAATTAAATACTAAAACTACATATTGGAGACATCTATACAAAATAATATAAAACAAATATAATCAAACATATAATATGCACCTTTCCCTTTGGACTATTAAATAATATTTGTAGTTATTATTTTTGTAAGGCATTAATGAAAACAAACATTTTTTCAAACACAAATTACAAGAAATAACAACCTCGTTATTTAAAATCAAAAAATATATGTTAATTGAAAAATTTATATTCAAATTATATTCTTATGTCCAAATCATCTTTCACATTCATTTGGGTATCAATTGAAAATTGAAATAAAATATGTTAATGAAAAATTATAACCACAAATGAATTGAAATAAAATATGTTAATGAAACATTATAACCACAAATGCGCACTCAAATCGTAGTCCACTAATAGAAAAGTAATGATGCAGGAGCATCCTGGGTGTAAGAGCAATCTTGCATCACCCAAAAATATTTGTTTTTGCTTTTCAATAAGGGCTATCTTGTGCAGAGCTGCTATTTCTAGAAACTTTCTATTTTTAGTAAGTTGGTCATACGATCACGGAATGTTCTGATTTCACATGTGGAGGTTCATCTCTGTCATATCAGCCTGCCAGTAAAGTTTCATGGCTAGATCAAGTCTGGTTTTGAAGATATTGAAAATTTTTGGTTTTGGAAACAGGGTGCAGAAACTTTGAACTCAGTTTTGAAGGCTTTAGAGGTCCCGGATGAGGTCGAATTTTGGGCTGAATGAAGCTTGCTTAATTCAGGCGTTGTAGAGCTCCTCGCGCCTTTTCAGAAATGAGGTTACAATAGTCAATCGGGTCAACTGGTGATGACTTATGGTTTTCGGAAGTTGGGTCACCTGAAATGGCAGAAAATGATTTTTCTTCAAAATTTCTGTTCGGGTTTCAAAATTTATTTTGAGCCGACTTTGATGTAATAAATTGAAAAATAAAATAATTTTAAGTTTGGTCGGCCCTATGGGCTAAATTTCTGGAACCTTCCCAGACAGTGGAAAATTGCCTATATAAGGAAGGCTGTATTATTGTCTTAAGCAGTTCAGAATAGTTCTGGGTAGTAGATCTGGGTAATAGTTCGAGGCTTTGTCCTACAGAATATTGTAAGGGAATGTCCATGTGGCTTTGCATGTTGTAATTCTGAAAATTTGTAATTCCACATTTGTGGAGATAATAAGAAGCCAATTTTCTGTTCTTGCATATTATTGTTGTTGTTTCTCTATGTCTGTTATGTGTTTGTGGTATTAAGGGGAGCACCCTTCATCAAGTGGTATCAGAGCAGGTTTTCCTGAGTGTGTAAACAGATCACCGACTGTGAGGCAGTTTGCACCAGGACGGTGGTTAGGGTTTCAGCGCGTATCGCGAAAATGCCTCCACGAAGAGAACGTGGCGGAAGAGCTGGTGTTGTGACACCTGAGGTTAGAGAGCTGCAGAGACAAGTGCGAGCATTGCAAGAAGAGATTCGTAGAGGAATGAATCTTAATGTCAGAGACGAAAGCGAGGATGAAGCCGAAGAAGAATATCAAGAAAGAGAAGTTGAAATTGTGAACCAGGAGGAAGAAAGACTTTTTCGGGCGATTTCCAAGATTGGGAAAAGACCTAGGATTGAGGTTCCTACATTTTCTGGAAATCTTAACCCAGAGGAATTGATCGACTGGATCAATGAATGTGAAGAATATTTTGAGTATGAAGATGTCGAGGATCCTGATAGGGTCAAATTTGCGAAGGCCAGACTGAAAGGTCATGCGAAGATATGGTGGCAAGAGATTCAGTTGGAGCGAAATAGAAGGGGAAAGGAGAAAATCACGAGATGGGATCGGATGGTGGATAAATTGAAGCGACAGTTCATTCCTGTTGATTATGAGCTTGACCTACTGAAGAAAATGCAGAGTTTGAAGCAAGCAGGAAGATCTGTTCAGGAGTATACAGAGGAGTTCTATCGACTTCTCATCAGAACAGGCCATGCAGAAGCTGATAAGGAGAAAGTTGCCTGATACCTTAATGGGTTAAGGCCAAGCATTCAGGAGGAGCTCAATCTGGTTCGAATGAACAGTATTGAAGAGGCATACCAGTTTGCCCTAAAAGTAGAGGAAAAGCTGAACAAGAAGTTTGAGAGCAGACAAAACGGAAGAGGTCGCGGTGGACGATCTGGTGGACGGTCATATGGTGGCCGAAATGAAGATCCGAAAAAGAAGGATGAGGCCAGAAGCAGTCAGAATCAGAGAGGAAATAATTTCAATCGCTTCCAGGATCAGAATAATAGAGATCAAAGAGGAAAGGGAAGAGGACAAGGATCTGGAAGAGGTGGCTTCCGTGGAACATGTTTTCACTGTGGAGAAGAAGGTCATAGGGCATTTGAATGTCCTCAGCGCCAAGGCAGAATAGAGAGGAGAAATGAAGGCCAGGCCAGAGTTGCACATGTAGATGAAGATGCCAGATCATCAAATTCTGAAGATGCTGAAAGAGGAGAAACGCTGATTAACAGAAGAGTCCTGTTGAGTGGTGAGAATGAACCTGCGCAAAGGAGGAGCTTGTTTCGCACCAGGTGCAAGTGTGAAGGTAAATGTTGTGATGTGATCATCGATAGTGGAAGCACTGACAATTTGGTGTCAGAAGAGATGGTGACAAAGTTGAAGCTCAAGAGACAGAAACACCCACATCCATATCGGATTACCTGGGTACAGGATGACCACAAGGTCATGGTCAATGAACAATGCCTGGAGAAGTTCAAGATTGGTGGATACCAAGATGAGGTACTGTGTGATGTCATATCTATGGATGCATGTCATATGTTGTTGGGTAGACCATGGCAGTTTGACAGATGTGCTGTACATGATGGTCGTGTGAATACCTATTCCCTGACAAAGGATGGAGTGCGACATAAGCTAAAACTATTGAAGGAGACTGAAGAAAAGGTATGTGGTAATGCAAGGATAACTTTTGTTGATGGAAGAAATTTTCTAGATGGTATGAGGCATGAGCATGTATGTTTTGCTTTAATTCTAAAAGTTGGTAAAGAGGAAGTAGAAGATGTTCCTGTAGAAGTTGCAGATTTGTTGAATGAGTTTCAGGATATTGTATCCGATAACGTGCCTGATGGATTACCACCAGTCAGGAAGATCAGTCATCAGATGGACTTGATCCCAGGAGAGAGTTTGTCAAATAAGGCAGCACACAGAATGACACCTGCAGAAAGTGAGGAGTTGAACAGACAAGTACATGAACTGTTACAGAAAGGATTGATCCGTGAGAGTCTGAGTCCCTGTGCTGTACTAGCAGTATTAGCACCAAAGAAGAATGGAGAATGGAGGATGTGTACAGATTCTAGGGCAATAAACAAGATCACAATCAAGTACAGGTTTCCATTGCCACGAATGGATGATATTATGGACTGTTTGAGTGGAGCTGTGTATTTCTCAAAAATAGATCTGAAAAGTGGATATCATCAGATTCAGATCAGAGAAGGAGATGAATGGAAGACTGCCTTCAAGATAAAGGAAGGACTGTATGAGTGGTTAGTCATGCCTTTTGGGCTAACCAATGCACCGAGCACTTTCATGCGGCTCATGAACGAGGTTCTGAAAAAATTTCTGGGTAAGTTTGTCATTGTTTACCTAGATGATATTTTGATCTTTAGTAAGACATTGGATGAGCATATGATGCATATTCGTATGGTATTTGAGAAGTTGAGAGAAGAAAAATTGTTGATTAATTTGAAGAAGTGCAGTTTTGTGAAGAAAGAGTTAGTGTATTTGGGATTTGTAGTTTCAGCAGAAGGTCTAAAAATGGACCCAGAGAAGGTACAGGCTATCCTTGAATGGCCTACTCCAAGGAGTGCTACTGAGGTAAGATCTTTTCATGGTCTAGCTAGCTTTTACAGAAAGTTTATCAAAAATTTTAGCAGTATTTGTGGACCCTTGACTGAAACAATGAGAGGGGATAGAAAAGAGTTTAAGTGGACTAATGGGGCAGAAAAGAGTTTTCAATTGTTGAAATAAAAAGTTACAGAACAACCTATTTTAGCACTTCCAGATTTTAATAAGGTGTTTCAAGTAGATTGTGATGCTAGTGGTACTGCAATAGGAGCTGTTATGAGCCAAGAAGGTAAACTTGTTGCTTATTTTAGTGAGAAGTTAAATGATGCCAAGAGGAAATATTCTGTTTATGATCAAGAATTTTATGCTATAGTTCAGGCATTAAAGAAGTGGAGACATTATCTGCTTCCTAAGGAGTTTGTTTTGTGTACTGATCATCAAGCTTTGCAATATTTGAATAGTCAAGGAAAGTTGAATCAGAGGCATTTGAAATGGGTTGAGTTTTTGCAGAGTTATACATTTATTTTGAAACACAGGAGTGGAAAGTCTAATAGGGTTGCAGATGCTCTTAGCAGAAGGCAACTATTGCTGACAGAAATGCAGATTGAAGTGGTTGGGTTCAAGGAACTCAAGAATTTGTATCCAGAGGATCCTGATTTTGGTGAAGTTTGGAAAGCTTGTAAAGAACCTGTTACTCTAGACAGGATAAAATGGCTAGATTTTATCATCCAAGATGATATGCTATTCAGAGGGAGTCAGTTGTGCATTCCACGAAGTTCTATGAGGGAGAATCTCATCAAGGAGAAGCATAGTGGAGGATTGGCTGGACATTTTGGTCGTGATAAAACCCTTGGTTTGGTTAGTGAGAATTATTATTGGCCACAGTTGCAGCAAGATGTGAAGAAGTTTGTACAGCGTTGCAGAGTATGTCAGATGGTGAAAGGAGTGAAGCAGAATACAGGATTGTATCAGCCATTACCTGTACCAGAGAAGCCTTGGGAGGATATCAGCATGGATTTTGTTCTTGGTTTACCGAGGACTCAGCGGGGACATGATTCAATTTTTGTGGTGGTTGACAGATTTTCAAAGATGGCACATTTCATTCCCTGCAAGAAGACTAATGATGCTGTTCATGTAGCAGAATTGTTTTTCAGAGAAGTAGTGAGACTTCATGGTTTGCCAAAGACCATAGTTTCAGATCGGGACACTAAGTTTGTTGGATATTTCTGGCGTACATTGTGGAAGAAGTTGAAGACAGATTTGAAGTTCAGTTCATCACATCATCCACAGACTGATGGATAGACAGAGGTGGTGAATAGGAGTTTGGGAAATTTGCTGAGATGTTTGGTTAGAGATAAGCCAACATGATGGGATTTGATTTTACCACAGGCGGAATTTGCATACAATAATTCTGTCAACAGAAGCACTGGTAAATCACCATTCCAGATTGTATATGGAAGTAGTCCAAGAAATGCATCTAAATTGAAGAAGATAGATAAAGGAGAAATAAGTAGTGCTGAAGCTGAGAATTTTGCAGAACACTTGAAGAACATCCATGGGGAGGTGAGGAAGCATATTACCAAGATGAACGCACAGTATAAGGCTAAGGCAGATGAGAAAAGGAGGTATAAGGAATTTCAAGTTGGTGATGAAGTCATGGTTCATTTGCAGAAGGATTGGTTTCCAGTTGGTACATATAACAAGCTGAAAATGAAGAAGTTTGGACCATGTAAGATACTGAAGAAACATGATTCAGGAAATGCATATGAGGTAGAATTGCCTACTGAGCTAAATATTTCACAAGTGTTTAACATTTCAGATTTGACAGAGTATCATGAAGGAGGTGTTGAAGATGAGATCACAGCAGCACAGTGGAGTATTCCAGCAACTAGTTCAGACACTAAGGAGATCGAAGATATACTGGATAGTCGTGTTGGAAGAAGCACAAGGAACAGGACATATGAAGAATATCTGGTCAAGTGGAAAGGACGACCTATTGAAGATTCATCATGGCTAACAAGGGTGGAGGTTAACCATCTTGGTTTTCCTCTGCACACCTGAGTCGTGACAGGGTCACTTCTCAAATTACCCTGGGTGTCTGATGCAGGAGCATCCTGGGTGTAAGAGCAATCTTGCATCACCCAAAAATATTTGTTTTTGCTTTTCAATAAGGGCTATCTTGTGCAGAGCTGCTATTTCTAGAAACTTTCTATTTTTAGTAAGTTGGTCATACGATCACGGAATGTTCTGATTTCACATGTGGAGGTTCATCTCTGTCATATCAGCTTGCCAGTAAAGTTTCATGGCTAGATCAAGTCTGGTTTTGAAGATATTGAAAATTTTCGGTTTTGGAAACAGGGTGCAGAAACTTTGAACTCATTTTTGAAGGCTTTAGAGGCCCCGGATGAGGTCAAATTTTGGGCTGAATGAAGCTTGCTTATTCAGGCGTTGTAGAGCTCCTCGCGCCCTTTCAAAAATGGGGTTACAATAGTCAATCGGGTCAACTGGTGATGACTAATGGTCTTCGGAAGTTGGGTCACCTGAAATGGCAGAAAATGATTTTTCTTCAAAATTTCTGTTCGGGTTTCAAAATTTATTTTGAGCCGACTTTGATGTAATAAATTGAAAAATAAAATAATTCTAAGTTGGTCGGCCCTATGGGCTAAATTTCTGGAACCTTCCCAGGCGGTGGAAAATTGCCTATATAAGGAAGGCTGTATTATTGTCTTAGGCAGTTCAGAATAGTTCTGGGTAGTAGATCTGGGTAATAGTTCGAGGCTTTGTCCTACAGAATATTGTAAGGGAATGCCCATGTGGCTTTGCATGTTGTAATTCTGAAAATTTGTAATTCCACATTTGTGGAGATAATAAGAAGCCAATTTTCTGTTCTTGCATATTATTGTTGTTGTTTCTCTATGTCTGTTATGTGTTTGTGGTATTAAGGGGAGCACCCTTCATCAAGTGGTATCAGAGCAGGTTTTCTTGAGTGTGTAAATAGATCGCTGACTGTGAGGCAGTTTGCACCAAGAGCGTGGTTAGGGTTTCAGCGCATATCGCGAAAATGCCTCCACGAAGAGAACGTGGCGGAAGAGCTGGTGTTGTGACACCTGAGGTTAGAGAGCTACAGAGACAAGTGCGAGCATTGCAAGAAGAGATTCGTAGAGGAATGAATCTTAATGTCAGAGACGAAAGAGAGGATGAAGCCGAAGAAGAATATCAAAAAAGAGAAGTTGAAATTGTGAACCAGGAGGAAGAAAGACTTTTTTGGGCGATTTCCAAGATTGGGAAAAGACCTAGGATTGAGGTTCCTACATTTTCTGGAAATCTTAACCCAGAGGAATTGATCGACTGGATCAATGAATGTGAAGAATATTTTGAGTATGAAGATGTCGAGGATCCTGATAGGGTCAAATTTGCGAAGGCCAAACTGAAAGGTCATGCGAAGATATGGTGGCAAGAGATTCAGTTGGAGCGAAATAGAAGGGGAAAGGAGAAAATCACGAGATGGGATCGGATGGTGGATAAATTGAAGCGACAGTTCATTCCTGTTGATTATGAGCTTGACCTACTGAAGAAAATACAGAGTTTGAAGCAAGCAGGAAGATCTGTTCAGGAGTATACAGAGGAGTTCTATCGACTTCTCATCAGAACAGGCCATGCAGAAGCTGATAAGGAGAAAGTTGCCCGATACCTTAATGGGTTAAGGCCAAGCATTCAGGAGGAGCTGAATCTAGTTCGAATGAATAGTATTGAAGAGGCATACCAGTTTGCCCTAAAAGTAGAGGAAAAGGTGAACAAGAAGTTTGAGAGCAGACAAAACGGAAGAGGTCGCGGTGGACGATCTGGTGGACGGTCATATGGTGGCCGAAATGAAGATCCGAAAAAGAAGGATGAGGCCAGTAGCAGTCAGAATCAGAGAGGAAATAATTTCAATCGCTTCCAGGATCAGAATAATAGAGATTAAAGAGGAAGGGGAAGAGGACAAGGATCTGGAAGAGGTGGCTTCCGTGGAACATGTTTTCACTGTGGAGAAGAAGGTCATAGGGCATTTGAATGTCCTCAGCGCCAAGGTAGAATAGACAGGAGAAATGAAGGCCAGGCCAGAGTTGCACATGTAGATGAAGATGCCAGATCATCAAATTTTGAAGATGCTGAAAGAGGAGAAACACTGATTAACAGAAGAGTCCTGTTGAGTGGTGAGAATGAACCTGCGCAAAGGAGGAGCTTGTTTCGCACCAGGTGCAAGTGTGAAGGTAAATGTTGTGATGTGATCATCGATAGTGGAAGCACTGACAATTTGGTGTCAGAAGAGATGGTGACAAAGTTGAAGCTCAAGAGACAGAAACACCCACATCCATATCGGATTACCTGGGTACAGGATGACCACAAGGTCATGGTCAATGAACAATGCCTGGAGAAGTTCAAGATTGGTGGATACCAAGATGAGGTACTGTGTGATGTCATATCTATGGATGCATGTCATATGTTGTTGGGTAGACCATGGCAGTTTGACAGATGTGCTGTACATGATGGTCGTGTGAATACCTATTCCCTGACAAAGGATGGAGTGCGACATAAGCTAAAACTATTGAAGGAGACTGAAGAAAAGGTATGTGGTAATGCAAGGATAACTTTTGTTGATGGAAGAAATTTTCTAGATGGTATGAGGCATGAGCATGTATGTTTTGCTTTAATTCTAAAAGTTGGTAAAGAGGAAGTAGAAGATGTTCCTGTAGAAGTTGCAGATTTGTTGAATGAGTTTCAGGATATTGTATCCGATAACGTGCCTGATGGATTACCACCAGTCAGGAAGATCAGTCAT
Source organism: Chamaecyparis obtusa (assembly GCA_027943335.1). Taxonomy (NCBI): domain Eukaryota; kingdom Viridiplantae; phylum Streptophyta; class Pinopsida; order Cupressales; family Cupressaceae; genus Chamaecyparis; species Chamaecyparis obtusa. The sequence continues at coordinate 196,960 of BSBK01005094.1, forward strand.
CAGATGGACTTGATCCCAGGAGAGAGTTTGTCAAATAAGGCAGCACACAGAATGACACCTGCAGAAAGTGAGGAGTTGAACAGACAAGTACATGAACTGTTACAGAAAGGATTGATCCGTGAGAGTCTGAGTCCCTGTGCTGTACTAGCAGTATTAGCACCAAAGAAGAATGGAGAATGGAGGATGTGTACAGATTCTAGGGCAATAAACAAGATCACAATCAAGTACAGGTTTCCATTGCCACGAATGGATGATATTATGGACTGTTTGAGTGGAGCTGTGTATTTCTCAAAAATAGATCTGAAAAGTGGATATCATCAGATTCCGATCAGAGAAGGAGATGAATGGAAGACTGCCTTCAAGATAAAGGAAGGACTGTATGAGTGGTTAGTCATGCCTTTTGGGCTAACCAATGCACCGAGCACTTTCATGCGGCTCATGAACGAGGTTCTGAAAAAATTTCTGGGTAAGTTTGTCATTGTTTACCTAGATGATATTTTGATCTTTAGTAAGACATTGGATGAGCATATGATGCATATTCGTATGGTATTTGAGAAGTTGAGAGAAGAAAAATTGTTGATTAATTTGAAGAAGTGCAGTTTTGTGAAGAAAGAGTTAGTGTATTTGGGATTTGTAGTTTCAGCAGAAGGTCTAAAAATAGACCCAGAGAAGGTACAGGCTATCCTTGAATGGCCTACTCCAAGGAGTGCTACTGAGGTAAGATCTTTTCATGGTCTAGCTAGCTTTTACAGAAAGTTTATCAAAAATTTTAGCAGTATTTGTGGACCCTTGATTGAAACAATGAGAGGGGATAGAAAAGAGTTTAAGTGGACTAATGGGGCAGAAAAGAGTTTTCAATTGTTGAAACAAAAAGTTACAGAACAACCTGTTTTAGCACTTCCAGATTTTAATAAGGTGTTTCAAGTAGATTGTGATGCTAGTGGTACTGCAATAGGAGCTGTTATGAGCCAAGAAGGTAAACCTGTTGCTTATTTTAGTGAGAAGTTAAATGATGCCAAGAGGAAATATTCTGTTTATGATCAGGAATTTTATGCTATAGTTCAGGCATTAAAGAAGTGGAGACATTATCTGCTTCCTAAGGAGTTTGTTTTGTATACTGATCATCAAGCTTTGCAATATTTGAATAGTCAAGGAAAGTTGAATCAGAGGCATTTGAAATGGGTTGAGTTTTTGCAGAGTTATACATTTGTTTTGAAACACAGGAGTGGAAAGTCTAATAGGGTTGCAGATGCTCTTAGCAGAAGGCAACTATTGCTGACAGAAATGCAGATTGAAGTGGTTGGGTTCAAGGAACTCAAGAATTTGTATCCAGAGGATCCTGATTTTAGTGAAGCTTGGAAAGCTTGTAAAGAACCTGTTACTCTAGACAGGATGAAATGGCTGGATTTTATCATCCAAGATGATATGCTATTCAGAGGGAGTCAGTTGTGCATTCTATGAAGTTCTATGAGGGAGAATCTCATCAAGGAGAAGCATAGTGGAGGATTGGCTGGACATTTTGGTCGTGATAAAACCCTTGGTTTGGTTAGTGAGAATTATTATTGGCCACAGTTGCAGCAAGATGTGAAGAAGTTTGTACAGCGTTGCAGAGTATGTCAGATGGCGAAAGGAGTGAAGCAGAATACAGGATTGTATCAGCCATTACCTGTACCAGAGAAGCCTTGGGAGGATATCAGCATGGACTTTGTTCTTGGTTTACCGAGGACTCAGCGGGGACATGATTCAATTTTTGTGGTGGTTGATAGATTTTTAAAGATGGCACATTTCATTCCCTGCAAGAAGACTAATGATGTTGTTCATGTAGCAGAATTGTTTTTCAGAGAAGTAGTGAGACTTCATGGTTTGCCAAAGACCATAGTTTCAGATCGGGACACTAAGTTTGTTGGATATTTCTGGCGTACATTGTGGAAGAAGTTGAAGACAGATTTGAAGTTCAGTTCATCACATCATCCACAGACTGATGGACAGACAGAGGTGGTGAATAGGAGTTTGGGAAATTTGCTGAGATGTTTGGTTGGAGATAAGCCAACATGATGGGATTTGATTTTACCATAGGCGGAATTTGCATACAATAATTCTATCAACAGAAGCACTGGTAAATCACCATTCCAGATTGTATATGGAAGTAGTCCAAGAAATGCATCTGAATTGAGGAAGATAGATAAAGGAGAAATAAGTAGTGCTGAAGCTGAGGATTTTGCAGAACACTTGAAGAACATCCATGGGGAGGTGAGGAAGCATATTACCAAGATGAACGCACAGTATAAGGCTAAGGCAGATGAGAAAAGGAGGTATAAGGAATTTCAAGTTGGTGATGAAGTCATGGTTCATTTGCGGAAGGAGCGGTTTCCAGTTGGTACATATAACAAGCTGAAAATGAAGAAGTTTGGACCATGTAAGATACTGAAGAAACATGATTCAGGAAATGCATATGAGGTAGAATTGCCTACTGAGCTAAATATTTCACAAGTGTTTAACATTTCAGATTTGACAGAGTATCATGAAGGAGGTGTTGAAGATGAGATCACAGCAGCACAGTGGAGTATTCTAGCAACTAGTTCAGACACTAAGGAGATCGAAGATATACTGGACAGTCGTGTTGGTAGAAGCACAAGGAACAGGACATATGAATAATATCTGGTCAAGTGGAAAGGACGACCTATTGAAGATTCATCATGGCTAACAAGGGTGGAGGTTAACCGTCTTGGTTTTCCTCTACACACCTGAGTCGTGACAGGGTCACTTCTCAAATTACCCTGGGTGTCTGATGCAGGAGCATCCTGGGTGTAAGAGCAATCTTGCATCATCCAAAAATATTTGTTTTTGCTTTTCAATAAGGGCTATCTTGTGCAGAGCTGCTATTTCTAGAAACTTTCTATTTTTAGTAAGTTGGTCATACGATCACGGAATGTTCTGATTTCACATGTGGAGGTTCATCTCTGTCATATCAGCCTGCCAGTAAAGTTTCATGGCTAGATCAAGTCTGGTTTTGAAGATATTGAAAATTTTCGGTTTTGGAAACAGGGTGCAGAAACTTTGAACTCAGTTTTGAAGTCTTTAGAGGCCCCGGATGAGGTCAAATTTTGGGCTGAATGAAGCTTGCTTGATTCAGGCGTTGTAGAGCTCCTCGCGCCCTTTCAGAAATGGGGTTATAATAGTCAATCGGGTCAACTGGTGATGACTTATGGTCTTCGGAAGTTGGGTCACCTGAAATGGCAGAAAATGATTTTTCTTCAAAATTTCTGTTCGGGTTTCAAAATTTATTTTGAGCCGACTTTGATGTAATAAATTGAAAAATAAAATAATTCTAAGTTTGGTCGGCCCTATGGGCTAAATTTCTGGAACCTTCCCCGGCGGTGGAAAATTGCCTATATAAGGAAGGCTGTATTATTGTCTTAGGCAGTTCAGAATAGTTCTGGGTAGTAGATCTGGGTAATAGTTCGAGGCTTTGTCCTACAGAATATTGTAAGGGAATGCCATGTGGCTTTGCATGTTGTAATTCTGAAAATTTGTAATTCCACATTTGTGGAGATAATAAGAAGCCAATTTTCTGTTCTTGCATATTATTGTTGTTGTTTCTCTATGTCTGTTATGTGTTTGTGGTATTAAGGGGAGCACCCTTCATCAAGTAAAATTACATGATCTTCACATATTCCCAAAATAATCTTAAAATATTGAAATTTACTCCTAGTTATAATAGCTTCTTCCTCTTTTTTGACATTTTTTCCCCCGCCTCTTATCTTATATATTCCTATGGCCAAATCATCAAATCAAAATTTGGGGGATCTATGCAGCACCTAGAATGCCCCATTTATTGTAATTATTAATTAATTTAAAAATGTTATATTCATTGTATTTGGATTTTTAATTAATTATAACAATTTTAAATTAATTAATAATTACAATAAATGGGGCACTCTAGGTGCTGCATAGACAATGGTCTGCATATCTGATTAGCCTCCTCTGAGCTTTAGTTGCTATTTGTTTATATTTCCCTTGCTTTCTTTGAGAAAAAAATTTCATTAGAATTTCAATTATTTCTTTCAAGTGCTCTCAAATGGGTGATCCTGGTTTCATCCTTGGCTTTATTGGTTATGCCATTCAATTGGCTGGAGATCAGATAATTCATCACATCAACATTGTTGTCCAATGCAGAAAAGAGTTGGATGCCCTCAAAGTTGTGCTTCCCAGAATTGAAGCAACGAATGTTGAATTGCAGGAGTATCGAAAGGCTTTGAACTTTGGCAAAGTACACCCCCTCACCATCTTTTTCCCTCCACGATCAAATCCTGGTTGAATGAGTTGAATGGTCTTCTAGAGGAAGCATCTACTTTGGCCCAGGACTACACTATACCCTCATACTTTCATTTCTTTGCTCGGTACAAAATGAGCAAAAAGATTAGGAAAATCACTGCAAATTTGGAAAAGCATTTGGAAAGGGACATAGCCCCCATTGCTTTCCTCCACCAGCTTCACTAGGATGTGGTACTTGAACGGATCAGACAAAAAATTGATTCTCTTAATCTGCCAACATCTGGAGATCTCTTTCCATCCACTTCTTCAGCCACTTCCAACAAGTATATTGAGGAGACACTCATTGTTGGGCAAGATTTTGCATCCAAGAGACTTGAAAAGCTTATTGATTTAGAGCAGTACAAAAAATTGAGTCATTTCAGCCTAGCTGGGAAGAGTGGGGTGGGTAAGACTCTGCTACTCAAATGAGTCTTCAACAGTGACCAGGTAAAGAGTCTCTTTTCCAATGGCTTGATGTTTTGGCTTACTATTTCACAAAATCCATCTTTCACTGCTTTGAGAAATGATCTTGTGAGACAAATAGCTCTTAAAGTAGATGAAAGATTGCAGAGGAGAGAGGAAGACCACGTGAAATATTGGTTAAATGAAAGAATGTTAAAATACAAGTTTTCCATGTTTTTAGATGATGTTTGGGAAACAAGTGCAAGAGCAAGCTCCTTGTTGGAGGATCTTTGTGTGCCTCTCTCTCCACACTACAATTCCAACATCATCATTGCCACCTCAAGAAGTACTACTTTTCCCTCATAGTTGGGTGTTGCAACTTCATCACTCATCTAAATGCAAGATTTGAATGAGGATGAGAGTTGTAGTTTGTTTTCCTTCCATGATTTTCCACACAGCAAAAAAGTTCTTCCCATAAGAATTGATCAATAAATAGCGAGGCAGGTCTGCAAGGAATGTGGGGGGCTACCTTGATGTAGGAGCATCTTGGGTCCTTGGAAATCCTGTGTCAACAAAAACAAGTTTGAGTTTTCTCCGTTTCTCGGTTCCTTCGTTAACTAAGTTGGCTCAGTAGTTTCTCGGTTCCTTTATTAACCGAGTTGGCCAGTTAATTCCCTGGCGCTCGGTTATCCTTTCTTATCAATTTTTTTCTTTTGGTTTTCTGTTGAGGCTGACTTGTGCACTTAATTGTGGTTGTAGATTTAATGTTGGTATATATCATTGGGAAGCATGTGGACCTAGATCTAGTCATTCCTTCCATTAATGGTGGATCTAAAGGCTGACTTGTTCGATAGCCTCTTGTATATATTGTAATCTTTGGTTGTAGTTTGAGGGAGAATCTTAGAGCTAGAAGATATATGGTATCAGATTAGAAGTTGGAAGATATCTTCTGAATCCTCACATGTTGGAGGACTATTGTAATTGAATTGCAATATGTGGCCCTAACCGGGAAGGCCTTACAACCTAGCATGTATGAATCTGTTTGATAAAAAATAAAGGATCTGATTTGCGTCCTCTCTCTCATTTGTGTGTTGTTTCTTCTATGTGTGATCTTTGCAAGGTAGATCTAGATTAGGGTGTGCCTTTGGCCCCTCTTCCCAATCTTCCCTACGTTAGGTGGTATCAGAACGAAGGTGAGATTTGGATCTAGATTTGTGAATCTAGGTTTGAGGGTTCCTTCTTGTCAAACCCTAGTTGATTTGTTGTGGGGTGGAAGATTGAGATCTAGCTTGCAATTGCAGAGGGTTTCAAGATGGTTTGTGGGAGGTGAGATGCGGATCCAGGATTGGCATGTATGTTGAGACAACTTGTTGATAGGTTAGAAGCTGTTGAGACAGCCAAGCATAGATGAAGACATCTTGAAGATGTTAGTGATGATGAAAATGAGGAAGAACAATGTGATGTAGAACCTACATCGATGATGGATCAAGGTGAGGAAATATTGTTGAAGGCTTTGAAAAATCTAAAGTCTACACCACATTTCAATCCTCCCAAGTGTAGTGGAAAGTTGGATTCAGATGAATTGGTGGATTGGATCATCGAGATGGAAAAGTACTTTGAATATGAAAATGTCCCTGAGGAAAAGAAGGTGAAAATTGCAAGCACAAAGTTGAAGAGTCATGCATCCTTGTGGTGGAAACATCTACAGTTGGATAGAAAGAGGAAAAGCAAAGACAAAATTAAGGTATGGAATAAGATGATGAATAAGTTGAAGAGAAAGTTTTTACCTTGTGATTATCAGATTAACCTAGTTAGGTGAATGCAAAGTTTGAGGCAGAAAAAGAGCTTGGTAAAAGATTATACTGAGGAATTATATAGATTAGATATCAGATCTGGACATGATGAAGATGAAGTGGAAAGAATCGCTAGGTACCTGAATGGATTGAGAGTTTCCATCCAAGAATAAATCAGTTTGGTTAAGTTGGAAAACATTGAGGAAGCTTATCAGTTTGCCTTGAAAGCTAGGTAGAAATTGAACAAAAGACATGACCAAAGACAAAAAGGTAGAGGTGGTAGATTCCCTAGAGGAAGATTTAGATCTTATGGTGAAAACAATAGATCTGATCCGAAAGAGACAAATCTAGATAAAGGCAATACCGAGTGGAAAGGTGAAAGTTCATCTAGAGGAAGAGGCAATAACTACTGAGGTGGTTATAACAGAGTTGGCTTCTGAGGAACTTGTTACAATTATGGAGAAGGACATAGATCATTTGAGTGTACACATGTAAGTAAGAAGGTTGGTAGCAGTAGAAATGCTTTGGTGCAAGAAGATTCACCGAATGAACTTGAGAAGGAAAAGAACTTGATGGTAAGGAGAGCACTTTGGAGTGAAAGTAATAAGGAAGATCCGGTAAGGAAAAGTTTGTTCAAGCCCAGATTTAGAGTTTCTGATGAAATGTAGAAGGTAATCATTGATAGTGGAAGCTCAAAGAACTTGGAATATGAGGAAATGGTTACAAAGTTACAGTTGGAAAGGCTGAAACACCCGAAGCCTTATCAGATTTCATGGATCAAGGATGAGCATACACTCTTGGTAAGTGAACAATGTTATGTGAATTTGAAAATTGGAAAGTACTATGATAAGGTGTTATGTGATATCATGCCTATGGATTGTTATCATATTTTGTTGGGTAGACCTTGGCAATATGATAGACATGTTATATGATGGGAGATTGCATAAATATACTATTTGGGCTGATGGGAGAAGACAAATCTTGTTACCTTTGATTGAAGAACCTGTTAGTAGTGTTTGTACATTTGTGAAAGTTCTCTTGATGGAAGGAAGAAAGTTTGTTAAGGATTTGAAAAAGAATGTATATGTTTTGCTGTGATTCCTAACAAACCGAGTAAGAAAACAAAGGATAGAATCCTTGAAGAGATTGATAAGTTACTCACCGAGTATAGAGAGATCATTTCTAATAATTTACCTGATGGTTTTCCACCAAAGAGAAGCATTGATCATTGTATGGATTTAATCCTTGGAGCTAGTTTATCAAATAAGGCACCACATCGGTTGACAACTATCGAGAATCAGGAATTGAATTGACAGATTCAAGAATTGTTGGAGAAAGGTTTGATCTAAGAAAGTTTGAGTCCTTGTGCAGTACCTGCTATATTGGCACGTAAGAAGAATGGAGAATGGTGAATGTGTAGGGATTCCAGAGAAATCAACAAGATAACAATAAAATATAGGTTTCCTATACCAAGAATGGATGACATAATAGATAGTTTGACTGGATAAAAGTATTTTACCAAAATTGATTTGAAAAGTGGATATCATCATGTCATAATCAGAGAAGGTGATGAGTGGTAGGCTTCTTTTAAGACAAAAGAAGGTTTGTATGAGTGGTTGGTTATGCCTTTTGGTTTAACTATTGCACCGAGTACTTTTATGAGATTGATGAATGAAGTTTTGAAGAAATTCTTAGGTAAATTTGTGATTGTATACCTAGATGATATTCTGATATTCAGTAAGACTGGAGAAGAGCATTTGTTGCATGTTAAACAAGTATTATAGAGATTGAAAGAAGAAAAGTTGCTAATAAACCTGAAAAAGTGTTCTTTCATGCAAGAGGAGATTGTGTATTTGGGATTTGTGATTTCAGTCGATGGTTTGAAAATGGATCTTGAAAAGGTTGTAGCTATTTTGAATTGGCCTACACCTAAGAATGCTAGTGAGGTAAGATCATTTCATGGTTTGGCAAGTTTTTACCGAAAGTTCATTATAAATTTCAGCTCAATTTGTAATGCTATGACACATGGAGCTGATAAAATTTTTGACTCTGAAGCAAAAGGTTGTTGAATTGCCCATGTTAGCATTGCCTAATTTCAATAAGGTATTTCAAGTTGAATGTGATGCAAGTGGTAGTGCAATAGGAGCTGTGTTGAGTCAAGAAGGTAAACCTGTTGCTTTCTTTAGTGCAAATTTGAATGATGCAAAAAGGAAATATTCTATGTATGATCAAGAATTCTATGCTATTGTTCAAACCATGAAGAAATGGAGACATTATTTGATACCGAGTGAATTTGTGTTGTATACTGATCATAAATCTTTACAGTATTTGGGTAGTCAGAATAGGTTGAATCAAAGACATATGAAATGGGTTGAATATTTGCAAAGTTATACATTTGTGATAAAAGATAGGAGTGGAGTCACTAACTAAGTTGTTGATGCATTGAGTAGAGAATTAAAGTTCTTAGTTTTGATGACATGAGAGATTCATATTAATTTGATCCTGATTTTTCTGAGCCATGGAGAAAGTGTAGAGAACCTATTAAAGATCAACCGAGTACTAGATGGGAAGACTATTTCATTCAAGGAGGTATGTTGTTTAAAGGTATTCAGTTATGTATACCGAGAGGATCAATGAGAACTAATTTGATAAAGGAAAAACATAGTAGTGGTTTGGCTGGACACTTTGGTGTTGACAAGACATTGAATTTTCTTAAGGAGAAATACTTTTGGCCGCAGTTGTATAAGGATGTTCAGAAATTTGTCAAAAGTTGTGGAATTTGTCAAGTTGCAAAGGAAGTAAGTTAGAATACTGGATTGTATATCCCAATTTTTGTTCCTGAGAAACCTTGGATTGATATCAATATGGATTTTGTTATTATCTTATCAAAGATAGTGAGAGGTAATGACTCTATATTTGTTGTTGTGGATAGATTTTCTAAGATGGCACATTTTATACCCTGTAGAAATACATCAAATGCAATACATATAGATGATCTTTTCTTTAAGGAAATTGTTAGTTTGCATGGATTACCGAGGAGTATCATCTCTGACCAAGACAGTTAGTTTGCATGGATACTTTTGGAAGACTCTTTGGAGAAATTTTGGCACCAAGTTAGGGTATAGTTCTACATTTCACCCACAAACTGATGGACAAATAGAGGCTGTGAATAGAACTTTGGGTAATCTTTTGAGATGTTTACTTAGACATACCGAGTAATTGTGATTCAGTGTTGGAACAAGCAGAGTTTGCATATAATAATTCAGTGAATAGGAGTACTGTAAAAACACCCTTTGAGATTGTAAATGGAATGCAACCGAGAGGTATATCATATTTGAGGGATATTGCACTGATGAAGAAAAGAGAAGTGTTGGAGTAAAGTTTGTTGAGTTCATGAAGACATTGCATGAAGATGTGAAACATAAGTTGGAGAAAAGTAATCAGAAGTATACAGACAAAGCTGATAGATCAAGAAGACATAAGACTTTTGCAGTTGGTGATGAAGTAATGGTTCATTTGAAGAAAGGCAGATTTCCTATTGGAACTTATGGGAAGCTGAAAATGAAGAAATTTGGTCTTTGCAAGACATCAAGAAGATTTGATAGTGTAAATGCTTATGAGATTGAGTTACCTGATGACATGGATATATCACCTATATTCAACATTTCCAATTTATGAGTACCATGAATCGGATGAAGAAATGACAGTACCAAATGATTATCCTAAGAAATAGATAGAAGAAGTTGAGCGGATTTTGGAACAAAGAGTTGGCAGAAGCACAAGAGGAAGACAGTATATGGAATATTTGGTAAAGTGGAAGAATAAACTGATCGAAGACAGTTTGTGGATTCTATAATCTGAGTTAGATTTAGCTTGGGTTGTACCTACTGCATTATTCAAATAATCATTTCAAATAACCCTAGGTGTCTGATGCAGGAACATCTCAGGTCCTTGGAAATCCTTTGTCACCAAAAACAAGTCTAAGTATTATGTGTTGCTCGATTCCTTTGTTAACCAAGTTGGCCCAGTAGTTGCTCGGTTCCTTCGTTAACCGAGTTAGTCAGTTAATTCCCTAGTGCTCAGTTATCCTTGCTTACCGAGTTGTTTCTTTTGGTTTTTTGTTGAGGCTGACTTGTGCACTTAATTGTGGTCATGGATTTAATGTTGGTATCTATCATTGGGAAGCATGTGGACCTAGATCTGGTCATTCCTTCTGTTAATGGTGGATCTGAAGGTTGACTTTTTTGGTAGCCTCTTGTATATATTGTAATCTTTGGTTGTAGTTTGAGGGAGAAGCTTAGAGCTAGAAGATAGATGGTATCATATTAGAAGTTGGAATATAGCTTCTGAATCCTTGCATGTTGGAGGACTGTTGTAATTTAATTGTAATATCTGGCCCTAACCAGGAAGGCCTTACAGCCTGACATGTATGAATCTATTTGATGAAAAATAAAGGATTTGATCTGCATTCTCTCTCTCATTTATGTTTTGTTGCCTCTGTGTGTGATCTTTGCAAGGTAGATCTAGATTAGGGTGTGCCTTTGGCCCCTCTTCCTGATCTGCCCTACATCATTCCCTTAGCCCTCAAAGTAATTGGGCATGCAATGGCAGGTATGGTTCGATCAAATGAATGGGAATTGGCACTCCAAAGGTTACAAAATGATGTTTGAGGCATTCTTTCATACAAACTTTCAAGGAGCTTGAGATTAATCTATGATGCTTTGGCTAACGTGCCCAACTATGGTATTTCCTTGTAGTTGTGCTTCCTTTAGGACTAGAATTGCTAGCTAGGATGGATGCTTTTAAAATTGAAGAAGGGTTGCTGGCTAGGATAGATGCTTTTAAAATTGAAGAAATGTATGTTAATTTGTTAGCAGACCAATGCTTTATTGAACCGGTCTAGAAGGATTATGATGGAAAAGTGATCATTTTCAAGGTGCATGATGTTTTTTTGCATGATTTAGCATGCCAAATTGCTAAGAAGGAAGAAAAACACTTCTTCCAGGAAGGGAGAGGTTTACGAGAGTTTCCAATAGACCAATGTTCTGGACACATCACAATTTCATTGATGGACAATGGTTTTTTTAGGGTTCCTAAGGCTTTCAGAGCCCCTTGTATTCGCTCCCTATTACTACTTGAGAATCTTTCTTTGACTCCGCTGAGGGTCCTCAATTTATCAATGATTGATATACAATCATTTCTAGAAAGCATGGGACATATGCGGAATTTAGTATGTCTCAGGTTATGGTCTATACCAATCAAGAAACTGCCCAAATCTATCTGTGCTCTCAAAAACCTTCAAATATTAGATCTTGGAGGATCTCATATTACACAACTCCCCAACGACATTTCTATATTGACTTCCCTAAAACATTTGAACCTTTATTCATGTAAACATTTGCAGTACCTGAATGGTATCTTATACCTTACATCTCTGGAGTTCCTGAGTGTAGTTGGCTGTTCAAATATAGGGTGGAGTAAGGGCAAAAAAAATCAAATTTTAATTCATGAATTGGGCACACTAAACAAACTCCAAAGGTTGGGGCTTTGAAATAATGGTGAAATAATTGGAGAAGGAATGTTGGGAAGCATGAAGGAGATGGAGTATGGAAAGGCTACCCCATGACATGAATGTCATGTCAAAATTGAGGAAACTTTGGCTAAAATGTCCTTAAGTACAATTACCTGCCTTGCACAAACTAGGGAGCCTAAATACCTACATATTGTCGAGTGCCCTGACATAGAGAAGGATTTCCTAAGCTAGAAGTATTTTTGGTAGTGCCCGGCTGGAGAAAATAGAGTAGCTGCCAATTGTGGAAGGAGGAGGCATTGTAGAGGTTAACATGGTGTTATTGGAAATTTTGAACTTATGGAACTTTTGAACTTATTGCAGAGTTTACCACAGTGTTATTGGAACTTGAAGAGTGTAGAAAAGATAAGAATAGAAAGACTTTATCGAAAAGCGCTACAATGATATTTTTCTAAGTACAAGAATTTTTATTATGGTGAATATTGGAGTAATGAGATGTTTCAGTTTTTGGATGACATATATCTATTTCGTTTGTTTTGAGTTATATCATTCAAAATAAAGGTATAGTTGTCAATGGGTCCTAGGTATATCCTAGGTATACTGGTGAAGTTGAAAGGTTCTTAATGAGCCCACAAAGATCAAGTCTAGCTGAGTGCAAGACTCCAACCAGCCTAATGCTTGTGCTCCCATACTAGGTAGGCTAAAAGAACTTCGTGGATGAAAAAATCCTCCATAAAAAATAATAATAATACATTCACAAGAAAATTTTATATATTAGGTGTAATAATATGTATAGTACAATATGTAATGTTATGAGATAAAAGTTTGGCAGAATTTATATAGTTATTAGATCATGGATCCCTTTCATTGTTGTAATAATTTTACCCTCCTCTTGTAAAAGGTTACCTCTCTTTAGATTGCATTCCTTGAACTCATTTTCTCTCCCATTATAATTAACAATATTTTCCCTTCCATTGGAATAAAATAACTAAACATCTTCATCCCCCTCAATCTCTTTATCATCATTCCATTCATATATCTCATCCCCCTTAATTTTTTAATAAATTACCTAGGTTGCATGGGTACTCATACCCACACCCGTACCCACATACCAGGTACTCAATGGGTACTTAGTGGGTACTCAATGGAGAGCATTATAGGTAAGGAATTTGATTATGATTTCTGATTTTTGTTTCATTTTTTTGTTTGTGTATTAGCTTGCTATTTAGCAAACTTAATTCAATATGTAATCAACTTGAAACTTTGATAGAATACTGATTAATAGTAAACTTTATCATTGTTCAAGCTAGAAGTTTATCATTTGCAATATGTAATTTTTATATGATTTATGATCTTCTTGTTCATGTTTAAAGTTTTCCTTCTTTGTTATGCATCTAAATATTTAGCATATATATTATTACAAATCTATTGCAAAGCTATAATTTGAAACAATACATTACATCCACAAACTTTATCACTGTTCTTATTTTGAAAACTCAATGTCATAACTCATATTTTCATATTTTCTATAAAATATTAAATTATATTAAATAAAAAAATTGATGTACCCACGTCCCCTATTTTGAAAAATAGTCATATCAATACATGTACTTGAAGTACCCAAGTACCACTATCCCTGTGCAACCTTGTAAATTGCCTTTTAAGGACATTGCATTCACTAATAATTCTAACAACTTGCTAAGGAGTTTGATCTTTCCTTTTTTCTATTGTAGTCTCCTCAACTAATCCTAGGATGTATGGATTTTGTCTATAAGGCTAGCTCCTCCTCATAAAGTGACTATTTATTGTGGACATAGTTCCTAGACTCGCTGAGATTTGGAGATTCCTCAGCTAAGTGACCCACAGCGAGTCCAAGGGGCTCAGACTCAGACTCATCCAAGTCATGGGTGAGACTCACCAAACTTGCCAAGTTTGAGAAAGTTTGGATGCTCAAACTTGATGAAAATTGATTGATTTATATATTTTGTTTGTCTCAAAACTTTATTATTTGTTGGGTTTATGATTCCAGAATATACATGAAATGTAACATTTAACTCCCTATATTCACCTTCAAGTTAGTCTCATTCTCTTTAGTTTAGTAGAATATATACATGCAATATATAAAAGTATAAGTCACATTTCAATGTGTTTTTCCTTTCTTATATTTTAAGTTATTATCCATGTATATATTGTCTAGATGTTTGACAATGGTTTTAGATCTCTAGGAGTTACAATGTGATGCAGAGGCATCCTAGGGTAATCGACAAATCTGCATGGGGGTGTGTTGAAGTGGTTTTGTGTTACTCGGTTGTAGATTTGACCGAGGATCTTGGTCATTGAAAGGGCTTGGTCACTGAAGGAACTCTGTAAACCTCTGGCACTCGATAGAACTTGTACTCACCGAAGCTTGTGGTGCTCGGTCAATGTGCTTGCTCGGTGATGCCTAGCTGACCTAGTTGTTTTACTGACACTCGGTAGTTCTAGCTTACCGACTGGAGTTCTTGGAGATTTGGTTGGCCGACTTGGTGTATTTAATGTTGGTAGCTTGTGTTGCATTATCCTATGTGAATCTTGAGGCTGACATGGAGAATTAATTATTTGTAAGGCTATTTGAGAGCTGACTGATGTTGCATTTAATATTTGTTTGTAGTAGAAGCTGACTTGGCTTAGGAGTTAATTGTTTCTTCCAGCCGACTTGTGGTTGAAGAGATGTATTTAAGGAAGGTTTGGGTAGTTGTTTAGGGATTCAGTCAACAGGTGTGAGTCGATAAGATAATAATTGGATCCTATGAGATCTTGAAGATCAGATTGTTGTCTAATATTGTAATAATAGAGCTAGTGGTTTGCATGCTTGGATACAAGGAGATTGCTTGGTGGCTTGCAAGCTCAAGTTTAGATATGCCTTAGTGTTTCCACCAGTTACTGGTGTGCTACAGAGCTGGAATAGCTAGGAGATTGCATAATTATTATTGTTATTGATTGTATTTGGCCCTAACCCAGAAGACCTTATAGCCAGGCATGTTAAATGAAATTCTATTTGAGCATTATATTATTGTGTTCTGCTATGTGGTTCTTGCTAGTGTAGACTTGGACTATCTATTCTACCCTGCGTTAGGTGGTATTAGAGCTTGAAGTTCTTGAGTGTGTAAACTGATCACCGAGTTAAGGCAGTTTGTACCAGGACCTTGGGTTGGTGAATTATTGCCTTGGGTTTTCGAAGATCTTGAAGGATGCCTCCGAGAAGATTAGACCCTAGGACGATTGAAGATCTTTGTGATGCTGTAGAATCAAAGATTACAAATAAGGTTAAAGTAGATTTCAAATATGAGATGGAATTGATGAAGAATGACATGATTGTTGAGATCATGAGGGATATTGCTAGTATGTCGAGGAATCTTGGTACTGAAGATGGCTATGAGGAAGCTACTGAAGACTTTGAAGCTACTGGATCTATTGGAGATGATCGTAGGGACAAATCTGGTGAAGATAGAACTGGTCAGTTGCATAGATCTAGAGCTCGGTTAAGTACTAGTTACCGAATGGAAGTTTCTACTTTCTCTAGTACTTTGAGACCTGAGGATTTGATTGATTGGATTGGTGAGTTAGAAGATTTCTTTGAGCTTGAAGAAATTGAATATCCTCTTAGAGTAAGATTGGCACAAACTAAGTTGAAAGGACATGGTGCTCTTTGGTGGAAAGAATTGTAAAGAGATAGAGAAGACAAAGGTGAAATGAAGATTATTCGGTGGAGGTTTGACGCAAGGGAGGATAGGAAGAGGGGCCAAAGGCACACCCTAACCAGGTCCACCTTGTAGAGATCACATGTGGAAGCAACAAACACACAAGTGAGAGAGAGAATGCATATAACTTTTATATATTTACTTCCAATTGATTCATACATGTCGAGCTATAAGGCCTTCCCATTTTAGGCCAAATATTACAATCAAGTATGTAAGTCCTCCAACATGCAAGGATCTTCCAATAATCTCTAATCTTCTATCTTATATCTTCTATCCAAAAAAATTCCTCCCTAAACTCTAACCAAACAACTACATTTATACAAGAGGCTACCGAACAAGTCAGCCTTCAAATCCACCATCAATGGAAGGAATGACCAGATCTAGGTCTACACACTTCCCAATGATAGATACCATCATTAAATATCTGGCCAAAATTAATTGCAAGAGTTAGCCTCAACATAAATCGAAAAAAAATGACTCGGTAAGCAAGGACAAGTGAGCGTCAGACAAGCATCACCGAGTGCCAGAGAGATAACTGACCAACACCAATGAACAAAGGAAACTGAGCAACACCAAACCAACTCAATAAAAGAAGGAACCGAGCAACATAGAAAAACTTCAAACATCTTTTTGGTGACACAGGATTGCCAAGGACCCGAGATGCTCCTGCATCAAGGTTGATGGTGACTAAGTTGAAAGCTAAGTTCATACCTATCGACTATGAACTTGAATTGTTTAAGAAATTGCAGAATCTGAAGCAAAAATATTTGACTGTGGAAGACTATACCGAGAAGTTCTATAAGTTGACTATTCGGTCTGGACACAGAGAACTTGGTAAGGAAAAGGTAGCTCGGTATGTGCATGGTTTGAGATTCAATATTCAGGATGAGCTTGGTATGTTGAAGATTGATTGGGTTGAGGATGCTTATCAGTATGCTCTGAAGGCAGAAGATATGTTGAAGAGAAGACAACATGGTAATTCTTGAGGGAAGGAGAAGCTTGATCACTCGGTGAAGGATAAACTGAAACCTGTTGAGTTAAGAAAGAGGAAAAGTAGGGTTATCTTTAAGGGAACTTGTTATAATTGTGGTGAGGAAGGACACTGATATTTTGAATGTTTGCATAAGAAGCTCGGTAATAGAAGGAATATTGTGGTGAATGAGAACATACTGAATGAACCTGAAGTAGAATCAAAAAACTTGTTGGTTCGAAGAACATCACTCGGTACTAAGGTGGAACCTTGTCAGAGGAGTAATTTGTTCAGAACTCGGTGCAAATTAATTAGGAGGTAAACTTTTTAAAGTGATTGTGGATAGTGGTAGTACTGATAACCTTATAGCTGAGGAGATGGTTCAAAAACTTGGTTTGAAGAGAGTGAGACATCCTTATCCTTATTGGAATGGCTGGTTGCAAGATGTTCATGATTTTGAAGTAAGGGACCATTGTCTTGTTGACTTTCAGATTGGCCAGTATAAGGATCAAGTGTTGTGTGATATCATGGAGATGAGTAGTTGTCACATATTGCTCAGTAGACCTTGGCAGTATGATTGTAGGGTTGTGCATGATTGTGTCAAGAATGTATTTACTGTTGAGAAGAATGAAAAGAATTTTTCCAAGATGCCTTTGCTAGATACAACACTCGGTAGGAGAAACCTGAGCTTTGGGAGCTGAGACAAGTTGAAGGATTCTAAAAGGATTAGAGATCAGTATGGAGAATAGACAAGTGGATTATCGAGGAGAGACTTGAAAAGATAGAGAAAGCAAAAGTGGAAGAGTATGCAAGGTGAAGACTTGAAGGACCTATATGTGAAGAACTAGTTTGGGATTTATGTGCTGAATCCTGGAAGATGTTCTTCTAGCCTTTGAGAACATCTTTTCAAACCTATGGTGTTTGATGCAGGGGCATCCTAGGGTAATTGGCAAATCTGAATGGGGGTGTGTTGAAGTGGTTCTATGTTACTCAGTTGCATCTTTGACTGAGGATCTTAGTCATTGAAAGGGCTTGGTCACTGAAGGAACTCGGTAAACCTATGGCACTCAACATAACTTGTACTCAGCAAAACTTATGGTGCTTGGTCGACATGCTTTCTCAGTGATGCCTAGATGGCTCGGTTGTTTTACTGGTGCTTGGTAGTTCTAGCTTACCCACTGGAGTTCTTGGAGATTTGGTTGGCCGACTTAGTGTATTTAATGTTGGTAGCTTGTGTTGCATTCTCCTATGTGGATCTTGAGGTAGACATGGAGAATTAATTGTTTGTAAGGCTATTTGAGAGCCGACTGATATTGCATTTAATATTTGTTTGTAGTAGAAGCGGACTTGTGGTTGAAGAAATGTATTTAAGGAAGGTTTGGGTAGTTGTTTAGGGAGCTAGTTAGTAGGTGTGAGTCGATAAGACAATAATTGGATCCTGTGAGATCTTGAAGATCAAATTGTTCGTCTAATATTGTAATAGCAGAACTAGTGGTTTGCATGATTGGAGACAAGGAGATTTCTTGGTGGCTTGTGAGCTCAAGTTTAGATCTACCTTAGTGTTTCTACCAGTTGCTGATGTGCTACATAGTTAGACTAGCTAGGATATTGCAGAATTACTGTTGTAATTGATTGTATTTGGCCCTAACCCGGAAGGCCTTATAGCCGGGCATGTTGAATGAAATTCTATTTGAGCATTATATTGTTGTGTTCCGCTGTGTGGTTCTTGTTGGTGTAGAATTGGACTATCCATTCTTGGATCCTCTATTCTACCCCTACGTCACAATGTGAATTCTAAGTTTTAGAAGATCTTATCACTTTTGTAAGTTTATTTTCATGTGTTCTAGCTGCATTCATCCCCACTTGGCTTTCTATCTTCATCCCTTGAGCAAAAATCCACTATACCTTTCATCAGTTTATGACCCCAGATTGACATTAGATGCAAGATGAACTAGCTATTAAATCTTATCAATTATTCTTAGTATTGGAACCACAGTTTGTCTCTTCACCAACTAAAACCAATAAGAGATTCTTGGGTTCAAATAGATGTGTCTATTGTTTTTTATGGATGAAAAGATTTCAAAAATCATCCATTAATCAATGTAATTGTTGTATCCCCCAACAAGTCAATGTTTTTGAGGGAAGTTGACTGTGAAGGGGAAGTAAAAGATGCAGAGTTCATTGTCATGAATCTCATTGATTCCATACAATCGGTGGGTCATGACAATGTTTTACCAAGTAATTACAGATAATGTAAAACTTTGCAGGACTATAGGTGCTTTGGTAGAGGCTAGATATGATCACATCATTTGGACACTGTGCACCATCCACTCCCTCAATTAAGTGATGAAAGAAATTGGACCCAAATAGAATGGGTGAAAAAAAAATATGAGGAGGGTGAGGAGATTCAAATGTTTGTGACAAATCACCATGTCACAGGTAATTTTCAAAACTTTCTCGAGATTGGAATTATTGAAGGTAAATTTTAAAATTTAATTTATTTAGTTTCATTTATCATTTTATGTCATGTTTTACATAATTGAAAAAAAAAATAGTTTGTGTTGTTTACATATTTTAAATGTGTTATTAACTCACTATTAACATGTTCTTAAGTGGCTGAAACCTGGTTTTCATCTCACACTATTGTGCTTAGATGACATGTGAATGTGAAAGAGGCATTGTCACTGATTGTAATTAGCAACCAATAGGGCATCTGGAAGCAATATGGTACAGTGAAGGCTCAAAAGGTGAATGCAATGATATGGGATGATGATTGGTGGGCTCATGTGGATTATGTATTGGAATTCATCGAACCTATCATGATTATCCTTTGGTTTTCTGACACTAATGAACCATTCTTAGGGTATTTCTATGATAGCATGGACACAATGTTGGAGAAAATAAAATTGGTAAGTTATAATACATTCCTCTATCCATGTTTATTGAGAGATATCTAAATTGACATAACTTTCATCAAGATAACTTACATGAACATCATTTGATATCTCAAGTCATACAAAGGAGAGAGAATGGTCCTGAGGACACCTTATACAAAAAGGTGGAGGCAATTTTTCTTCATCATTGGAACAAGATGACCACACCTTTGCACCTCCTAGCATATGCTCTATCTCCCAGGTACTATAGATAAGAAGTACTTTCTATTCCAAGTAGATTGGCACCATATAGAGATGTTGAGGTTGCTAATGCATATAAGAGGGCATTTAGTAAAACCTTCTATGGTCCAGATGTGGGGGAAAGTGTTAGGAGTGAATTTGGATTATTTATCTCAAGAAAAGATCTTCACCCTACTGTTGTCACTGACCAAAGAAGACTAGATGCTATCAGATGGTGGTACCTTCATGGGAAAGATTATATATACCTCCAACCTCTTGCAATTAAGATTATATCACAAGTAAGTTTTTAATATTTTTCTTTTTTTTCCACTTGCATTGGAGAATTCAACACTTAACACTCTTGAATATATCTTGTATTTCTTATTTTTTATTTTCTTTGTTTTCTCTCTAGGTTGTGAGCTCTTCTTCTGCTAAGCAGAATTGGAGTACATATTCCTTTATCCACTGAGTGAAGCATAATTGGTTGGCTAGAAGAAAAGAAAAAGACTTGGTGTTTATTCACAAAAACTTGTGCCTCGTGTCACATAAGGATCCAAAATACAAGAAGGGGATAGAGAAGCTTTGGGATGTAACACCTGAGTCTGTTGACTTGGATTTGACCATTCAGGATCTCAAATGATTTAGTTTTACAATTATGTATATTTCTCTTTTTTTCAATATATAATGTGTGTGTGTGTATATACACACACACACAAACCCATACGAATCATAATGGAAACAAAAATTGTGAACCCACAAATCAAATTCTCATGCTTGAACCCATCCCCAAAATTCAACCGGTAACTTAGGTTATGATCGATCACCTAATGACAAAGAAGTGGTTCTTGTTTTTGTGACTCTTGGAGTGGCGTCGCTTGGTTTGGTATTACTGGGCTTGGTGACGTTTCTTGTGTAATGGCAGATTTCATCTCTTCCTATTCAGAAGTTTTGGTTTTGACTTATGGTTGATACTTTATACATTTTGGAATTACATTTTTTCTATGGTTGTTGATGACACGTGAATAAAAATGTTCAGCATTTTGTAGAGATCATTTATGTGTTTTTTTATTGTCTCTGACATTTAATGGTGTTTATTGAATTAGGTATTGGGTATTTCTTCTATAGATTCAATTTTCTTTTGTGTGTATTGTAAAATTGAATTACTATTATTATACAATAAAGTAACATTTTTGGTGTGGCTCTGATTTTCCCCTCAAGCTGGAGGACTTTCCCAAGGTAACTTTTATGTCTTGTGTTTTGAGTTATCTGTTCTATGATTGCTTTCATTTATGATCCTAAAAAAACAAACATTTTTTAAGTACAGATGTAACCTATCCCGTTGGGAATGCCTATCTATTCCAAGGACTTCCAAGGCATCCCCAATGCATCTCTAGCCATCCCTAGGATGTATGACCATCCTCCCAATTTTGGCTAACGTCCCCAAATTTCCACGATGTCCCCTGTCAATTTTTTAAAATCAAGGATAGGATGGGGACGTCTGCTAGCTATTCCCCCATCTTGGAAATGTTTCCAATAAAGAGATCAGGGAAATCAGACCAAGGACGCGTCCCTAGATTATGCTATATTATTTTTTCATTTCCTAAGTGGGTTATGGGGTAGTTGGGTTTCTCACCCTCTTTTGGCTTTATTTTCCACCTTTCATAAATCCTTTTTGTTTTCATGTAAGGAGGTTATGCCACCTATTTTGACATTTACTAAGAAGGTAAAACCTCCTACCTCTTATGGGGAATGGGACTTAATGCACCTCTTGGTTGCATGTGGCTTTATTTTTCTATATAATAAGCACTCAAATCTCACCTTCTCAAGATCAATGGTAGCTTAGTGAGAGTCTTCTCAAAAATTCTCTTTTTGTCTCTATTTTTCTCTCATTTCAAATTTATCTTCATTCAGCTATTTTGATCTTCGATCATTCGTTACTTGGAGATTGCATGTGATCTACGATCGACATCAGATCCTGGCTCAGTTCTCATTTCTCATAGAATCTAACATGATATTAGAGTGGTGTTGTCTGGTATAGCTCATTGTTTTATCTAATTAATTTTTGAGACATTTGAGACAATTAGGAAGCTAATATTTTTCGTAAAAACCAAGTATGCTCTTCTCTTGCATTCTTGTGTGACATGGAGAATCAGAATAGTTTAAGAAAAAAAAAGCTTCTAGTTAAATATAGTTTATATAAATGGGTTCCTATGATATTTAAGTGATTGCATCTTTTTGGTAATATTGAAGGCTTCTTCAGCATTTCCAAAGTGTCCAACAGGATTGAGAAAGTCAAAAGTGACTTTTATATTACCGAAATTAGAGTTTGGAGGACATAGTAAAAAATCTTGAGGCAAATCTTTTTTATTGAAGTTGTTTTAACTTTGGCTTCAAAATTCCAACTTTTACTCAATTGCAAGAAAAAAGATTTCTAGGTTCTCTCCCCATCATCAATTTTTTTTTGGGTTTTTACTCCTTTTTCTTAAAATTTGCATAACTTTCGCCTTGGGTGTCATATTTTTGCAAACAAGTACTTGATGAAAATTTGGAAATGAGAACTTCTCATCCACATGGTTCTCATTGAGAAACTCTTACCATTTTCCATCAAATATTGCAAGTTGAATCAACTACATCATTTTCTCTTCAATAGGCCCTATCTTTCACCTCATACCCCTATTTTTTCAAAATGAATAGGTGTTGGAAAGTTATTTAAGAGTATTACATAGCTATAAGGCTATATTTTTAAGATTTTGCATCATATTTATTTGTATCAATTTTGTTTTATTTTGGCCATTAGAGGCCTAGAAAGCATTGTAATCTGATAAAAGGCCTTGTAAACACACTAATTATAAAGTGCCAACCTTGTAATATTTTGGAGGGATGATTTTTGAGATGAATGGAAATGGGGGGTGTCTTGTGTGTTTTATTTTTCACAGATTTCTTTCCTCTTTGCAATCTTCTTTTCTACTATCATGGATGCATCTACAGTTCCTCTTGTAACACCATACAATTATTTTGAGTGGAAATCTAGGATGGTTATATATGTAAAAAGACATGGATATTGGCATGTTACAATGGGACTAGAAACTAAACCTAATGATGATGTAGAAAACATAAAATGGTTTAATAAATGTGATGAAGTCTTTGGTACTTTGTGTATGTTAGTTTCTCATGTCCTTTTTCACATTCAATTTGTCACTACACCAAATGGAGTGTGGACCACTTTGGAAACCCTACGTGGTAAGCAGGATGAGTAAAGAGATCATCAATTGGAAAATGAACTCATAGGGTTGAGTCCAACCAATTTTGGCACTATACAAGACTTCTTCACAAAGCTCAAATCTGTAAGATTGCAATTGGAACAATGTGGAATCAAGAAGGATAATAAACAATTGATCTTGAGCATTATTTCTAAGCTTGGTCCCAATTATTCAATGTTTGTTTCTAAATTCCATGCTACAAAATGTGCCCTAGGATCCACATACGAAATGCTTTCTCTAGATGAATTACCTACAAAGCTCACTAGGGAGAAAGACAAATTGGTTCAAATGGATACAATAAAACCCTCTAATTCACATGCCTTGGTCATCAAGTAAGGCACAAAAGAATAGAAAGGGTCCAACAAGAACAATAAAAAACACAAGAACCAAGGAGTGAAGAAGGAAGATGTCAAATCTAATACTTCAAAAGCAGATAATCAAACCTCTTCATCAAAGGTGAACAAACTAGAAGAACAAGGTCAATGTTCTTACTGTAAGAGGCCTGGTCATGATGAACATAAGTTTTTAAAGAAACAAATAGATCACCTTTCACATCTTTTCAAAAAAATAATATCAAGGTGTCTGATTCAATCAAATAGAGTTCATTAGAAGGATTGTCTAAGGCCACAAACAAAAGTAAGGGGAAAGGAAAGGGAAATCCCTAGTTGTAGTTGTTTCACAACCAAATTATTGGATAATTGACTCGGGTGCTTCACATCACATAGATTCTTCGAAAGTTGATTCAACATTGGGAAGAGTCAACACCCAACGAAGGCTCATGGGTATCATCAGTCAGAAACCCCAAAGACTAGCTGATGGAAGTAGGACACTATTTGTTCTAGCAGCAGGGACAATGAACCCCCTAGCAATAGTGTGGAGTAGTGGAGAGGCACAATTCTTGACTGAAGACCCAAAAACCTATCCTGAAGAGTTTGAAATTGTAGAGTGGGAAGAAGATCCATTAGCATCCATGTTCCTCCTTCATTCAAAATCTAAATTTGTTTGACAGGCTTATGAATTTCCTTATGCTTTAATGGAAATCAAATTCCATTTAAGGGAATCACATTGTTATTAAATGCCCAAGTGGTTTTTTGTCATTCGGCTTCTTACTTCAGCTAAAACTAGTCATGGTGCAAACATGGACATGCCTATGTAGTCACTTAGTTCTCATTAACAATGGCCTATCTTGGCCGAATATTAGCAACCCTAGTCCACTGGACATCCTTTCCTAGGTAGTTTTAAGGTCATCACCATCCTTGGTTGTGTTAGAAATAGGGAATACTAAGAGGGGGGTTGAATTAGTATTCTACAAACTTTTACTTTTGCCCAATTATGGATATAACAGATTATCTTAATGCGTGCATAACATAGCAATAAAACAAATGAACTCATAACACATTATTTTTTCTCGAGGAAACCCTAGCCAAGGGAAAACCCTAGTGGGGGTGGTACCCACAAAGATCCACTAATCAAAAGTATCATGTTAAGGATGTTGACCCTGTTAGGATCCTATTACATGCATATAGTGTCTCAGTCCTGATTAAGGGACTATAGGCCTTGTTAGAAGCCTAAACCTTGCTAAGAGTTGGTAGTACAAAATATGATTACCAGATGAGCCCACTGCCCAAAAAAGTAATATACAATATTTACTGATTACAAAATAGGTCAAGGTACATAACCTTATACTACTTGTAACTTCGCATCAATGTCTCTTCACTTGCTTTTTCACCATCGCTATTACAACTTTATCATCTATATTTACAATTACATCATTACATCTCTTTATACAAGTTATTAAGATTAATAACTCTTACAGTCGACTTGTCATAAAATATATCTTTACCCAAGGGTTAACATCTAGGATTTCATCCCTTTATATTATTAAGACATTATTTTGATAAACAAAATAATCCCTTAACTCTTTACCAATTATGTCTTCATATTCTATCTTGTCGGCTTAACAGTGTCTTCAGTAAAACTATCATAACTTCTTCCATACATGTCATACTAACTTGCACTCGCAGGTGAGTCTTCTATAGTCACCATAGTATCTATGTTCAAGTGTGCAAGCACTGAACTTACTCCAATCAACATCGCTAATCAAAACTATCTTCGGGTACACTGGCAAAAACATTGTCTCATACTTAGACAATTTTGCATTGCACTCTGTCATACTTGCTCTCTATCTTGTGTGATCTTCATGTAGATCATATGTTTCCATAATGAAAATATCTAAGTATCCAACTCAGCCAAATTTTCAACAATCTCCCCCTTTGTCATTGGTGGCAACATATGAGAAAATTGGCTAAGTCAAAACCTTCAAAAATCTCAAAATTGTGGCCATAACAAAAATATGTATATACTATCCTTATAACTCCATAAATCTTATCTATATACTATACTCCCCCTAGGAGTATACATCCTTATCATATTTAACAATTACTCATAACAATTTTCTGTTATATATCTCTCCCCCTTTGACAACAATGACAAAAAAAAGGTAAGGAGGGTGACAAAATTGTGTTCAGAAAAAAGTTATACCTTGATTCAATATTACAAAGCCGATAGGATTGCAACACAATCTGCAAAGTTAATCTTCATGGCCTCTAACTCTTTCTCCCATGCCTTCTTAATCAAATCTACAAAACTAAGTAGTGCGCACAATCCATAAGATGCAATTTCACAGGCTTGGAGATTCTCAAAATTGAACTTCTGAAAAGATGTCTTGGATGAAAGACATTCTTCCAGTTGTGCTTCAATAGTGCTCAATTTGATAGAAACATGCTCTCTTAGAAGAGTGAATATTTTTTGCTTCCTATCCTTGTCATCTTGTAAAATCCTTATATCATCATAAATCTTGCAAATTTTCTTTTCAATATCAAGTATCTTCACATTGGGGCTTGAAAGGAGATTTACCTCTGTTTGAATTTCTACTTCTTTAATCTTAATCTTCTACATTTCTTCTGCTATAAGGATCTCAGATTTTTTACACTGAATGTACAAAGTTTTACCTCTGTCTAGATTCCTTCTCAAATCTTTTATACAGATATCAAGACTGTTGATATCATTCTTGATATTTTGGCTTATGTCCAGAAGTAGTTTGGCCTCATAGGCTGCTTGTGCCTTCACCTTAGCTATATCAGATAAGTTGGTAAACTCATCATCAAATGTGTTCATCACTTTCTTTTCTCTTTCAAGTGGGTCTGCCTCTGCAATTTGTATGGTCACAATACTTTGTAACTTATCAGTTAATTCTTTTAGGCATCCTTCAAGGCTTTTCACTTTCTTGTTCTTCCCAATAATCTTATTCAAAGATGTGATCAATTCCATCTAATCATCATCATCTACTTCTTTACCCAAACTATCAAATATAGATCCAATTTGAGTTTTCTTACTAGTAGGACTGATTTCTTCTTGACTAGGGACTACTTCTAGCTTTTCTGTCTCTTTAGGCTCTCCAATCCTTATGTCTCTTTGTTCTTCTCCTACATTGTCTTGCTCTTCAAAAGATGAATTGTCAACAATGTTCTCAAGGTTCTTAAAAAGATTATCATCACTATCCAGAGTGATCTTGGTTCCTTCCACATTCATAGTTTCATCTTCAGTGTTGATGGCTGGTGGACAAGGAATATCATGTTGTTCTACTTCCTTTACTTGCTCTGTGGGTTCTGCTGCATCTCATTGTTTCTCAACACTTTCTGTCATCACTTTAACTATTGCTAGTTCTATTTCCTTGTTGATTTCTTCATAATTACCTCCCATAATTTGAATTGTTCTTTTCTTGGTTCTCAAATGGTTGTTTAGATCCTTCATGATCTATTTGAACTTTAGCTCTCACATCACATAGCTTCCTAACAAGATTTTCTCTAATTCTGATATCTTCATCTAATGCTCTTTTCTTCCTTTTTACTAACTTTTCATACAAATCATTAGGTATCTTACCCTGAATTGTATCAAACTTCTTGTCAGTCAATATCATGTGCTTTACCACTACATTTTCAAGGTTCAATCTTTTTGCATAATTGTAGAGGTCATAGTATTTGTTCATCTTTGAAAAGTCTCCATCTTGTATGATCTGTTCATTAACTTTTTCAATTCTAGGTTTCCAAATTTTCTTCTTAACAAGGGTCTCTTCATCATCTTTAATTTTTGCAATCTTTCTCTGAACTGGTGGTACTAAAGTCTTCTGCCTTTTACCTGATCCAGTAGCAATCTCTTTCACTCTTTTACTAGGTGTAGAAGAGGATGATCTAGAGGACTTTCTAACTTCTTGATCTTTCTCTGTTTCTTCCACTTTCACTTGTATGTCTACTTGCTATGCTGCAACTGATGATAAAGGTGGAATGAATAAAACTTCCTTTTGTCCTATGTCTCTAATTGTTTCTATTTTCTGTTTAGCTATCAAAAATTCCTGTTCAGACATTCATGTGTCCTTTAATATCTTTCTTGATTGTACTTTCAACTCTTTTCTTTTATTGTTTCTCTTCTAAGATAGTCTTTGCGAAGTTGAAGTTCTCCTCAAAGGTTCCAAACCTGTTGCTGTGAATGTCCATCTTGCATTTAAGCAATTTTCTCACATATTCTTCTGTTTCAATCTCAAAGATTTCATAGCTAAGAGGGTCTATGAATTCTACTCTAGGTTCTATTGCTTCAATGTATGTAAAGTCAGTATCAACCATAAAGCATATCTCATTCTTATACTTTTCTACTTAAGACTGAGGGATCCTTGATCTGCTTGACATCAAATTCTAAAATGTTTTAATCACCAACACTGCACTCTCATTGACCTTGTCAATAAGATGTCTCATGTATACTTTGTTAATCCTTTCCATTGTAGTGTTACCATCATTCCAATCATCACCAATGGTGTATGAAAATCTTCTTAACAAATGGAAAAACATATAAGTGATCAATGATGAGAATCTAAACTGAGAGTACTTAGTCTTCTTTATCTTTTCCAAATTCTCAAACAACTGAATTCTCAAAATCTCACACATATCAACTTGTAGTTTATCAACACACATTAAATAGGCTACATGTATCATTCCTGCTGCCATGTCATCTTCTCTAGAGTTAGCACAAAACTTAGTTGTAAGGATCTTGCACAAATATCTAACATTATCTTGTTGTATCTTGCTAATTACTATTCCCCTGCCATTGTAAGATGAATTTGTGTTGTCTATAACTATTTTCCTCATGTTCTTCTCATTCAAAGGAATGGCTCCAGTTTTAGATAGACCAGTTACCTCATGAATTAGGTCAGCTGTGATATCTATCACTTTGTCATCTACCCAAAAATTTGCATTGTGAATTCTACTTAAAATTATCTTGGTACATTCTTCATTGTCAAACTCATATTGTAGAGAATACTTAATAATCTCATTATCTTTCAAATGTTCAAAACCTACTTTTAATGACATATCCTGATTGTAAATCTTTTCATATTCTTTAGAAAAATCACTGTTGCTAAGAGTCTCAAGCTTGCATCCCAAATAGCTTCTAACATTTTCTAGGTGTAAAACTCCATCTGGTACGGATGATAAAGCTAACTTAGGATCTTCTTCCAAGGGTTCTACTGGTTCCCTTTTGACTTTAGGTCTATACTTATCCCTTACATTATGAATCAATGAAACATCCATGACTTCTGCAAATTCCTTAACCGATTTAGAGATCTGCCAAGTAAAATACCTCGATTCCACGATTTAGGGCTTGCGTAGATTCGGCACGAAAATCCTTCACCAAATCCTTGAAAAATGCTTTCAATCACTACTCTTTGATCTCCTTAGCACTTGTATTCACTTTGATGATCAAATATTACCGATCATAACCTTTTATCATTTCAATCTCACATAGATCTGACATCACATTCAATTCCTTTGCCGCTTCTTTCCAAAAAGTTGTTTCTGCTTACCTGCAAAACTTAAAACTTCTTGCGATCTTGCAAAACATAATATTTTTCTATGCGCTCTTAACCATAGCATCAATACATCATATACTACCTTGCATTAACTGTGCAAGACTCAATTCATCATATATCAACTTCTACACTAATCTAAGTTCCTATTCTATTGTAATTTTCATGAATTAAGTACTTTGAGATGGGTTAGGTAGAGATTCATTATTACCACTTGATACTTCACCTTTCTGATTAACTTCAGTGCTGAATGTGTCTCCTTGATTTGTGCTTTTAGCAAACTTCACTTCTTCTAAATTACTATAGCATCCTTTATGACTGTTACTTGCATCTTCATTTCTCCTTGCATGACTTCTAGGGTTAGGATTAGGATGAAAAACTCTATTGTTCATTCTGCAAAACCTTTTTGTATGTCCAATCTTGTTACATATCTAACAAACTATTCCATTGTTTCCATATCTTGGTCTAGGCTGATTGATCTGTGATCTGCAGTTTCTAGCAATGTGTCTGACTTTGTTGCATCTATAACATACTACTCCATTTCTCCTGTTCATATCTTCAGTAGGTCTCTTATCTGCATGGTTAGTATTCCTAAACATTCTACTACTATTATTATTCTCAACAAATTTAGGTTTTCTACATTCAATAGCTCTATGTCCAAAGCCATGACAATTGTAACAATAACCATTAAGAGGTTTAAATTGCTTACCTGTGCAATCTTTCATCATATGACCAACAGTATTACAAGTAAAGCATCTACCTTTAAATTCTCTTTGCACACCTTTAGGTGACTCCTCTTGCTTAGGTGGTTCTTCTTCTTTAGTTGTATCTTCAGATTTGTCAATTTCATCAGATTTCTTTTCATCTATGCTTTCAAACATTTTTAGATCTGGTTCCTTGCTTTCTTCATTTTCTTTATATGTGTTGAATCCAAGACCAATTTTATCATAGAATGATTTTTGATAAGACAATTGTTCATCAATCTTCTCACTAGTTGAATGTAGTCTTTCAAGTTGCTGCTTATATTGAGTCAGTTCACCTTTCACAATTGTATTGTATTTCTCAAGTTTGACATACTGCAAATTGAATTTCTCAAGTTCGGATGTTACTTTACCAAGTTTAGATTTTAGCCCTTCATTTTTAAGCTTCATATTTTCATTCTCAGATCTCAGATTTGCTTCATTCTTTCCATTTCCATCTTTCAGACTTAGCTTCAAATTTGCTATCTTCAATTCATGTTTAAGGATCTCATTTTCTTTTTCTAGGTTGTCATCACAATCTTCAATTTTAATTCAAATTCCTTTTCTGATTTCAGATCTTCCAACTTGTTTTTTAATTTCTCAATGAGGTTCTTTACATCATCATATTTTCCTTTCAAAGTGTCTCTTTCTTCAGTAAGCATATCAATCTGTTCAAGAGCTTCTTCAAGATTTTTTTGTAGTTGATCCATATCCATAGAGATCTTACTCAAGCTGCTAGGCTTTCCTTGAATGATTCTTTTATGAGTAACTAAGCTTTGATACCAATTGTTAGAAATAGGCAATACTGAGAGAGGGGGGTGAATCAGTATTCTAAAAACTTTTACTTTTTCCCAATTATGGATATAACAAATTATCTTAATGCATGCATAACATAGCAATAAAACAAATGAACTCGTAATACATTATTTGTTCTCGAGGAAACCCTGGCCAAGGGAAAACCCCAGTGGGGATGGTACCCACAAAGATCCACTAATCAAAAGTATCTTGTTAAGGATGTTGACCCTATTAGGATCCTATTACATGCATATAGTGTATCAATCCTAATTAAGGGACTATAGGCCTTGTTAGAAGCCTCAACCTTGCTAAGAGTTGGTAGTAAAAAATATGATTACTAGATGAGCCCACTGCCCAAACAAGTAATATAGAATATTTACTAATTAAAAAATAGGTTAAGGTACATAACCTTATATTGCTTGTAACTTTGCATCAATGTCTCTTCGCTTGCTTTTTCACTATCGCTATTACAACTTTATCATCTATATTTACAATTACATCATTACATCTCTTTATACAAGTTATTAAGATTAATAACACTTACAGTCGGCTTGTCATAAAATATATCTTTACCCAAGGTTTAACATCTAGGATGTCATCCCTTTATATTGTTAAGACATTATTTTGATAAAAAAAATAATCCCTTAACTCTTTACCAATTCTGTCTTCATATTATGTCATGTCAGCTTAACACTGTCTTCAGCAAAACTATCATAACTTCTTCTATACATGTCATGCTAACTTGCACTCTCAGGTGAGTCTTCTATAGTCACCATAGTATCTATGATCAAGTGTGCAAGCATTGAACTTACTCCAATCAACATCACTAATCAAAACTATCTTCGGGTACACTAGCAAAAACATTGTCTCATACTTAGACAATTTTGCATTGCGCTCTATCATACTCGCTCTCTGTCCTACGTGATCTTCATGTAGATCATATGTTTCCATAATGACAATAGCTAAGTATCTAACTCAGCCAAATTTCCAACAAGTTGTTCCTTCTTAAATAAAATCACTAATATCGAGCCATCAATGGGCACAATATGAATAACTGACTGTATCATTTGCATTCACCATACATCCAAAACATAACTAAAATGTAAATGCATGTAATGTAATCAAATATGCAAACATGAAACTTCATACACATAAAACATGTATTTTGGTATCACAGAAACCCTTGTTAGAAGGTAAAAACTCTGGTCGGCATGACACCCACAAAGCTTCACTATTGCAATAAAAAGTTGTCGGTTAAGGCTACAAAGATTTGATCACTTCTGGTGATCTTACCTTGTTAGGAGTAACAATAAGATCAGCTAGATCTACTTGGTTAGAGGATTTTAGCAACACAATTAAGTGTGCACTCGGTTAAGATATTTTACAAAAGAACTATTAAGTCCACTCTGTTAAGAGATTTAGGGTCTGCTACAATGGTTAAAAAGTAACAGTAAGATTGATTTGTAAATAGAAACTAATCATGTATGATATCAGATATGTTATGTACTTATCTGTTATCACCTTAATGTGATTGATCTCTTCTCTAAATTCTTCTTGGTAGCCTTCTATTTCTCATAAATCGTATGCTTTGTCAGTGCTTGTTAATCATAACCCTATCTGATCTTCAGATGTCTTCCAATGTGGCGGCTACTACATGTGTGATACATGTCAAAATGACATCTAGACAATATTTATATCAAACTAATTTGAGCTAATTAGGGTTTAGTCACTATCTTAAAAAACCTAAGATCAACAATAGAAATGAATAACCTAGATAATCTTTACATAGGAATCATCAATAATTAAATGATTACATCCATATTAAATTTCATCTCGATCTTGGAAAACCATTTTCTAATCGGTGTAAATTGTTTTCCTTGTAGTTTATGTCTTTCCAAATTGCTATGTCATTTCCTATTTCACTTGGTGTATAGTGCATTCATCACTCGGTAATTAACTAGTGCTCGGTTCATATGAATGCTCGGTGACTACTGTGCTCAATACTCAATAATCATCTGGCTCAGTAAGAGTGCTCGGTCAAAACTATATTCAGTTATTATAGTAATCTTCCTTGTGTTCTTCTCGGTGTCTAGGGTCTGTGTATTGACCGTTTGTCTTGTCTTGTCTCCTTTACCGATTGTATGACTGAATGATACTAATGACAACCATTAATTCTCTTTAGGAGTAATAGGCATGATCATGTGGGGGAGTGTTCTCTTCCTTATTTAAAAATAATTATATCAAGATACACTCTATTGTAATTAAGAGAGGTTAATGTAGTTACTAAAACTAATGTTAAGTATGTCACAAGGGAAATGCTTATTTAGCTATCAAAAGCCTAAATCTTACCAAGGAGGGACTTAGTTTTTTTTAACTCTCCTTGGTAAAATTTAGGTTACTGATGGAAGGATAGATGTTTGTTGCTACAAGTGCAAGTATCCTTAGTATATTTTGAAACATTAAATATATATTTAGGAATATAGGGTATTAGTATCATACTACAAGATGCAATCATGGTCATGATAAGGTACATAAATTTGTAGCTCAAATACATTCATTTAGATGTCAATTTGATGGACAAAAAATTAATATAATAATTTTGATTCCCACTATCTATTGACTTTTTTCAAATTATTAAAATATTTATACTCCTCCACAAAAGTAAAGTATGTTATGAAATAGGTACATATAATAAACTGTGTCAATCATCCATCAAAATGTGGTTATGGTTGTGATAAGTTGAATAAATTTTATCTACAAGAGACTAAATTAGATGAAGGTATTTTCTCAAACTCAATTTCATGGACATAAAATTGTCCACCAAGTTTTTGATTAAGGAAAAAATAGGTTATCAAGGGGCCCGAAACCTTTTACAATCATATTTTTAATGGATCTAGAACTCACAATCAAGATGTTGTCAAAAGATAGGAAATTGAAATCACTAGACAACCAAAGGAAAAAGAGCCCTCAAAACTACCAAGGGAAAAACAAACCAGCCCCCATAAACTAAGACAAAAGCTACAAGAAAGCAGCTAGCAAGAAGCAAAAAATAGATAAAGGACAAGAAAAACTCCAGCTTGAGCCTTACCCACCCCACCAAGAGCCATCAAGATTTACCTTTAATACTACCCTTGTGGGAATGAAGAGTAATATTAAAAGAGGGCCTTTAAGACTTAACCTTCTTACCCTTGATAGTAATCCAACCCTCTCCCACTTTAGCAACCTCATCCTGCCAAGCCAACGAACTTGTCACGGGGCCACCATCAACCTAAGAGACAATCCCAATAAAGTGATCATGCCTAACAATAGGAAAAGCACAACCACCATAATTGATAGCACTATCACTAGAAATAGCATCCAAAGAAACATTCCCACACACATCTAGGGAGTCAACAAGAGGCACTTTTCTATCCTCGACAACCCCCCCCCCCCCCCCCCCCCCCATTAGAATCTAGAACAACCAGAGAATCCTCAAGACACTAAGAATCCATCGCAACCACCTGTGAGAAACTCTTTTGAGTTTCAAGTTTCTTCACAACTATATAATGTTGTGCTAAAGCACCATTCCACCATGAAGTCGACATTTTCTTCTTCTCTAAATCACATTGAATAGTCGCATGACATATTTCAAAACATCTTCTACACTTGGGACAAAGGTATTTTCTCAAACTCAATTTCATGGACATAAAATTATCCACCAAGATTTTTATTAAGGCAAAAAAAGGTTTCGAAGGGACCTGAAACTCTTTGCAATCAAATTTTAAATGGATCATGAACTCACAATCAAGATGTTGTCAAAAGATAGAAAATTGGAATAACCAGACAACCAGAGGCAAAAGATCCCTCAAAACTACTAATAGATGAACCAACCAGCCCTTGCAGACTAAGACAAAAGTTACAAGAAAGCATCCATATATAGATAAAAGATCAGAAAAACTCCATACTGAGCCCTCCCCACCAAGAGCCATAAAGATTTACCTTTAATACTACCCTTGTTGGAATGAAGAGTCATATCAAAAAATGGCATAGAAGACTTAACCTTCTTACCCTTGACAATAATCCAACCCTCATCTTGACAAGCCAACGAACCTATCACAGGGCCACCATCAACGTGAGAGATAATGCCAAAAAAGAAATCGTGTCTAATAACAAACAAAGCACAACCACGATAATTGATAGCACTATCATAGGCACCAACAACCGAAGAAACATTCCCACACACATTTGGGGAGTCAAAAGGAGGTACTTTTCTATGCTTGACAACCCCAGCCCCCATTAGAATCTTGAACAACCTGAGAATCTCCAAGACACTGAGAATCCATCACTACCACCTATGAGAAACTCTTTTGAGTTTAAGGTTTCTTCACAAATCTATAATGTTGTACCAAAGCACCATTCCACCACAAAGTTGACATTTTCTTCTTCTCTAAACCACATTGAGTAGTCATATGACCTATTTGAAAACATCTTCTACAATTGAAGGGAATCCCTTCATAGTCCAAAGTTTAGACCTAGCTACTCTTTGAAGACCTAATTAAAATTTCAGCAGGCAAACCCTTAGACACATCCATATCAACCAAGATACGACCAAAGGTGGCATTATAAATATTAAATGATTCAACATCAACCATCAAAAAATCCCCAAGTGCTTCTCCCACTTCCTCTAAAAGAGAGTCCACCCATAGGTGAAGAAAGAGATAAGGTAGATGAACCTAGATCAGAATCTTGTTAAACTCTTCAGAAGACAAATTGAAATCAAAGGGCCATTGTTTTATCATTAAAAGAAATATATCATCCCAGCTAAAGAAATGATCACACATAATTTTATCTTTGTCCTCAGCAATGTCAAATTTTGTATTAAAAATAGCCCTTGCCATAGGGAAAATATGTACTATACTAGAAAGGAGAGGCTCCCAATGTTGTGAGATCCAAGCATGTAACTGAGGGATAAAATAGAAACATTATGGTCTATTTCCTCCACTGTCTCTTCATTTAGATCAATGGCAATACCCTTATAAAAAGGAATACCCCAAAATCAAAAAAATATCACTACAACCCATGTGATTTCCCAACTCCCAAAGCAACACAAACCCTAGCAGCGGATGGCTCCACCCCACAAGTGAGTGCAGATGGTATAGATAATGGGGAAGCCACAAGAGACCTTGAAGTTGTATTAGGGAAATCATCCTTTCCAGACATCACAACTGTAGGTCAAGAAAAAGTTCTGCCCTAAGCAACACATGCAGCTGGAGAGAGAACGGGAACAACAAAACCACCCTTAGGGACCTTGCCATTCACAACTCCACCCAGCTCTGAGGCCATATGACCAGTAGGAAGTGTAGAAGACAATGTCACCCCACCACCAAACAAAACCCTAGTGGAAGACGACACCACACCCACATTAGTGATAGGGGAAGGGGAAGACGTGGACAAAGACCCACCCGATAAAGGAGACACTCGACATTGAATCATAGTAGAGGCCTGAGAAGGAGTCTTGCAAGTAGAAACAACAGGCAAAGGATTGATCAAAAATGTAGGGATAGGAGAATGCATAGCAATAGGAGCCATTTTTTAATTATCCATGAAATTTAATTCCCACATTTTTTTGACATTATCACCATAGAGATTTGTATTCCTCCACTGAAGTAAAGTGAATTAGGCTTATGCAAAAAGTACATAGAAGAAAATATGTGTCAATCATCTATCAACATGTCATCGTGGTATTAAATTGGATAAAAGGTACAATAATTCTATTGTAAAATTTGATCATTTAATAGACAAAGTTATTTGCTAAATTTTATTCATGTAAACCTACATAAATTTGAACTATTTATAATTAAGAAATATGTCATTTTAACATCTAGAATCCAAAGATAGTTAATTATTTTCTTTTGAGTCTAGAATCTAGATCAAAATCCAAATATCATGAAATGCCAAAATATATTTTAGATTCTAAATTAAAGAAAATTGTAATCTCGTGCTCATAAAAATAGAAATTAAAAAAAAAAAAAAAAAAAAAGGTTATCGATGGCTTAGTCATTTTAGCTTTTTATTCAATCCTATCACTATAAACACTCCTAAAATTATGTAGAAAGCTAAGTAAACCCTTTACAAAATCTATCCCAAGCAAAGAAAAAACCATGATCCCATTTTTCAACCGATTCATGAATCCTTTTGAGTTTAATGATGATAATAACCTTGTAGACTAATGTGAATATGATGAGGATGATAATCTTGTCGACCAATAGGAATATATATAAATGTACCATTTACTGGCAATTATCTTGAGAAACATTCCCATAGGCCTCCATTTTTTAATCATGTATAATCAAGGGACTTTAGCTCGAGAACATCCTAACATTAGATATCCTACAAACCCATATTTAAAATCTATGAATCATATTCTTGTAAATCAATTCATGCAATAGGCTAAATGGAGACAATCCACCCCTTTCTTGTGGTCCACAATGTCAACAAGATCCAAAGCTAAGAAGCCTTATAAAACCAAAAGACCTCTGACTTATTATCTAGGCCTAATTTGATCAAGAGAACATCATGTTGAGGGGAAATGCACCCACATCAACTTTTTTCCACACTTGCCCACAACCAACTAAAGGTTGAAGGGAAATGCACCCATATCAGCTCTTATTCACACTTGCCCACAACCAACTAAATGTTAAGCATCAACATTGAGCCCTTAATCCTAATCAAGCACAAAAATCCTACAAACCCTTGAACAATCCCATCTTGAAGAAAAAACCCTACCCACTGGGCCCGATTCTACCTTCATTTGCTATGGTCTATCCATAAATATACAAACAAAAATTTCAATTTTATGGCAAATGGCTGAATTTGAACTTGATAAAAGAGGGAGATGGTCATAATATGGTTTAGTGAAGAGGAATGAACAATACACAAGATCTTGTTTAGGTAGGATAATGCTTTGGAAATTGGAGTTCAAAAGTATTAAATTAAATGATATGACATAACAAAGTGTTAGATTCAACTTCACAATTGATGTGTCCAAAGTGGCCAATTTAATACTAAATCTACAAATTGGAGACATGTATAAAATAATATAAAACAAATAAATCAAACATACAATACGCACCTTTCCCTCTGGACTATTAAATAATATTTATAATTATTATTTTTGTAAAGGCATTAATGAAAACAAACATTTTTTCAAACACAAATTACAAGAAATAACAACCTCGTTATTGAAAATCAAATAATATATGTTAATTCAAAAATTATATTCAAATTATATTCCTATGTCCAAATCATCTTTCACATTCATTTGGGCATCAATTGAGAATTGCAATCAAATATGCTTTTGATTAAGGGTAAAAACAGGTTTTGAAGGGACCCCGAAACAAAATATGTTAATGAAATATTATATGTTAATGAAATAAAATATGTTAATGAAAACTATAACCACAAAAATGCCTAGTCAAATCATGGTCCACTGATAGAAAAATAAACTTACATAATGTTCACGTATTCCCAAAATAATCTTAAAATATTAAAATTTACCCCTAGTTATAATCACTTCTTCCTTTTTTTGGCATTGTTTCCCTTGTCTTATATCTTATATTTTCCTATGGCCAAATCATCAAATCAAAATTTGGGCGATCTATGCAGCACCTATAATACCCAATTTATTGTAATTATTTATTAATTTAAAAATTCAAATTAATTAATTTAAAATTCAAATAATATGAATATAACATTTTTAAATTAATGGCTCGTTAATGGGCCTTAGAGGGCTAAATCTATGTAGGTTGGAGAGGATAGATTAAGGTGGCATATGCCTTAGAAGGGATGGATAAAGATTAATTTTGATGGCACATCTAAGGGAAACCCTGGACCTTCGAGGGCTGGGTTTGTGGCTTGTGATGAGTATGGGAGCATCCTTTCTCTTGGCGCCAAAAGGTTGGCAGATGGGACTAATAATGAAGCGAAGTCTTTGGCGGCAATTGGGGCTATCTTGTTGGCCAAAAAATTGGGAGTTCAGAGGCTCCATCTAGAAGGTGATTCACAACTTGTTTTGAATGGTATTGTGAAAGGGGAGATGGATACATGATATCTCAATAAGCACATTCAGAGGACTCGAGATCTTTTAGGGGAATTTGTCGACTTTTGGGTGTCCCGTGTTCTTAGGGAGGCCAACACAATTGCAGACAAACTATCTAATGTCGGGGTGAATGGAACATTGGAGGACATATTTGAGATTTTTGAGGACCTTAGGTTTTGGGGGGCCACAAATTTTGTATTAGAAGGACATGATTTTTGAAATCATCATTCAAACATCATAGGTTTATGACATTGGGAGGGATATGTAATTGGATGCGGAGGTGGTACTTTTCATAATGTCATTAGGGCTGTTGAGGACATAAGAGGATAAGGTGGAAGCGTGTGAGAGGTACAAGTAAGGATTTTATCTAATTCACATTTAGTAAGAGGTCAGATGATACAACGTCTTGACATCATGGGAATTGATTCTGAGGCTTTGCTAACTTTTAGAGGCAGGAAGTGGGCTTAGAGGAGATGTGCACTTATCATTTTTTTGTTCTTCAAAATTGAGTTTTGTTGTTGCTTGAGCTCTAGTTTAGTTATGGAAGTGAATTTCTGACTGGAGTCATTGAGTCAGTTGTCTAGTTTCAGTAAGGCGATTTCTGTGCAGTGGTTATGGAATGTGTTCAAATTTGATCATGTGGAGTTCTGGGAGGTGGTATGCTTGATGATGGATGGTGAGTTTATTAACTCGGACCTACACCTTAGGACCAACCTAGACATATCTTCGTTGTTTTTGGCTTTGGCTTTAATGGCTGGCTCGTTGAGAGAAGAGGTGTTGCAAGTGTCCCATGCGTGCTTGGTTTCCAAATGGGTTGGTGGGATGGCAGAGACTGATGGTAGGGTGGAGATGGGTGTGGGTCTACACATGAACCATAGCCCTTGGTGGCTCATTGGTGGTGGGATGGGGAATTGTAACTCCTAGTCTTTTGGACTTCCTATTGTCCAATGGAAATGTAAATGGCAGATGTTCCGAACGGGTGGTGAGCCATTTTAGTTTTTCTACAAATATTGGAAGAGAGGCAATTGGTTGTGGAGGATGAGAGGAGGAGAAAGATGAAACAAACCTCGGTAAAGTTAACGGCCTCTCTAGGGAAGGACGGTAACCCTTCCCCTTATCAGCAGATTCCAGCCAAATTTTTGATTTGCGGTGGTGAACGAGATGGTGGTGGCATGCATGGTGGTACTGGTGAAACCCATGAAGCTCATGGTGGCTTTTCAGGGCTAGGCTTTCCAAAATTTTCAAGGGAGGACATGGCGGGGTGGTTTCTTTGATGCTTGGTGCCTGGTTCTTGTTCTCCGACATGCCCATTTTTGTTAGTAAGGGTTAATGGTCCTCGGTTTGTGTATATTTATACACATACACACACAAACCCATATGAATTATAATTGGAAAAAAAATTCATGAACCCATGAATCAGATTCTCGTACCTAAACTTGTCCCTGAACCCGAACTGGTAACTTAGGTTATAATCGATCACCTAATGACAATGAAATAGTTCTTGTATTGGCAACTCTCAAAGTGGTGTCACTTGGTTTGGCATCGCTGGGCTTGACCACATTTCTTGTGTAATGGCAAATTTCACCTCTTCTTATTTAGAAGTTTTGGTTCTAAGTTATCATGGTCGATACTTTATATATTCTAGAGTTACATTTTTTCTATAGTTGTTGATGACATGTGAATAATATATTTAAACATTTTGCAGAGATCATTTATGTGTTGTGTTATTTTCTTAGACATTTAATGATGTTCATTGAATTAGGTGTTGGGTATTGCTTCTATACATTCAGTTTTCTTTTGTGTCTATTGTAAAATTGAACTTATATTATTATTTAATAAAGTAACATTTTTTTTGTGGCTCGGATTTTCCCCTCAAGCTGGAGGACTTTCCCAAGGTAACTTTTATGTCTTCTATTTTGAGTTATTTGTTCTATGATTTCTTTATCTTCTAATCCTAAAAAACCCAACATTTTTTAAGTGTAGATTTAACCTATCCTATTGGGGACACCTATTTGTTCCAAGGACTTCCAAGGCATCCCCAAGTCATCTCTAGTTGTCCCTGGGACGTACAACCATCCCCCCCAATTTTGGGTGATGACCCTGAGTTTTTGCAACATCCCTTGTCATTTTTAAAAAATCTAGATGGGGTGGGGACATCTGCTAGTTGGCCCCCCATCTTGGAAATGTCCCCAGTACACAGATGGGGGAAATCAGACCAGGGAAACATCCTTATATTACACTATTATTTTGTCATTTCCTAAGTGGTTTCTGGGGTAGTTGGGTTTCTCACCCTCTTTTAGCTTTCTTTTCCACCTTTCATAACTCCTTTTTGTTTTCATGTAAGGAGGTTATGCCACCTATTTTGATATTTTCTAAGAAGGTAAAACCTCCAACCTTTTATGGGGAATGGGATTTAATGCACCTCTTGGTTGCATGTGGCTTTATTTTTCTATATAATAAGCACTCAACTCTCACCTTCTCAAGCTCAGTGATAGCTTGGTGAGAGTCTTCTCAAAAATTCTCTTGTTGTCTCTATTTTTCTCTCATTTTAGATTTCTCTTCATTCAACTATGTTGATCTTCAATCATTCATTACTTGGAGATTGCATGTGATCTACAACCGGCATCAGATCCTGGCTCGATTCTCATTTCTCATAGATTCTAACATGATATTACAGTTGTGTTGTCTAGTATAGCTCATTATTTTGTCTGATTATTTTTTGAGACATTTGAGACAATTAGGAAGCTAATATTTTTTGTAAACACCAAGTATGCTCTTCTCTTGCATTCTTGTGTGACATGGAGAATCAGAATAGTTTAAGAAAAAATAAGCTTCTAGTTAAATATAGTTTATATAAATGTGTTCCTATGATATTTGAGTGATTGCATCTTTTTGGTAATATTGGAGGCTTCTTCAGCATTTCCAAAGTGTCCAAGAGGCTTGAGAAAGTCAAAAGTGACTTTTATATCACTGAAATTAGAGTTTGGAGGACATAGTAAAAAATCAAGGCAAATCTTTTTTATTGGAGTTGTTTTAACTTTGGCTTCAAGATTCCATCTTTGACTCATTTGCAAGAAAAATAATTTCTGGGTTCACTCTCCAACATCAAAAAATTTCTAGGTTTTTGTTCTTTTTTCTTAAAATTTGCATAACTTTTGCCTTGGGTGTCAATTTTTTCCAAACAAGTACTTGACGAAAAGTTTGAAACGAGAAATTTTCATCCACATGGTTCTCATTGAGAAACTCTTACCATTTTACATCAGATATTGTAAGTGGAATCAGTTGCACCATTTTCTCTTCAATAGGCCATATCTTTCACCTCATATCCCCATTTTTCCAAAATGAATAGGCGTTGGAAATTTATTTAAGAGTATTACATAGCTATAAGGCTATCTTTTTCATATTTTGCATCAGATTTATTTGTGTCAATTTTTATTTTTTTTGGCCATTAGAGGCCTAGAAAGCATTGTAATCTAATAAAAGGCCTTGTAAATGCACTAATTATAAAGTGCCAACCTTGTAATATTTTGGAAGGATGATTTTTGAGATGAATGGAAATGGGGGGTGTCTTGTGTGTTTTATTTTTCACACATTTCTTTCCTCTTTGCAATCTTCTTTTCTACTATCATGGATGCATCTACAGTTCCTCTTTTAACACCATACAATTATTTTGAATGGAAATCTAGGATGGTTATATATGTAAAAAGACATGGATATTGGCATGTTACAATGGGACTAGAAACTAAACCTAATGATGATGTAGAAAACATAAAATGGTTTAATAAATGTGGCAAGGTCTTTGGTACTTTGTGTATGTCAATTTCCCATGACCTTTTTCACATTCAATCTGCCACTACACTAAATGGTGTGGAAACCACTTTGGAAACCCTCTGTGGCAAGAAGGATGAGTACATATGTCATCAATTGGAAAATGAACTCATAGGGTTGAGTCCAACCAATTTTAGCACTATACAAGACTTATTCACAAAGCTCAAATCTTTAAGATTGCAATCGGAACAATGTGGAATCAAGAAGGATAATAAACAATTGATCTTGAGCATTATTTCTAAGCTTGGTCCCAATTACACAATTTTTGTTTTTGCATTCCATGCCACAAAATGTGCCCTAGGATCCACATACGAAATTCCTTTTCTAGATGAATTTCTTGTAAATCTCACTAGGGAGCAGGACAAATTGGTTCAAATGGGTACAATCAAACCCTCTAAGTCACATGCTTTGGTTGTCAAGTAAGGCACAAAAGAATAGAAAGGGTCCAACAAGAATGATAAGAAATAGTAGAACCAAAGAGAGAAGAAGGAAGATCTAAAATTTGCTACTTCAAAAGTAGGTAATCAATCATCTTCATCAAAAGGTAAACAACCTAGAAGAAGAAGGTCAAGTATTCTTAATGTAAGAGGCCTGGTCATGATGAAAATAAGTTTTTAAAGAAACAAATAGATCACCTTTCACGTCTTCTCAAAAAAATGATATCAAGGTGTCTAATTCAATCAAATAGAATTCATTAGAAAGATCTTCTAGGGCCACAAACAAAAGTAAGGGGAAAGGAAAGGGTAAAGCCCTAGTTGTAGTTGTTTCACAACCAAATTCTTGGATAATTCACTCAGGTTCTTCACATCACATGGATTCTTCAAAAGGTGGTTCAAAATTGGGTAGAGTTAGCACCCAATGAAGGCTCATAGGTATCATCAGTCAGAAGCCCCAAAGACTAGTTGATGGCAGTAGGACACTTTTTGTTAGCAATAGGGACAATTAACTCCCCAACAATAGTGTGGAGTAGTGGGGAGACACCATTCCCAACTGAAGACCCAAAAACCATTCGTGAAGAGTTTGAAATTGCAAAGTGGGAAGAAGAGCCATTAGCATCCATGTTCCTCCTTCATTCCAAATCTAAGTCTGTTTGATAGGCTTATGAATTTCCTTATGTTTTAATGGAACTTGAATTCCATTTGAAGGAATCACATTGTTATTAAATTCCCAAGTGGTTTTTTGTCATTCAACTTCTTACTTCAACTAAAATCAGTCATGGTGCAAAAATGGGCACCCCTATGCAGTCGCTTAATGCTCATAAACAATGGCCTATCTTCGAAGAATCTTAGCATCCCTAGTCCACTGGACATCCCTTCCCGAGTATTTTTAAGGCAATCACCATCCTTGGTTGTTCCTTGTTAAATAAAATCACTAATATCAAGCCATCAATGGGTACAATATAAATGATTGTCTTCATGAAAAAGGTCATGCAAGAGAAATATTTTGTAGAGTCATTTGGTGACCAAGCCTTTGATGATGAAGATTGACTACTTTCCCACAAAAACTTAGATTAATTTTGTTACAAATGGATCGATGTTAGAAGTCTCCTTATTTATAACATTTTAAGGTTCATGCATTTGACATAGGAGCTGGTATTTTGTCATAATCTTAGTTATGCATAATCTACTCATCACAAAAGCCTATGTTTTGGTTCAACATATGAACCATTTTGATTTATAGTAGCTACAAATTCTTTAACATTAAAATAAATATAAACCTTAATATCAAAAAAATAATCTCAATTATATATTTTTAAAATAATATAATAATATATAAATTCAATATTTGATGGCATGATCATGTGGAGTGTTCTCTTCCTTATTTAAAAATAATTATATC
Source organism: Chamaecyparis obtusa (assembly GCA_027943335.1). NCBI lineage: Eukaryota > Viridiplantae > Streptophyta > Pinopsida > Cupressales > Cupressaceae > Chamaecyparis > Chamaecyparis obtusa. The sequence goes on from BSBK01005094.1 coordinate 241,275, forward strand.
AAGATACACTCTATTGTAATTAAGAGGGGTTAATGTAGTACTTAACATTAATGTTAAGTATGTCACAAGGGAAATGCCTATCTAGCTATCAAAAGCCTAAATCTTACCAAGGAGGGACTTAGTTTTTTTTAACTCTCCTTGGTAAAACTTAGGTTACTGATGGAAGGATAGATGTTGGCAGCCACAAGTGCAAGTATCCTTAGTATATTTTGAAACATTTAATATATATTTAGGAATATATGGTATTAGTATCAAGCTATAAGATTCAATCATGGTCATGATAAGGTACATAAATTTGTAGCTCAAATACATTCATTTAGATGTCAATTTGATGGACTTAAAATTAATATAATAATCTTGATTCCCACTATCTATTGATTTTTTTCAAATTATTTAAATATTTATATTCCACCACAAAAGTAAAGTATGTTATGCAATGGGTACATATAATAAATTGTGTCAATCATCCATCAAAATGTGGTTATGGTTGTTATAAGTTGAATAAGTTGCAGCTACAAGAGACTAAATTAGATGAAGGTATTTTCTCAAACTCAATTTCATGGACATAAAATTATCCACCAATTTTTTTATTAAGGAAAAAATAGATTTTAAAGGGAACCGAAACCTTTTACAATCATATTTTTAATGGATCTAGAACCCACAATCAAGATGTTGTCAAAAGAAAGGAAATTGGAATCACTAGACAACTAGAGGAAAAAGAGCCCTCAAAACTACCAAGGGACAAACTGTAGACACTTAAAAATGGCTTATTGCTCTAATGCAATGACATTACTAACATTCCTCCTAAATTGTTAAATAATCTTTATTATTTAATTAATCGTGTCATTCTAGCATATTCTAAAATCAAAATCATTATTTCTCCCTAATTCCATAATTAAGTGATTTTAATTAATTACTTTAATTATTGAACTTCTAAACAATTATTCAACATATATTAATCTATAATATAATTAAATTAATAACCTTATTTAATTATACCCTATCTTATAGTTATTAATTCAATAACCAAATTTATTTAATGTTCCCCTTGCTAATTATTACATTTCAATAATAATTAAATCAAATTCTATCCCATGACTAAATAAATGATATTTAATTAATTAAACTAATTATTCCCCTCTCATGATTAAATAAATTATATTTATTTAATTACAACTAACACTCCCTCTCATAAAAAATAATTACTAACAATCCCTCTCATAAATAAATAAGTAATTATTTATTTATAAAATATCTCCACATGTGCAAATAAATAATATTTTATCTATTTAAATCGTAGTTATCCTCCTAAATCCTAACTCAGACTCACTTTGAGTTTGTTTTCAATCAAAGCTCTTCACTCCACAATTCCCTCTCCTGACTATTCAATCCACATTGTTAATCCCTCCATCAACAATCAGTTAAGTCTTCCATCAATCCAGTCTTCTAAACTATGCAATCAGTTAACTCACCAGTCTATTTTGTTATCTCACGAGTTCATTCAAGTCATCTCTCTAATCTATTTGCTGACAGATCAATCAATCATGTTAAACTAAGCAATCAACTTAGTTGAACTCTCACTCACTCTGAGTTCAACTCCTCAATCACAGTCAAACAACCCTTCAATCATGGATTCTTGGTTGAAACCCCTAAAATCTTATAAATAGAGAGACAAACCTTTGATTTTGGTAACCATAATTGCTTTGAATTCTTATGCTAGCACGATCTTGAGCTCAATTCTGAGAGCCCACATTGCTTGCGAAGGAGAACACCAAGGAAGGATTTTATGGTTTTTATATTCATGTTTTGGATTGATTTCATAATATTTTATTGATTATGCTTATTATTTGTCTTGCATCCTTTCTTGAATATTGGGAATACTAGTTGCACTAACAATCTCTTTGTGGTTGAGATTTTATATGTTATTGCATATTTCTATTGATCCTATTATTACCCAATTACACAAACCAACCAGCCCCCACAGACTAAGACAAAAGCTGTAAGAAAGCAACTATCAAGGAGCAAAAAATAGATAAAGGACCAGAAAAACTCCAGCCTGAGCTCTACCCACCAAGAGCCATCAAGATTTACCTTTAATACTACCCTTGTGGGAAAAAAGAGTCATATCAAAAGAGGGCTTAGAAGACTTAATCTTCTTACCCTTGACAGTAATCCAACCTTCTCCCACATTAGCAACCCCATCCTTCCAAGCCAACGAATATGTCACAGGGCCACCATTAACCTGAGAGACAATCCCAACAAAATGATCATGTCTAACAACATGCAAAACACAACCACCTGAATTGATAGCACTATCACAAGAAACAACAGCCAAATAAACATTCCTACGCACATCTGGGGAGTCAATGGGAGGCACTTTTCTATCCTCGAAAACCCCCCCCCCCCCCCATTCGATTCTAGAACAACTAGAGAATCCCCAAGACACTGAGAATTCATCGCAACCACCTGTGAGAAACTCCTTTGAGTCTTAGGTTTCTTCACAACCATCTAACATTGTGATAAAACACCATTCCACCATGAAGCTGATATTTTCTTCTTCTCTAAACCACATTGAACAGTCGCATGACCTATTTTAAAACATCTTCTACACCTGAGACAAAGGTATTTTCTCAAACTCAATTTCATGGACATAAAAATTATCCACCAAGATATTGATTAAGGCAAAAATAGGTTTTGAAGAGACCCAAAAATCTTTGCAATCAGATTTTGAATGGATATGGAACTCATAATCAATATGTTGTCAAAAGATAGGAAATTGGAATAACCAAACAACCAGAGGAAAAAGATACCTCAAAACTACCAAGGGATGAACCAACCAGCCCCTGCAGACTAAGACAAAAGGTTCAAGCAAGCATCCATAAATAAATAAAAGACCATAAAAACTCCATCCCAAGCCCTCCCCACCAAGAGCCATCAATATTTACCTTTATTACTACCCTTGTGGGAATGAAGAGTCTTATCAAAAAAACATCTTAGAAGACTTACCTTCTTACCCTTGACAGTAATCCAACCCTCTTCTACTTTAGCAACCTCATCCTACCAAGAAAATGAACCTATCACGAGGCCACCATCAACCTAAGAGACAATGCCAACAAAGAAATCATGTCTAACAACAGAGAAAGCACAACCATGATAATTGATAGCACTATCATAGGAAACATCAACTGAAGAAACATTCCCACGCACATCTAAGGAGTCAACAAGAGGTACTTTTCTATGCTCAAAAACCCCACCCCCCGATTAGAATCTTGAATAGCCTAATAATCCCCAAGACACTAAGAATCCATCGCAACCACCTATGAGAAACTCCTTTGAGTTTTATTTTTCTTCACAATTGTATAATGTTGTATCGAAGCACCATTCCACCACAAAGCTAACATTTTCTTCTTCTCTAAACCACATTGAGCAGTCATATGACCTATTTTAAAACATCTTCTACACCTGAAGGGAATCCCTTCATAGTCCAAAGTTTGGACCTAACTACCCTTCGTAAACCTAATTAAAATTTCAATAGGAAAACTCTTTAGACACATCCATATCAACCAAGATACATCCAAAGGTGGAGTTATAAATATCAAATGATTCAACATCAACCATCAAGAAATCTTGAAGTGCTTCTCCCACTTCCTCTAAAAGAGAGTCCACCCATAGGTGAAGAAAGAGATAAGGTAGAAGAACCCAAATCGGAATCTTGCTAAACTTTTTGGAAAATGGAATGAAATCAAAGTGCCATGGTTTTATCATTCAAAGAAATATGTCATCCCAGCTAAAGAAATGATCACACAGAATTTTATTTATGTCCTCAACAATGTCAAATTTTGTAATAAAAATACCCCTTTCCATTTGGAAAATATGTGCTATACTAGAAAGGAGAGGCTCCCAATGTTGTGAGATCCAAGCATGCAATTAAGGGAGGTTAGACCAGAAACCCCTAAACTGACAAATAACACTGTGAGTGGAGAAAATAGAAACATTATGGTCTATTTCCTCTACTTTCTTTTCTTTCATAGCAATGAAAATACACTTAGAAATAAGAATAACCCCAAAATAAGCAAAATTTTCTCTTTAACCCATGTGATTTCCCAACTCTCGAAGCAGCACAAACCCTAGTAGTAGATAGCTCCACCCTGCTAGAGGGTTCAGATGGTATAGACAATAGGGAATCCATAAGAGACCTTGAATCTATATTAGGGAAAGCATCCTTTTCAAGAATCACAACAACAATCGTAGGTCGAGAAAAAGTTCTTCCCTAAGTAACATATGTAGTCGGAGAGAGAACAGGAACAACACCACCCTTATGAACCTTGCCATTCACAACTCCACCTGGCTCTGAGACCAAATGACAAGTAGGAAGTGAAGAAGACACTATCACCCCACCACCAAACAAAACCCTAGTGGCAGATGAAAGCACACCCACATTTGCGATAGGCAAAGGGGCAGACAGGGACAAAGACCCACCTGACAAAGGAGGAAGTCCAACCATTAATCACAATAGAGGTTCCAGAAGGAGTCTTGCAAATAGCAACAATAGGAAAAGGGTCGATTGAAATAGTAGGGACAGGGGAACACACAGCAACATGAGCCATTTTTGAATTATCCACTAAATTTAATTCCCACATTTTATTGAGATTATCACTTGTATCCCAAAAGATTTGTATTCGTCCACTCAAGTAAAGTGAATTAGGATTATGCAAAAAGTACATAGAATAAAATATGTGTCAATCATCTATCAACATGTCATCATGGTATTAAATTGAATGAAAGGTACAATAGTACTATTTTAAAATTTGGCCATTTAATAGACATAAATTTATTTGCTAAATTTTATTCATGTAAACCTACATAAATTTGAACTATTTATAATTAAGAAATCTGTCATTTTAACATCTAGAATCTAAAGATAGTTAATTATTTTCTTTTGAGTCTAGAATCTAGATCCAAATATAATGGATTGTAAAAATATATTTTAGATTCTAAATTAAATAAAATTGTAATCTCTTGCTCATAAAAATAGAAATACGAAAAAAAAAAAAAAAAAAAGGTTATCGATCACTTAGTCATTTTAGCTTTTTATTCAATCATATCACTATAAACACTCCTACTTAAATGGATAGGATGTTCTAGTGTCTTCATTTTCAAATTGCTTATTCTAAAATTATGCATAAAGCTAAGTAAACCCTTTACAAAATCTATCACAATCAAGGAAAAAACCATGATCCCATTTTTCAACCAATTCATGAATCCTTGAGTTTAATGATGATAATAACCTTGTAGACTAGGTGAATATCACGAGGATGATAATCTTGTGGACCAATAGGAATATATGTAAATGAACCATTTAATGACAATTATCTTGAGAAAAATTTCCATAGGCTTCCATTTCTGAATCATGTATAATCAAGGGTCTTTATCCCGAGAACATCCTCACATTAGATATCCTACAAACTCATGTCTAAAATCTATGAATCATATCTATGAAAAGGGAAACCCCCCATTAGATCATGACCTATCACAAGAAAAAGATGTCATGGTTAGGTACCTTTTAAACATTGGATCCAAGCCTCCCCAAAATGATAACCTCAAATACCTATGTAGGAAAAACCTTCCTAATAAAAAACCATGTGTCTAATCCTCATCTATCAAATCTATTAAAAAAAAACCTCTATTCATCCATGTTAATCCTAATCCCTCAAATTTCCCAAGTCGTGACATATCAACCATCCATCATTATCTACAAACCATAAGACATTATCTAATAATATTAATCCTAATCCATTAAAATATCACTCAACCCCTTTCAATCTGAATCCCTCTAACCATCCATCAATCCCTCTGGTTTTCCACCTATTATACCAACATTTGTCCATGTTAATCATAATTAATCAACCTCCATAGGCCTTAATCCATCAAATAGTGAAGCTCCTAATCCAAATGACTTATATCTTAGCTTTCACCAAGATTAAACCATTCTAGCACAAGAGTGTCGTTTATGCCAAATATACAGCCAAATCTAAGACATTCTTGATCAATTCTAAACCTCAAACAATAAATTGGCACCTCTACCTCCTTGCATAAGCTCTCTGTCACATGAACCTTCAAGAATTGAGAAAAATATCTAGTCAACCTAAATAACCCAATGAAATGAATCAATCTAATCAGCCAACATAGCTATATGTGATGTCATTCAAGGGCATTTAGCAAGGCATCACAAATAAAAGCATAAAGTTAATTTCTTTTCAACACCCTAACTAGAAAGAATGGGCATATAAAGGTCATCCAAAACCCTCTAGCATTCCTATTCTTGCAAATAAATTCATGCAATACGCTAAATGGAGACAATTCACCCCTTTTGTGCGGTCCACAATGTCAACAAGATCCAAAGCTAAGAAGCCTTATAAAACCAAAAGACCTCTCACTTATCATCTAGGCCTAATTTGATCAAGAGAACATCAAGTTGAGGTGAAATGCATCCACATCAACTTTTATTCACAATTGCCCACAACCAACTAAAGGTTGAAGGGAAATGCACCCACATCAGCTCTTATTCACACTTTCCCACAACCAACTAAATGTTAAGCATCAACATTGAGCCCTTAATCCTAATCAAGCACAAAAATCCTACAAACCCCCAACCAATCCCATCTTGAAGCAAAAACCCTATCAGCTAGACCCAATTCTACCTTCATTTGATATGGTCTTGTTGATCCCTAAAGTTTTTTTGTCTATTAGTGTCTTACACTTAGTCATTTTCTAGGCAATGTTGGTCGATCATCACTACAACCGAGTCATTATATATATGCCAAGTCATGTGAATTGTACTTTTACCGAGCAGTAGTCACTGTGGAGTAAAATAGTGGTCACTGAGTACTTTAGTATTAGCCAAGTCTTCTTTTTTCAAGTTATGTAAAGAAGACAATGTCGAGCACCGGGGTATAAAGAATAGTGAATGTCGAATGCCAAAGATATCAAATGTCGAGCAAGCCAGAATTGACATATGTGTTTTTTATGGCACAAACAGTTACATAAACTATTTTGGCCAACATTCATATTTCATTTATTGTTTGTTGAGGAAATCACAGAGGTTATTATGCTCTTGTATTGTAATCCTTAATCCCTATGTAACATGTGGAACCAATTAGAATTAGTGAAAGGTTAAGTGAAAAAAGGAGATAATCTAGATCATAGATCTTAAATCTTGGAGAAAGTTAATTGATATAAGATTTGATCTGAACCCTAAAACGTAACAATAATGAAGAGAAGAGAATGAAGGAGATCTTATACTTTCATAATAGAGAAGTACTTTGATGATTAGAGATAGAGTTCAGTGATCGAGCATAACAGAGCAAAGCTGTGAAGGACAGAACAGAGACATATTTGATAGAAGAGATCAAATCTATACTGTAAGGAGATCTATAATCGACATCATAGTGCAAACCAAAGGATCGGGTACTAAGACATTTTAACAGGTGTATCAGGGTAAATCTCTTAACATAGTGGTTTTAACAAACCTTAGTAATCTCTTAACTGAGTGCTTACTTAGTTGTAAGTTTTCAAATCCTTTTGCAAGGTAGATTGTATAAGTCTCAAAGCTCTTAATAGGGTAGACCCCTCATAGGGTGGATCATATTTTGTGATCAAACTTGTGGCCCTAACAGGCAAACTTTAATACTACAGTAGTGAAGATTTGTGGGTGTCATCCCCACCCCAGTTTTACCTTTCAAGGGTTTCTGGGTAACCAAAATCATTGTGTTATGTTTATTTTCATGGATGATGATTAGGATATTAGATCTGTTATAGTGTTAAGTTTAATGCTTATACTTTGCAAGTTTTTTGATGTCAAAATGGATCAATTGGTTGATATCTGATTCAAACCCCCACCACCACCCCCTCTTAGTATCACACTTTCCAATAGATTTCCAACAATTGGTATTAGAGCTTAGTCTCTTAAGGAATTCTAACCACTTGTGAGATAAAGATCTTGAGATGGAAGTCTATAAGTTGGGAAAGATTATAGAGAATCAGAAGATTGACATTTAGTTTGTGCTACAACAACTTGAAGCAACCAGAGGTGAACTAAAGAAATATTTAAGCAGAAGAAGAGAAATAGCTATTCAACAAATTGAAACACAATATCAAGAAGAGGATACTACTAAACTATTTGATAGTGGAAACTTTGCAGAAAGTGACAAAGCCATAAAAGAATTGCTAGAGAAAAACAACATACTAAATGAGGACATCAGAAATCTGAAGAGAGAACAAGAAATACAATCTATAAGACTTTGTGAAGTTGTAGAATAGAAAAAGAAAGCTGAAGAAGATAAGACAATGGCTAAAGAATAAAAAAGACAAATATCAATGAGACTTGATGAGAGGATAAGTGACATGCAAAGAATGACAAACAATTAGCTAGACATGGTAAATCAATTGCTACTGGTTAATCAAGAATTGGGTAGGAAGGATGTGGAAATCACTAGTCTAAGATCAGAAAACAATCAACTAAGGAATGAACTAAGATCTAAAAAGGAGATCAATGAAAGGATGAACAAGCCTAATGAAGCTATAAGATACTTTGAATAGTCGTTAAGCTCAACTAGAAGATCTAGTGATACATCTGGACTTGGACATGATGAGCACTTATCATCCACTTAGGAAGGAGAATCATCAAAAAGTGGAGAGCAAAGAAATGTCAAACCAAAGAACAACAAGCCCACATGCCATCGCTGTGGAAAGCAAGGACATACAACCAACATCTGCAAAAGAAAACATGGTAAGTCTAATCCAAAACTGAAATTCAATGGACATTGTTTTAACTGTAAGAGACATGGACATCAGGCACATGAATGCAGAACAAAGGTTAGTAATCCACCTACCTCACCTAAATTTCAAGGACATTGTTTCAATTGTCAAAAATATGGACATAGAACATTTGAGTGTAGATCCAAACCCAAGTAGTCATCCAATCAACCGACCAAATCACCTAAGAAGGGTAATACATACAATTGGGACTACAACACTTGGTATAGTTGTCATTATTGTGGAAAATATGGTCACATTGGAGAAAATTGTTTGAAGACACATTTCAGAGGTAAATCCAAGAGTTGGATGAATGGAAGTATGGTATGCTATAAATGCAATAAGATTGGTCACCTAAAGAAAGATTGCAGAGCACACATACTGAGCAGTGATCAAAGAAATAATGAAGAAACTATTGAGAAAATGAGAAATCAGATGAACAAGACATGGAAGAAGAAAGAAGAAGCAAGCAGTAGTGAAGCCAATGCACCTGGGTCACCCAATCCGATGGATTAGGTGATCACACTACTTCGAATAAAGAAAAGAAGGTATGTATGGAACTGAATCTTATAATGTTTTACCTTACATCAGTTCTTAACATTTGTTGAGAAAAAGTCCATATCTGCATAGATTAAGATGCATTAGGATAGATTTGAGCAAAGAACTACATTCCATATTTGATGTCGAGCATCAATATTCTAGTCTATAGTGACCGAGTTACTAGTGTTTTTTGAGTACCTGTGATAGCCGAGACGTGATGTACACCGAGTTGTAACCCAATGGTTCTATCAACCGAGCTTATGTTGACTGTGTTTAACATGAGATTTTTGAGACCATTGTATCTCACCTAGAAAGTGTATGAATCATTAATGAAGCCCTGATCTGACCGTTTGAAGTCTATAAAGTGGGAAGTTACCATTTATTTCATTTCACCAGTGAATTGAGAACTTTCGTAGAGTGATTCAAGAGTGAGTAACCAGTGCAATTAGTGCTAAGTGTGATTTGCAAAAATCTTCACAGCGTGCCGTCGACAAATATCTGAAGAACACTTGTGCAAGGTATTTTACCGAGTAAATATTTTTAGTATTCAAACCCCTTAATTTAAGATATATGGAATTATCGTCATCAACTACAATGAAGAAACAAGGAAAAGAGGTTTTCAATGTTCAATTAGTGAGGAACGAGGCATGTAAGCCACAGAAGTTCCAAGTCGTTCCAGAAAGCGCAATCATGGGAGATCTAACTGGAGCCCTGTTGTCAATTCCAAAGAAAGTCTTAATGATAAATGATATCCGTTCATGTTACATGTGTAAGATTAAAGAAATTGGTGATTATGAAATCAGACAAGCGTACGATAAACTATGCAACAACGGGGTGTTGAAGCCGAATCTGTTGGAAATATAGATGTAGTAACTGAGAGGGGGGGTGAATCAGTTAACCACAAAATATTACCTCTGATCCCTTAGATGTCCTATTAAATTATTTACTACTGACATACAGTGAAATGCTAAAACTCGGTAATTGCAGAGAGTGTTAATTATAACTGTTCTTAAGCATTCATCAGTGATTAACATGCATGAATAAAGAAAATACCATGAACACAAGAGACACCAGATTTAACATGGAAACCCAATATGGGAAAAACCACCAATGTAACTAGTTACTGATTTTCACTCTTCTGAAGTGATGCCCTATTAGGAGCCAACCCGGTAAAAGGTTACAAAACACACTGTTAGGTGTGACCTTGTTAGAGGATTTAATCACCCTACTAGGAGTGGCCTTGTAAGAGGTCTTGAAATAATTCAATAAAACTATCACCTTGTTAGAGGATTTACAAAATGGTTGTTAAACCAACTCGGTTAGGAGATTTTGAAATCACTGCTACAATGGTAAGAAAGTAACAATGAAGTGACCTGAATAGTGATGCAACTGAATTGCTTATTACAGATCTCTGTTCTACTTCACTAGATCCTTCCTGATCAAATATATCTCTGCTGCTCTTCAAGGATATCTAACCATCCTTCAAAATTTGCTCATACTATTCTTCTCTTTCTTCTTTTTGCTTGCTCATAATTCACAACTTGACCTTCTATATATATACCATTCGGATTGTCAAGTCGGCACTAATAATTTTTACAAACATTACTAATCATTACAACAATCGGCTGGAATAAACCAACTTTATTTCTTAAATTGACAAAATCCTTTACTGGGCCGACCTTGCTCGGTAAACATTAATCTGAAGAAGATTTCCTTTGGCGACCGAGAGAACTTGGTAAGTACTGCGAATTCTTCAACATCCTTTGGAGACCGAGTGAACTCGGTAGACACTAACTTTCCTTCAATAACCGAGGAAGCTCGGTTAACACTATTTTCTGCCATACTTTTCTTTTGACACCCGAGAGGTCTTGGTAGACACTGGTAACTGCTTTGCTGACCGACTGAGCTCGGTAGACACTGGGAACTGCTTTGCTGACCGAATGAGCTGACAATTGATATGACATCTATGTGACATCAAAGACAACACATAATCATTCCAACAATCTCCTTCAAACAATTGTATCCAACACTCCCTCTTTGGCATTGATGGCAACATAATATGTCATAGCACAATGAAATTTCACAGCAAACATAGAATAAGGAACATATCCTTAGCTTCATTCTGATTCTCATCTCCCTTTGTCAGCAAACTTCTCTCTCTGACTAAAAACTCTCCCTCTTTTCTTCTTTTTTTTTAAAAATCTCTTTCTTAGAAATTTCATGAAATAATGACAGCAAACAACAAACTCTCCCTCTTTGACAACACATGTCAAGGATAACACACTTTCGTTGAATACCAATGTACCTTAAGTACTAATTCATATGCAATGATTCCTTTACTATGCTGCATCAACTAACTGATCTTCAACATGCTCTGGTTGATGCATTACTAAAACTCAATTTAGTGAGCCTCGGATAGGGGAATGACCCCTAACTTACCTCTTAGATACAAGAATGCATCCTTAGGTAGTGGCTTGGTGAAGATATCTACAATTTGTTCTTTTGTATGAATATATTCCAATCTGATTTCCTTGTCCTACACCAATTCTCTGACAAAGTGATATTTTATAGCAATGTGTTTGGTTTTGGAATGCATTACTGGATTCTTTGAAATATTTATTGCACTTGTATTATCATAGAACATAACAACTGGTTCTTTGTTCTCAACTTTCATGCCTTCCAATAACTGTTTGAACCAAACAATATTAGAGCAGTTTACTGCTGCAGCAACGTATTCTGCTTCTGCTGTGGATTGGGATGTGCAATTTTTCTTTTTACTGGTCCAAGATACTAACCTTTTGCCAAGAAAAAATGCTCCACCACTTGTACTCTTTCTGTCATCAATGTTTCCTGCCCAATCAGCATCAGTAAACACTTTTAAGTCCAGATTGCCTCCAAATTTATACCACAAGCCATAATCTTCAATTCCTTTCAAGTACCTCAAGATTCTTTTGATTGTCATCATGTGATTTTCTTTGCGTTTTACTGAGAATCTTGCTACTATACCAACTGCTAAGGCAATATCAGGCCTTGTATGTACTACATACTGTAATTTTCCAATCATTGATCTGTATAAGGTCTGATCTACTTCTTTTGAATCATCATCTTTGGTAAGCTTCAGTCTAGTACACATGGGTGTACCAACTGGTTTTGAATCTTCCATACCAAACTTCTTAAGTATTTCCTTGATGTATTTAGACTGAGTAATATAGATACCATTCTTGCTCTGCTGAATTTGAAGTCCAACAAAGAATTTTATTTGACCAAACATAGACATTTCAAATTCTTTGTTCATTTTCTCTAAAAATTCTTTGCACTGATCATCATTCCCTGTAAACACAGTATCATCTACAAATATTTCTGCCAAAACAATTTTGTTATCTGGTCCTTCTTTGATGTATAAATTACTGTTGTCATTGGCTCTTTTGAAATTAATCTAAGTTAGATACTTATGTAATCTTTCATACCATGCTCTAGGGGCTTGTTTCAGACCATACGGTGCTTTTTGTAACTTGCAGACCATATCCCTTTTGTCTGGATCCATAAAACCTTCAGGTTGCTCAATGTAGACTTCTTCATCAAGAATACCATTGAGAAATGCAGATTTTATATCCATCTGATATACCTAAAATCATTTATGTGTTGCATATGCAAGTAGAGTGCTTACACCTTCTAATCTTGCAACAGGAGCAAAAGTCTCTCCATAATCTATACCTTCTTCTTGAGAATATCCTTTACATACCAATCTTTCTTTGTTTCTTGATACTTGACCATCTTCATTCAACTTATTTCTGAATACCCATTTTGTTCCAATTACATTTTTATCTTTAGGCCTAGGTACAAGAGTCCATGTCTTATTTTTCTCTATTTTCTCTATTTCTTCATTCATAGCCTCAATCCAACTTTCATTTTCCAATGCATCTTTGACATTTTTAGGTTCAAAATCAGCAAGTAAACATGTACCTTTTAGTTTATTCCTTGTCATAGTGCCATCTGATTTGTTTCCAATAATCTGATTTGGTGTATGATGCTTCCTGACATACTTGGCCAATACAGGTTCCTTTCTTCTTGAATGAGTTACATTTTCATCTTCTTGAATTTCATCTTCAAGTTCAGTTTGCTCGGGCTCGGTAGATATTTGCTCGGTAACTTCAGGCTGAGACTCAGTTTCTTGTGACTCGGTCTGAACTTCTTCTTGTGACTCGGTTACTATACTGGGCTCGGTTGATGTAGTATCATCATTGACAGATGTGTCTGGAAATGTATCAGGTTCAATGTAAACAAATCTTCTATAATCCTCTAGTTCCCTTTTGCTTTCTTCTTCAGTCTTTTCTGCAAACTCATCTACTTTCACATGTGCACTTTCTATGATTTTATGAGTAGACAAATTTAGACATTTATATGCCTTACTTTTGCAAGAATATCCCAAAAATATTCCTTCATCACCTTTTGCATCAAGTTTGCCTTTTCTAGATTCTTTCAAGATGTAACATTTACTACCAAATACTTTTAGGTAACTTACATTGGGTTTATAGCCATACCATAACTCATAAGGAGTTTTGAATGTGTCTTTCCTCAACTGTACTCGGTTGAAGGTATGAACTGCAGTGCTAATAGCTTCCTTCCAGTATTTCATAGCAATGTTCTTTTCAATCATTAGAGTCCTTGCACAATCCATGATAGTTCTTGGAGCTGGTACCTGTCTTTTGATTCCTCTTTCAATGCAAAAATTATTGAATTCATGGGAGATGAATTCACCACCTTCGTCTGATCTCAAGCACTTCATTCTTTTTCCTGTTTCCTTTTCTACTCTTGCCAAATACCATTTGAATTTCTCAAATGCTTCTGACTTTTCTCTTAAATAAATAACAGTCATCATTCTAGAGTAATCATCAACAAAGAGAATAAAGAATTTTTCTCCAGTATAGCTTTCAATTCTAATAGGTCCACATAAGTCAGTATGCACAATATCCAAAATATCTTCAGACTGATAGTTTTTACTTTTAAAGCTAGTCTTTCCCATTTTACCAATCTGACAATTCTTGCATAGACCAATATCAGGTTTCTGCAAAGTAGGAATACCTCTTACTTTCTTGAATTTTCTTATTTTCACCATATTATCAAAATTTACATGACATAACCTTTTGTGCCATAACCAACTTTCTTCAATTTGAGCAATAAAATATGAGCATTCACCGAGATCAAGATAAAACAGGTTACCTTTGGTTTGTTTGCCTAAACCAATCAGTTTTCTTTTGTCATTCAGCAGTCTTGCTTTGCCATTCATGAATTCAACCTTGAGTCCACTATTGATTAGCTATTCTACACTTAGAAGATTATGTTTTAGTCCTTCAACCCAATATGCATTATCACATATAAGTTCTTTGTTTAATGAAATTAGTCCTCTTTCTTTTATACAACAAGGTTCTGTGTGTGTGAAAATTGTACCTGATCTGTAGACACAACACTCAGTAAAACATTAGAGGTTAGTGATAATCAAAATCATGCAAAATTGAAATCTAATCTAACCAAGTGATTTACTGCCTTCTAATAGGTGCGAGATTGATGTTCTCAGATTGTAATCGAGATCAGTGACCTAGACAACACCTAAATGAAGGATTTGAATGCAAAAGATGGATATGAAATTGAATGCAATTAATCTATATTTTTGATATTTTCTATGCAATAAGAATGATAAACTGATATGCTATGAATGCTAAATGATCTAACAATGAAGATTCTAACAATGATATAAAAACTATGAAATTCTATGCTAAGATATAAAAACTATGCAATTGAAATTGATCTCACAAAGCTTTGAATTCGTAAGTTGATTCCTCAGCCTCCAATTCTCTAGCGTGATTGTGCAAAATATGAGATGCTTGGATGCAAATTTGAGAGATGAATTATGAAGAGCTGAGCCTTGTTTTTATAGAAATCCAGGGCTTTGGAGGTGCATGGAAGAAAGCCATAAATCACTCAAATAACTCAGCTTGATTTTTGAGTTATCTGATAATAATAGATAATCAAGTCACAAAAACATGCAAAAGCTAAGCTTTAACTCAAAATAGAGTTTAGTTTTAATTATGAATTAATTTAATAATAAAGTGATTTATGCTCAACTTAACTGATTTTTTAAAATAAAACAATTGATTTATGGGTTAATCAATTATTTAATCAAACTTTTATTAAAAACTATATTATTAAATAATGACAACTTGCTTTAATTAATTAAATAAGAATTTAATCAATTAATCATAAGATTTTGGATTTATTGTCAAAATTTAAATAATATAATTAATAATAGATAAAATTTAATTTAATTAAACAATTAAGTGGCAAGATATTAAATCTAATTAATTAAATATGCAAAATATTCAATTAATCAAGCTATAGGATAAATGTGATTTATTGCCAAATAATTATAAAATTAAAGATAATTATGATGATTAGGAATATTACTAGGAATATTCCCCGATGCAGAATTTAAGATAATCAATTAGGATTCGATGATGTTTAGATGTGCCTTAGGTTAGGACTTTGATGTCGATTTCGTTTGATTTGATGATGTTTAGAGATTAATGAACTTATAGCCCATTTTTGGGGTATTACAGGTTCATTGTTTCCAAACCTTATACTACCACCATCATAGTCTTCAAAATGTTCAAACTTAGTTTTTTCACCAGTCATATGATGTGAGCATCCACTGTCTATAATCCATGTATCATTTTTGCTTATATGAGAGATAAGTGCCATCTCATCTTCATCATCATTAGATTCATCTTTTACAGCAATGAAGACAATTTCTTCTTCACTATCAGAATCCTTAGCCAAAAAACATGTTTTCTTACCTTTATCCTTGAATGACTTGAAATTCTTCTTGCCATTGTACTTGTGACCTTTCTTCTCATCTTTTCTTTGTTTGTTTGGGCACCTAGCTGCAATATGACCAATTTCTTCACATGAAAAATAGATTAAGGGAGTTTTACCTTTGT
The DNA here is from genome assembly GCA_027943335.1 of Chamaecyparis obtusa. Lineage (NCBI taxonomy): Eukaryota > Viridiplantae > Streptophyta > Pinopsida > Cupressales > Cupressaceae > Chamaecyparis > Chamaecyparis obtusa. Next base: position 257,624 of record BSBK01005094.1, read on the forward strand.
ATTTACCTCTGCCTCTAGTATATTTCTTTGCAAGTAATGCTTCAATAACTTCAAGATCACTGTCTAAACTTTCCTCTGATTCTTCTTCACTTTCTGACTGGATTTTCTTGCCCTTCTTAAGTGAGAGTTTGGCCTCAAATGTTGATTCAATATTTTTAGAAGTTGGAACATAGTTATCATAGTTGTCCAATTCAAAAGTTGTCAATCTTCCAACTAAGGCATCCAAAGTTATATTGTGATTTTGTTCACATCTTCTTTCTTGAATAGCAAATACTCTTATTGCATAGATAGGAAGCAATGTTCTAAGAACCTTACTTATAACAATTTCATCATCAATTTTTCCTCCAGAAGCTCTGATTGCACTAACACTCACCTTGATTCTTTCAACATATTTTGCAATATTTTCATCTTCTTTCATCTTCATCTGATCAAATTGTCCTCTTAGGCTTTTTGCTTTGGCTCTTTTCACATTGTCATCACCACCATAAATTTTCTTCAACTTGTTCCACATTTCATAGGCAGTTGTGCAATCTCTGATCTCATCAAATTCTTCATAGCTAAGGGCTGATGCAATATCTATCATCATGGTGTTATGGTTCTTTTTCTCTGCAATGTCTTCAACAGTTAATGTGCCAGTAGGAATAGTATATTCTTGATCAATATATTTGCATCCTGAATCACCAATGGAAGCCAGATGAAGTCTCATGAGACCTTGCCATGCTGAAAAGTTATCTCTGTTAAGCCTTGGAATTTCTCTCTTGTAAGACATCCCGATCTTTAGCTTAGGTCCTTAAAACCCTTCCTGTAAGCACCAAAAGCTCTGATACCAATTGTTGGAAATATAGATGTAGTAACTAAGAGGGGGGGGGTGAATCAGTTAACCACAAAATATTACCACTGATCCCTTAGATGTCCTATTAAATTATTTACTACTGACATACAGTGAAATGCTGAAACTCGGTAATTGCAAAGAGTGTTAATTATAATTGTTCTTAAGCATTCATTAGTGATTAACATGCATGAATAAAGAAAATACCATGAAAACAAGAGACACTAGATTTAACATGGAAACCCAATATGGGAAAAACCACCAATGTAACTAGTTACTGATTTTCACTCTTCTGAAGTGATGCCCTATTAGGAGCCAACCCGGTAAAAGGTTACAAAACACACTATTAGGTGTGACCTTGTTAGAGGATTTAATCACCCTGCTAGGAGTGGCCTTGTAAGAGGTCTTGAAACAATTCAATAGAACTGTCACCTTGTTAGAGGATTTACAAAATGGTTGTTAAATCAACTCGGTTAGGAGATTTTGAAATCACTGCTACAATGGTAAGAAAGTAACAATGAAGTGACCTGAATAGTGATGCAACTGAATTGCTGATTACAGATCTCTGTTCTACTTCACTAGATCCTTCCTGATCAAATATATCTCTACTGCTCTTCAAGGATATCTAACCATCCTTCAAAATTTGCTCATACTATTCTTCTCTTTCTTCTTTTTGCTTGCTCATAATTCACAACTTGACCTTCTATATATATACCATTCAGATTGTCAAGTCGACACTAATAATTATTAAAAACATTACTAATCATTACAACAATCGGCTGGAATAAACCAACTTTATTTCTTAAATTGACAAAATCCTTTACTGGGCCGACCTTGCTCGGTAAACATTAATCCGAAGAAGATTTCCTTTGGTGACCGAGAGAACTCGGTAAGTACTGTGAATTCTTCAACATCCTTTGGAGACCGAGTGAACTCGGTAGACACTAACTTGCCTTCGATAACCAAGGAAGCTTGGTTAACACTGTTTTCTACCATACTTTTCTTTTGACACCCGAGAGGTCTCGATAGACACTGGTAACTGCTTTGCTGACCGACTGAGCTCAGTAGACATTGGGAACTGCTTTGCTGACCGACTGAGCCGACAATTGATATGACATCTATGTGACATCAAAGACAACACATAATCATTCCAACAATCTCCTTCAGACAATTGTATCCAACAGGAACACCATAAGGTCGTCAAGCAAGGGTTGGTTCATGCCCTTGATTTTTCATAAAATTTCAAAGTGGAGTGGATCAAGATTGTACTAAGTAGGATACATGATATGAAAATTTGGCTAGAGGATGGAGCAATCCAAATCACCAAAGATATGATTCACCGAGTAATTGGATACCCTAAGCTCACTAGAAAGAAAACTATGAGATGTCAAAGTAAGGAGGAAATACAAGAAAACACCCAAGCGGTATGGCACAAGCGAGGCATGACTATCTCTACTATCACAAACCCAAAAATTGAATTTGCAGTAAGGCTAATAGCATGCAAATTTTATCAATCCCGTTGGTTGGATAGTGTCCCATGCATGGCAGTGGACCAAGCTTGGAAGATAATAAAGAAGGATCATATATATGACCTTGTCGAGCTCCAACTTACACAGCTAGCCAAGAATCTTACATCAATCCAAAAAGCAAAGAATTCTATGTGTAAGTTTGGTTCCCTACTTGTTTGTTTATATTTCTATATTCAAAAAAGTTTTCCTACTGTTGGAGGAGTAGAATGGGATAAGGATAAGCCAGTGACAGTTCAGGTTACTAAGTTTATTGGTCAAATGGGTGATAATTTTGAAAGCATTATGGAGAACTACTCTGTTGAGTTTAAGAAGAAAATGAGGAAAATAAGTAGAATTCATGTATCATTCTAGTAGAGAAGTACAATCAGGACATATGCTTTCTAGTAGACATTGACCACACATATGCACAAGCAATAATACCGAGGGTATCATGGCTAATGCCATTACCTTATGAGGTAAACATTGATGAAACAAAAACAACAATCACAACCCTACTAGTTGAGGAAGTTGATGAGAAGGCCACACATTTTGGAACCTATGAGGAAGCTAAGGCCAAGATAACCATGGGATTAAAGTATGATACCATGGAGAGAAAAAGGAAGAAGATAGTGAAAAACATTGAGAAGATGATAGGAGGAGAAGAGGTAGATGCACCTCTAGAACTAACTCAAGGATTAGGAGAAGATAAGACAAGTGAGTCAAGTAAAAGTGAAGAGGAGGAGAAAGTGGTAGAATAGAAAGGCAAGAAGGCATTAGTTTCCGAGCCCATAAGGAAGACAATACAGAAACCAAAGCCCATCTCATCACCAGTACTTAGGCTGAGAACTAGGATAGCCTCTACTTTTGTAGCTACCAAGCCAAAAAAAAGCCCCTGCATCAAGGAAAAGAAAAACAATTCAGCCTAAGGCAGTGTCGAGCCAGATGAAGAAGAAACCAAGGATAAAACTCATTTTGGAGAAGGGTGATGAGGAAACCGATAGTGATGAGGAAATAAAGAAGAAGGTACCATCACAATAGAAAACATTGACTATGGATGAAATATGCCACAACATCAAGAGCACTACTAGCCTAGCAGGCTTCAAACAAATAAGATTTGAGAAGATGAGTATTGAGGATAAGGAGAGAGTAGAACAAGCAATGCTTGAGATGATCTCTATATTTAAAATGACACCACTTCAATTCGAAAATTTGATTCCTAGTGAGTTATATCAAAGGTTAGCACAGAAATGGGAATATGCCCTTATGACAGAAAAGCAAATCAGGGAGAGCACTCTTGCTCAAGTCATACCTGACTTATCTCCTGATTACATTTAGAATTACATGGAGCATTACAACACTAGATTCATTCCCAAGCTTTGAGCATACTCTATCCTTCCACACAAGGTTGAAGATGTTGTTCAAGAAAGCTTAAAGGTGTGGAAGATCATTTTTGGTCTTATAATCGATAAAAGTGCACAACAGGATGCAAGCACATGGGAGTTGAATTACATAATAAAGAGGATGTAAGTGAACATCAAATTCAAAAGGAAGTAGTCTAGAAGACTGAAGAGTGTGAGAAGAAAGTTGAAATAACCATTGTTGATATCACTGAGGACTCTCCAGTGAAAACTAATATATTGACCGAGGAAGAAATTCAGTTACATATTCAAGCCGAGGCAGCCAAGGATAAATTTATGCCAAGCATCAATCTGGTGTAATTATAAGTTCAAGACTATCCACGGATTGAGGACACATCAACTGTTAAAGTTACCACTGCCAGCCCACATATAGTTATAGTTGATCTGCTAGCTAGTCAAAGTACTACTACCAAGGAATAGGACAAGTCAGAAATTTCACCTAAACCTATATCTGCCAAGGAGATAAGTAAAGAGCAAGCAGAAAAGTCTGCATTGGTTATAGCAAGTCCTCATGTGGAGGAAATGGAAAAGGAAAAGGAAGAGACAAAGAAAGCCAAGGATATTCAAGAGCCTAAGGAGCAAGAGGCAATAAAATATCTTATACAGATGTCGAGTGGTACAACACCTAGGAAGAAGTCACAAAAAAAGAAGGAGAAATCTCCTACTCCACAGGTGACACTCAAAGAAGTTATTGTGATTCCTAAATGGGACATAAATAACTTGACCTATTATCAAATGCAAATTCTGCAAGATCTACTGAAGAAGAAGAGCAAACAGGAAGAAATGAGAAGGGAACATCAACAAAAGCATGTGCTTCATGAAATAAAAAGGTATATTCATAGATGCTTTTGATATGACTAATGTAAATGACTCTGACCCTATTCTGGAACAACTTGTTCACATTGTCAAGAAAGTGACTGATGATAACAGTGAGGCTAATGAAAATTTGTTGCAGTGGTCAGAAAGGAAATTTGAGACCAAGGTACTTAATAAAGTCTTTGCAGACATTGTAGTGAAACAGGTAGAACTTTCTACCTTAATAACAAACTCAAAAGAAGTTGTACAAAATGCACATTCTTTGTACAAGAAATTGTGCAATGTAGAAGAGTTTACAAAAGACAACCAGGATCTGGTAGACAAGCTATAGTTAGATATCAAGTCTATAGGTCATTCATTGAGCATGGATGCAAGTTCCAGCTCTATGCATTTTACAAGGTTTCTACATGCTCAAGGGAGATTAGCCAAGTTGGTGGCTAATGATGGTAAGATAAGGGCTAGACTACTCTCCATTCAAACTATGTTAACACCTCATCTAGAGGCTATGCAAAGAGAGTTAGTTAAGGCAAAGGAATTAGTTCAGAAAGATCCCCATCTTTCTATTGCTAAGAGCCTAGTTGACCTAGCTGCCAAACTAGAAGTAAAGTTTGAGGTTTTGAAGTATGCAACGTTCAGTTGGGACAACGCATCAAGTATGGTCATGCAGCTTCACAAACCATTTCTGGACAAATGTTTCAAAATCCCTACACCCCAAGAACTTCAAGCACCAAAAACAAGGGGGAAATCGGAGTGACATGACATGAAAAGTCACAAGGGGAAACAACATGTGAGATATCAAAAAGTAGAATCAAAATGAAGAAAGCAGAGATGAATGGTATGACATATTAGTTTTGTAAATGTTTATATGTACTCGAGTATATGTCAAATAAGGAAGTCTTATGTGTACATATGTAAAAAGTTTTAAAACCGAGTTAAGTTTTAGGGGGAGTATTCTGTAAACATTTTGTTAGTACTAAGTACTCTTGTAAATGTAATGAAAATGTCATGGCGAAGTGTTTTTGCCACTAATGTCAAAGGGGGAGATTGTTGATCCCTAAAGTTTTGTTGTCTATTAGTGTCTTACATTTAGTCATTTTCTAGAAAATGTTGGTCGGTCGTCACTATGACCGAGTCATCATATATAGGCTGAGTCATGTGTATTGTACATTTACCGAGCAGTAGTCACTACTGATTAAAACAATGGTCACCGAGTACTTCACTATTAGCCAAGTCAGCTTTTGCTGAGTTATGTAAAGAAGACAATGCCGAGCACTAGGGTATAAAGAACAGTGAATGTCGAGTGCCAGCTATATCAAATGTTGAGCAAGCCAGAATTGACATGTGTTTGTTATGACACAAACACTTAGGTAAATTGTTTTGGCCGACATTCATATTTCATTTATTGTTTGTTGAGGAAATCACAGAGGTGATTATGCTCTTGTATTGTAATCATTAATCCCTATGTAACACATGGAACCAATCAAAATTAGTAAAAGGTTAAGCGACAAAAGGAGACAATCTAGATCGTAGATCTTAAATCTTGGAGAAAGTTAATTGTCTATATAAGATGTGATCTGAACCCTAAAACGTAACAATAATGAAAAGCAGAGTATGAAGGAGATCTTATACTTTCAGAATAGAGAAGTATTTTGATGATCAGAGATAGAGTTCAGTGACCGACCAGAATAGAGCAAAGTAGTGAATGACAGAACAAAGACATATTTGATAGAAGAGATCAAATCTATACTGTAAGGAGAATATCTATAATCAGCATCACAGTGCAAACTGAAGGATCAGGTACTGAGACATTTTAATAGGTGTATCAGGGTAAATCTCTTAATAGAGTGGTTTTAACAAACCTTAGTAAATCTCTTAACCGAGTGCTTACTTAGTTGTAAGTTTTCGAATCCTTTTGCAAGGTAGATTGTATAAGTCGTAAAGCTCTTAACAGGGCAGACCCCTCACAGGGTAGATCATATTTTGTGATCAAACTTGTAGCCCTAACAAGCAAACTTTAATACTGCAGTAGTGAAGATTTGTGGGTGTCATCCCCACCCCAATTTTACCTTTCAAGGGTTTCTGGGTAACCAAAATCATTGTGTTATGTTTATTTCATGGATGATGATTAGGATATTAGATATGTTACAGTGTTAAGTCTAATGCTTATACTTTGCAAGTTTGTTTATGTCAAAATGGATCAATTGGCTGATATCTGATTCACACCCCCCCCCCTCTCTCAGTATCACACTTTCCAATAGATTCCCAACAGATCTATCCACAAATAAACAAACAAAAATTTCAATTTTATGGCAAATGGATGAATTTGAATTTGATAAAAGAGGGAGATGCCCATAATGTGGTTTAGTAAAGAGGAGTGAACAATACACACAATCTTGTATAGGTAGGATAATGCTTTGGAAATTGGAGTTCAAAAGTATTAAATTAAATGATATGACATAACAAAGCGTTAGATTCAACTTCATAATTGATGTGTCCAAAGTGACCAATTTAATACTAAATCTACAAATTAGAGACATGTATATAAAATAATATAAAACAAATAAATCAAACATATAATACGCACCTTTCCCTTTGGACTATTAAATAATATTTGTAATTATTATTTTTGTAAAAACATTAATGAAAACAAACATTTTTTCAAACACAAATTACAAGAAATAACAAACCTGTTATTGAAAATCAAATAATATATGTTAATTCAAAAATTATATCCAAATTATATTCCTATGTCCAAATCATCTTTCACATTCATTTGGGCATCAATTGAGAATCGCAATAAAATATGCTTTTGATTAACAACAAAAATAGATTTTGAAGGGACCCTGAAACAAAATATGTTAATGAAATATTATATGTTAATGAAAATAAAATATGTTAATGAAAACTATAACCACAAAAATGCCCACTCAAATCGTGGTCCACTAATAGAAAAATAAAATTACATGATCTTCACGTATTCCCAAAATAATCTTAAAATATTAAAATTTACTCCTAGTTATAATCGCTTCTTCTTCTTTTTTGGCATTGTTTCCCTTGTCTTATATCTTATATTTTCCTATGGCCAAATCATCAAATCAAAATTTGGGCGATCTATACAACACCTATAATACCCCATTTATTGTAATTATTTATTCATTTAAAAATTCAAATAAGATGAATATAACATTTTTAAATTAATGGCTCTTTAATGGGCCTCAAAGGGCTAAATCTATGCAGGTTGGAGACGACGGATTAAAGTAGCATCCGCCTGAGAAGGGATGGATAAAGATTAATTTGATGGCGCATCTAAGGGCAACCCTGGACCTTCGAGGGCCGGGTTTGTGGCTTGTGATGAGTATGGGAGCATCCTTGCTCTTGGCGCCAAAAGGTTGGCAGATGGAACTAATAATGAAGTGGAGTGTTTGGCAGCAATTGGGGCTATCTTGTTGGCCAAAAAATTGGGAGTTCAGAGGCTCCATCTAGAAGGTGATTCACAACTTGTTGTGAATGGTATTATGAAAGGGGAGACGGATACATGGTATCTCAATAAACACATTCGAAGGACTCGAGATCTTTTAGGGGAATTTGTCAACTTTTGGGTGTCTCATGTTCTTAGGGAGGCCAACACAATTGCAGAAAAACTATATAATGTTGGGGTGAATGGAACATTGGAGGACAGATTTGAGCTTTTTGAGGACCTTAGGTTTTGGGGGGCCGCAGATTTTGTATTAGAAGGACATGATTTTTGAAATCATCATTCAGACATCACAAGGTTATGACGTTGGGAGGGATATGTAATTGGATACGGAGGTGGTACTTTTCATAATGTCCTCATGGTTGTTGAGGACATAAGAGGATAAGGTGGCAACATGTGAGAGGTACGGGTAACGATTTTCTCTTTTTTGTATTTAGTAAGAGGTCGAATGATGCGACGTCTTGACATCATGGGAATTGATCTTGAGGCTTTGCCAGCTTTTAAAGGTAGGAAGTGGGCTTAGAGGAGATGTGCACTTGTCATTTATAAGTTCTTCAGAATTGGGGTTTGTTGTTGCTTTCAAGCTCTAGTTTAGTTATGGAAGCGAATTTCTGATTGGAGTCGTCGAGTCAGTTATTAGGTTTCAGTGGCGCAATTTATGTGCAACGGTTAAGGACTATGTTCAAATTCGATCATGTGGAGTTCTAGGAGGCGGTGTGCTTGATAATGGGTTCATGGTGGTGAACGGGAGTGTGGTGGCATGTGTGGTGGTACTGTTGAAACCTAGGAAGCTCGTGGTGGCTTCTCAAGGCCAGACTTTCAAAACTTTTCAAGGGAGGAGGCGGCGGGGTGGTTTCTTTGATGCTTGGCGACTGGTCCCTGTTCTTCGGCATGCCCATTTTTGTTAGTAAGCATAAATGGTCCTCGATTTGTGATGTGGTCTATTTTTTGTGTTGTTCTATAGCATTCTTTACCCTTCGGGGTTGTATTGGGGTTGTATTTTGAAATGTATCCGAAATTAGTAAGTTTTAGGAGGTGGAAAGAAGAATTTACCAAATATAGTGGCTTTGTTATCAGCTTTGGGGTGGAAAGTAGAATCTGCCAAATACAGTGGCTTTGTAATCAGCTGATTTTGAGTTAATAAAATATAATACTTATTACCGATCAATAAAAAACATTTTTTAATTAATTAATAATCACAATAAATGGGGCATTCTAGGTACTGCATAGACAATGGTCTGCATATCTGATTAGCCTCCTCCTCTGAGGTTTGGTTGCCATTTGTTTATATTTCCCCTGCTTTCTTTGAGAAAAAGCATTTCATTAGAATTTCAATTATTTCCTTCAAGTGCTCTCAAATGGGTGATCCTGGTTTCATCCCTGGCTTTATTGGTTATGCCATTCAATTGGCTGGAGATCAGATAATTCGTCACATCAACATTGCCGTCCGATGCAGAAAAGAGCTGAATGCCCTCAAAGTTGTGCTTCCCAGAATTGAAGCAATGAACGTTGAATTGCAGGAGTATCGGAACGCTTTGAATTTCCCTCGCCATCGTTTGCCCTCCACGATCAACTCCTGGTTGAATGAATTGAATGATCTTCTGGAGGAAGCATCTGCTTTGGCCCAGGACTGCACTGTACCCTCATACTTTCATTTCTTTCCTCGGTACAAAATGAGCAAAAAGATCAGGAGAATCACTGAAAATTTGAAAAAGCATTTAGAAAAGGACATAGCCCCCACTGCTTTCCTCCACCAGCTTCACCAGGATGTGGCACTTGACCGGATCGAACAGAGGGTCGATTCTCTTAATCTGCCAACATCTGGAGATCTCTTTCCATCCACTTCTTCAGCCACTTCCAACAAGTATATTGAGGAGGCACTCATTGTTGGGCAAGACTCTGCATCCAAGAGACTTGAAGATCTTATTGATTCAGAGCAGGACAAAAAATTGAGTCGTTTTGGCCTAGTTGGGAAGGGCGGGGCAGGTAAGACTCTGCTACTGAAACGAGTCTTCAACATTGACCAGGTACAAAGTCTCTTTTCCAATGGCTTGATGCTTTGGCTTACTATTTCACAAAATCCATCTTTCACTGCTTTGAGAAACGATCTTGTGAGACAAATAGCTCTTAAAGTAGATGAAAGATTGCAGAGTAGAGAGGACGACCATGTGAAATCTTGGTTAAATGAAAGCATGTTAAAATACAAGTTTGCCCTGTTTTTAGATGATGTTTGGGAAACAAGCGCAAGCTCCTTGTTGGAGGAGCTGTGTGTGCCTCCCTTTCCACACCACAATTCCAACATCATCATTGCCACTTCAAGAAGTACTACTGTGCTCTCACAGTTGGGTGTTGCAACTTCATCACTCATCCAAATGCAAGATTTGAATGAGGTTGACAGTTGGAGTTTGTTTTCCTTCCATGCTTTTCCACACAGCGGAGGAGTTCTGCCCGTAAGCATTGATCAAGAAAAAGCGAGCCAGGTCTGCAAGAAATGTGGGGGGCTTCCCTTAGCCCTCAAAGTAATTGGGCATGCAATGGCAGGTATGGTTCGATCAGATGAATGGGAATTGGCACTCCAGAGGTTGCAGAATGATGTTTCATGCACGCTTTCAGACAAACTTTTAAGCAGCTTGAGATTAAGCTATGATGCTTTGGCTAACGTGCCCAGCTATGGTATTTCCTTGCAGTTGTGCTTCCTCTACCTTGCTGCTTTCTCAGAACGCCATGTCATCGGAACTAGAATTTTTATTAAGTACTGGATTGGAGAAGGGTTGCTGGCTGGGACGGATGCTTTTAAAATTGGAGAAATGTATGTTAATTTGTTAGCAGACCGATGCCTTCTTGAACCAGTCCTGAAGGATTATGATGGAAAAGTGATCATTTTCAGGGTGCATGATGTTTTGCACGATTTAGCACGCCAAATTGCTGAGAAGGAAGAAAAATGCTTCTTTCAGGCAGGCAGAGGTTTAGAAGAGTTTCCAGCAGACCAGTGTTCTGGACGCATCAGAATTTCATTGATGGACAACGGTTTGTCTAGGGTTCCCAAGGCTTTCAGAGCCCCCTGTATCCGCTCCCTGTTACTACTTGAGAATCTTTCTTTGAAAGGAATCCCAAAAGAGGTGATGGGGAGTATGACCGCTCTGAGGGTGGTCGATTTATCAGTGACTAAGATACAATCATTGCCAAAGAGTGTGGGACATATGAAGAATTTAGTATGCCTCAGGTTATGGTCTGTACCGATCAAGAAACTGCCCAAATCTATCTGTGCTCTCAAAAACCTTCAAATCTTAGATCTTGGAGGATCTCATATTACACAACTCCCCTCTGGCATTTCTAAGTTGACTTCCCTAAAACTTTTGAACCTTGATTCCTGTAAACATTTGCAGTGCCTGAATGGGATCTCGCGCCTTACATCTCTGCAGTTCCTGAGTGCAGTTGGCTGTTCAAATATAGGGTGGAGTAAGAGCAGAAAAAATCAAATTTCAATTCATGAATTGGGCACCCTAAACAAACTCCAAAGGTTGGGGCTTCGAAATAATGGTGAAATAATTGGAGAAGGAATGTTCGGAAGCATGAAGGAAATGGAATATCTATACCTGTATCTCACAGGCATGGAAAGGCTACCCCATGACATGACTGCCATGTCGAAATTGAGGAAGCTCTGGCTGAAATGTCCTCAATTACTTGAAATAGAAAATTCATTTTGTGAATTTGAACATCTGAGCTTCATTAGGTTGTTCCGATGTAAAACGCTGAAACAACTACCTGCCTTGCACAAACTAAGGAATCTAAAGCACCTACAGATTGTTGAGTGCCCCAACATAGAGAAGTTCCCTGAGGAAATTGGCAAGTTGGGAGAATTCCCTAAGCTAGAAGTATTTTCAGTAGCAGGGGCGGAGAAAATAGAGCAGCTGCCAATCGTGGAAGAAGGAGCACTACCTTCACTCAAAACATTGACAATAATGAAGTGTGAGGCATTGCAGAGGTTACCACAGTGTTATTGGAACTTGAAGAGTGTAGAAAAGATAAGAGTTTATGGTTGTTCAAAAGTTCAACTTGTCATGGAAGAGGAGAAAGACTTCATCGAGGCAAAGAGCGAGGTGCAAACAATAAAAGTATCTACCACAGAAACAGAAGTATTAGAAAAGCGCTACAATGACATTTTTCTCAAGTACAAGCATTTTTATTACGGTGAATATTGGTGTAATGAGATGTTTCAGTTTTTGGATGACATCAATCTATTTCGTTTGTTTTGAGCTATATTATTCAAAATAAAGGTATAGTTGTCAATAGATCTTAGGTATACTGGTGAAGTTGAAAGGTTCTTAATGAGCTCAAAAAGATCAAGTCCTGCTGAGTGCAAGACTCCAACCAGCCTAAAGCTTGTACTCTCCCTTAATTTTCTAATAAATTACCTAGGTTGCATATGTACTCGTACCCACGAACCGGGTACTCAATGGGTACTCAGTGGGTACTCAATGGAGAGCATCATAGCTAAGGAACTTGATTATGATTTCTGATTTTTGTTTCAGTTTTCTGTTTGTGTATTAGCTTGCTATTTAGCAAGCTTAATTCAATATGTAATCAGTTTGAAACTTTGATAGAATACTGATTAATAGTAAACTTTATCACTGTTCAAGTCAGAAATTTATCATTTGCAATATGTCATTTTTATATGGTTTATGATCTTATTGTTCATGTTTAAAGTTTGTATTCTCTATTATGCATCTAAACATTTAGCATATATATTATTACAAATCTATTGCAAATCTGAAATTGAAAACAATACATTACATCTACAAACTATATTATTGTTCTTGTTTTGAAAACTCAATGTCGTGACTCATATTTTCAGATATTCTATAAAATATTAAATTATATTAAATAAAAAAATTGACGTACCCAAATACCCACATCCCCTATTTAGAAAAATAGTCAGACCGTACCTATACCCGAAGTACCCAAGTACCCCCGTCCCCGTGCAACCTTGTAAATTACCTTTTAAGGACATTCCATTCACTAATATTTCTAACAACTCACTAAGGAGTTTGATCTTTCCTTTTTTCTATTGTAGTCTCCTCAACTAATCCTAGATGGATGTATGGATTTCGTCTATAAGGCTAGCTCCTGCTCATAATGCTCAAACTCGACGAAAATTGATTTTTATTTTTGTTCTATTTGTCTCAAAATTTTAATGTTTTTGGGGTTTATGATTCCATAATATACATGAAATGTAACATTTAACTCCCTATCTTCACCTTCTTCAAGTCAGTCTCATTCTCTTTAGTTCAATAGAATATATACATGAAAATATAGCATTTGGTATAAGTCACATTTCAATGTATTTTTCCTTTCTTATATTTTAAGTTATATTTCATGTATATATTGTCAGGATATTTGAGAATGGTTAGAGATCTCTAGGAGTTACAATGTGAATTCTAAGTTTTAGAAGATCTTATCACTTTTCAAACTTAGCCAACTTTCAATAATCAACAGGCTCCTATCAACATTCTCTCGCTTTAGATATCTGACTCTCTTTATCTGCCTTGAACTCTAGACTATCTCTCTCCCTGTCACTCTTCCTCTATCCTCTATTTGCCTCTATTTATCTTGTTCTCTCCTCTCTCCTCCAAGATTTAGACCTCTCTCTCTCTCTCTCTCTCTCTCTCTCTCTCTCTCTCCCTCCCTCAAACCCCCACAAGGGGTGCTACACTCAACCTTGTTTTGGTGTTCCTCCAAACACAGTCCATCAAACTATAATTCTTAGCAAGTAAAAGTCAATGATATATCATGATCATAAAACTCTGCATAATACATATCCCTTGTTGCAAATCTTTGCATAATAAATATCATGGCTACTATATCATCTAGGACCTAAGTTAGAGGCCATTGTAGGAAGAATTATTGCTCCTCTGAGCAGCTGAGCCATAGACAATTTTTGTTTTAATTTTTGTTTGGAACATTTGATACCATGGATTTCATATTCTATGAGATTCGTATATATTTGAAAATATTCAACTATTCTATAGACATAGTTTTTGTTTTGATATTTGTTTGGAACATTTGATGCCATAGATTTAATATTATATGAGTTTTGTATATATATGAAAATATTTATATATCAAGTGTGTTATTTCTTGAAGCTACAATTTGTGTTTATAGTTTATACTTATGTAATTCATGTAAACTTGTCTATGCAATCAAATTAGCTTCTATTTGATGATGTTATTGTGTTTTTAAGGTTTATTTAATAAAGGGTGCGTGAAACAAGTTTTAAATCCTTAAAAATCTCTAAATTTCTTGGGTTTTTTCACTTTTCAGAGTCTTCTCAAGTTTTTGGCAAGTTATTTTGCCGAGTCTCGAGTAGGGTTAGCTTTGTCGAGGCTGCATCAAGTCCAAGTCTAGGAACTATGAATGTGAGCAAATGAAAAGGGCAAAAAGGTTTGCTTTTCATTATTGATATAATGGAGAGAAAATTTGGTTAAAAAACCTCTTTAAAAATAATTGGATTTCATTTGCTTGAAAATTGGATGGATGGATTAGATTGCTTGTAGAGGGAATATCATTCATCTTGCAATTGTCTTACCATTCATGGAAGTATTTATTGATTTTAATATTCATGGAGGTATTTATTGATTTTGTTGGCCGTGGAATTTTAATTTGTAAGAAAGTATTTTTGGAAAGTGAATTTTTCCTACTTCAATTTTTTCTTAAAATTACATTGAAAGAAAATGTAAAGAGAATGCTATTGCGTAGGAATAAGTCAAAAGGGTATTCTTGCATTTGGAAATTTATTTTTCAATATTTGAAGAAAATATGTCAAATTGCATTCTCAACTTTATCAAATTTTGAATTACATTCTCAACTTTATCTAGAATTTGCAATTTTAAAAAATTTAGTTTTTGGAGGACACTTCAAGATTCGTCAATCATTGTGTTGGATATTGTAACATTATTTTTTTTAAGTATGAAGATGTTGTTAAGTGTTTAGAATGTGTCCATTATGCATTATTCCATGCTTTTGATTTGGTTTGTTCTTTGGGAAGGGTTTTTTTTAAACCTTCTTCTGTCCATTGTTGGTCTTTATAAAGAAAGTGCCCCTTAATTGATTTGAGGCTCTTGAAGTTTTCCCTTGAATCCTTTTCAAACTTTGGATAAATGGACCCTTGAATTGCATAGGAGAGGGGATAGTTGTAGGAGGCTTGGAGTGGTCAAATCCTAAAATTGTGGACAAAATTTGGAGGCAACGTTTTTAAGAAGCATTACTTAAAGTTAAAATATGTAATTAAGAGTGTCAAAGCTCCCAATTCATGGGACTAAGTTGGACAAAATCCATTGAAGAAGCCTTGCTTGATTTGTGTGTTGTATAATGAAATCTTGAGTGTAAGAAGTTAATATTGTAAGCTATCAAAAAAATAGGAGTAGGTAGAGCATACTGAAGAAGTATCCCTCTACCTAAGGATTGTATAGAGTGTCCTAAAGAAACGTCCTTACTGCCTTTTTTTGAAATGCATTCACGAGTTGTGCACTTATTAGAGATGTTGTGATCAATTTCACTTGCTTGGTCTTGGAGAACCAAGGGAAATTCCACTAGCTACTCCCCCTTTGCCTTTATAATTGGATTAGGCATATTTCATTTTAAGATAGTCACAATAATACACCCTTCTGTTTTCTTTCTCGTATTCTTTTCCATTTATAGTCACTTCAATAATTCTTTGACATAGATATTTTAAAACACATAAATATAGAATCTTTTCAACAATTAAATAAACCTTTTTGATATATCAAACAATTTTTTGGCTGATTCCTTTACTTGTATTTAAATCTATTCTCTATATCAAACAAATTTGTATAGTATTAAAATCACCTATAAAACCCATGGGATCTCAAATAAAAATTCCACGAGCTTCAACAACACAAGATTAATAAGATGAGACAACTAGTAATATACATGTCAACACTCTCCACGCAGACCGCCAAGGACCCACGACCCAAATTGAGTTAAAGTAGGGCCAGACACACTTAAAAATGATTTTTTTATTTTTTTTGTTCTTAAAACCCTAAAACGGCCCTAATATGGAGCCTCCAAACATATTTCATCTCACATTTGCTCTCTCCATCTTGCAAGTTTGAAGTGAGATGATTGTATTTGAAGGAGATCGATTGTGGAGTGGCAAATACCTTCCAAAAGTAGATTTGAGTATATAATATATGCATTTCAACCATATTCTTTAGTTTTTTGATAGATTATTTCAATATTTTGAAAAGTTTTAAATTTTTTTCACGTTTTAAAGTATGTACTATAGCACATAAGTACTTGTTATTCTAGGTAGATTGGTACCATATAGAGATGTTGAGGTTGCTAATGCATATAAGAAGGCATTTAGTAAAATCTTTCGTGGTCCAGATGTGGGGGTAAGTGTTAGGAGTGAATTTGGATTATTTATCTTAGGAAAATATCTCCACCCTATTGTTATCAATGACCAAAGCATAATGGATGCTATTAGATGGTGGTACCTTCATGGGAAATATTATATATACCTCCAACCTATTGCAATTAAGATTCTATTACAAGTAAGTTTTTAACTTTTTTCTTTTTTTTTTGGCCACTTGCATTCGAGAATTTAACACTTAACACTCTTGAATTTATGTTGTATTTTTTTTCTTGTTTTCTCTCTAGGTTATGAGCTCTTATGACACTGAGAGGGATTGGAGTACATACTCCTTTATCCACTTAGTGAAGCATAACTGGTTGGCTGCAAGAAAACAAAAAGACTTGGTGTTATTCACAACAACTTGCGCCTCATGGCACATAAGGATCCAAAATACAAAAAGGGGCTAGAGAAGCTTTGGGATGTAACACTCGAGTCTATAGACTTGAATTTGACCATTCAGGATCTTGCTAGAGCCACTTGTATTGATGAGGATGATGATGATAATGACACGGCACCCTCTAGTGCTAGTGGAACCAGTTTGGGTTCCAATGATGATGTTGATCTGCCACTTGCAATTGTTGAAGACCACATTGATCCAGATTTTTTTGATAATCCATATGATGGTTGAAAAATAATCCATATGATGATTGATGAACACTTTCATGATTCATGAACATTGAATTGTGTTTCAAACTTTAATGAACTATATTTTGAATTTTCATTTTGTAATTCATTAATTCAATGTGATGATTTTCTTTAGAATCATGAACATAGAGCAATGATCAAGTATTTAAATTTTTAATATTTATCTTTGACATTTGGCATTGATCAATGATCAAGCATGATAGATTCATACTATGAAACGATTTAGTTTTACAATTATGTATATTTCTCTTTTTTTGGTATATATAATGCACACATATATATATATATATATATATATACACACACATGAACCTATACAAATCATAATGGAAAAAAAAAATTCATGAACACATGAATCAGATTCTCGTACTTGAACCCATCCTAAAACCCGAACCAATAACTTAGGTTATGATCGATCACCTAATGACAATGAATCAGTTCTTGTTTTGGCAACTCTTGGAGTGGCATCACTTGGTTTGACATCGCTAGGCTGGGTGACGTTTCTTATGTAATGGAAGATTTCACCTCTTCCTATTCAGGAGTTTTGGTTCTGACTTATGGTTGGCACTTTACATATTCTAGAGTTACATTTTTTGTGTCGTTCTCGATGATGTGTGAATAATATTGTTTAGCATTTTGCAGAGATCATCTATGTGTTGTATTATTGTCTCAGACATTCAATGATGTTCATTTAATTAGGTGTTGGGTATTTCTTTTGTAGATTCATTTTTATTTTGTGTGTATTGTAAAATCGAACTTCTATTATTATTCAATAAAGTAACATTTTTGGTGTGGCTGAATTTTCGCCGTCAAGTTGGAGGGCTTTCCCAATGTAACTTTTGTGTCTTTTGTTTTAAGTTATCTGTTCTCTAATTGCTTTCATTTCTAATCCTAAAAAAACCAACATTTTTTAAGTGCAGATGCAACCTATATCATTGGGGATGCCTATCCATTCCAAGGACTTCCAAGGCATATCTAGTCATCCCCAAGATGTATGACCATCCCCCCCCAAAAAAAAAAAAATTGGACAATGTCACCAAGTTTCTGGGACGTCCGCTGTCAATTTTTGAAAATTGGGGACGGGGTGGGGACGTCCGCTAGCTAGCCCCCCCTCCCCCCGTCTAGAAAACGTGCTCGATATAGAGACGGGGGAAATCAGGCCAGGGAAGCATCTCTAGGTTATGCTATTATTTTTTCATTTCCTAAGTGGGTTATGGGGTAGTTGGGTTTCTCACCCTCTTTTGGCTTTTTTGCCAACTTTCATAACTCCTTTTTGTTTTCATGTAAGGAGGTTATGCCACCTATTTTGACATTTACTAAGAAGGTAAAACCTCCCACCTTTTATGGGGAATGGGACTTAATGCACCTCTTGGTTGTATGTGGCTTTATTTTTCTATAATAAGCACTCAACTCTTGTATGCACCCTAAAATGGTCGCCTAGACTTTGTGCCTCCATTCAGCAATTTGTCAAATCCCTGAATCAATATTTTCAAATATCAACAATATCAATTATATCAATTTTCTTGATCAAATCATAATCAATTCAATATTTTCTAAGGTTTAAGCCTTATTTTATTTAAAAGAGAAAAAAATAAAAATATTATTTAATTAAGAGAACATGCTCCATTTTAATTAATTAAAAATCTCTTTTAATTAAATAATAAAATCACTTTATCCTAAGCCTTTATTTAATTAAAAGAAATTTTCTCCCCTTTTATTTAAATAAAAAATCCCCACTTTTTTTCTTATCCTATGTTGCACAAATAAAACATTATTCTTATTTTATAAAAAGAGAAAAAGTACTTTTTGTCTCATATGGACACTAAAGTCAACTCATATTTTCCTATTGGAGGATATTTGTGCACAAGGATCAAGCTTCCATTTTTCTCTACCGTTGATTAAGTATTTTGCCTCTTAATCTCAATGGTCCATTTTCATCTCATTTCTTATAAAAGGAGAGCTCTCTCCTTCATTTTCATTTTAAGTTTTTATGCTAATGTTATACTGTAAGTTTTCTAGGTCATTTGGAGCTCTTTGAAGACATTCGTGCATTCAAGTTTTGAAGACATTATTGTTGCATTTCATTTAGCTTGTTTTCTTACATCATAGTTGCATAATCATGGCATTTTTAGTATAGATTTCTTTTATGCAATAGATTAATCTCACATAGCTTAATAGGAGGATTTGTAACACTTGTATTTTCCTTTCATAGCATAGCTTGCATCTTTCATTCTCATAGATTAGTTTGCATTGCATTGCATCCATATTGATTTCATTGAAGATATTGGCATTGTTGCCCTTGTCTTTGATTTGGAATCTCTCATTGTGTGGTTGACTAGCAAGGTCATGAGTTTATAGCTCTAGCTGAGAGCAATTTTACAAATCTTGCAACTCTATGCATAGAGAGCTATGGATCGATTTGTGAGGGCTCATTGTTGAGTTTTCTTGCATGTAAGGATTCATAGAAGTGTGGTCACATTTTCACCATATATTTTTGGCACCCACCGTGGGGCAACCCACTTTTACATGCTAGTTTTTTATTATTTTTGGAGCTAACCCTTTGTGCAGATTTGTTTGGAAACGGAAAACCCTAGATTTTAAAAGATTTGATCATATCTTCCAAACGGCTTGGTTTTTTGGTCTAAAAAAATTTTTGTAGGTTGGCGACATATCAGAGAAGCTCTAATAAAAGATTTAGAATTTTTTGAAGTATTTTCAATTTTTTATAATTTTTATTTCATTTTTCATAAAAAAAATTAATTTTTGGCACAAATTAGCATATTTTTCAGAAATTTTTACATTTTCAGAAATCTCTTCAAATTCTACAGGGGGTCCATTCTTTATGTTTTGAATTTGGGTGCAATATAGTAGCTCAAATAATTGATTTACAAAAATTGGTCTATTTTGGTAAAATGGGTCTCTAAGGCACAAATGAAGAGAATTTTCTGAAATTTTTACATTTTTGGAAAGCTCTCTATTTTTTAGTAGGGGTCTTTGTTTTGTATTTCTATTTTTTTGGCCGAAATCATATCAAAAAAATCAAATCTTGTTGACTAGGTCAAATGCAAAAAAAAAAAAAAATTGTGATGGGTATGCACTTATTTTTCATTGTTCAATGCATGATATGAGTTATCATTTGGATTATTTGCTGGCTATTATTGCTCCTAAAAATTGATTTTCAGATCTAACCTTAGGGTTTGCATAAGTTGGATATACAATGCATATCTTGTTTGCTTATTTTCTTGTCTTATTCATTTGAAGGTGCTCTTGCTTTCATGGAAAATGCTTAAAACAAAGCATTGGACTTGAGGTACTTTGTTCCATCTCTACAACATTTGGATTTTGAGATTAAAATTGAACCTCTCATGTGTCTGGCTTGAGTGTTTACATGCTTTCATAGAACACATTTCAATTGATACTCTTAATGGGAAATGAATGAACATAAATTTACTTTCATACAAGTTTGTGTAAGTGAATGCTTGTGTTTAAACCTTAAGTAATTCTTGGTTCCAATATCAAATATCTCATTGAGTGATTGAGGGCATGGATTCATTCCTTGTTTATATGAAGAGTTAAATGCACCACTTTGTGGACTCACTTCATGTTTACTTGGAAAGTTAAATATTTCATGGTTCAAACCCTTTTACATTTGTGAGTAGTATTGATAAGCAACTTTAGAGTACTTTTGATTGATCTTGTTAGCTAAATTAGGTGTTGGACTTGCTTATTTCTAATCACCCCTCATTACCGCCCTTTGGATGCAAGGTTAGCATTCATACATAAGGGAGGGGTCTACTTGAAAAGAGCGTTAAGTGTTTCACAAAGTTTCTCCCTTTTTATGATTTCTTGATCTCATTAGTTTTCTAAGGTGTGGACTCACTTTGAGTTTGTGTGAGGAGTTAAATGTTCCACTTTTGGACTCACTTTGAGTTTGTGTGAGGAGTTAAATGTTCCACTTTTGAACTCACTTTGAATTTGTGTGAGGAGTTAAATGTTTCACCTTGTGGACTCACTTCACATTCACTTGAAGAGTTAAATGTTCCACTTTTGGACTCACTTCACATTCACTTGAAGAGTTAAATATTCCACTTTTGGACTCGCTTCACATTCACTTGAAGAGTTAAATGTTTCACTTTTGGACTCACTTCACATTTACTCGAAGAGTTAAGTGTTCCACCTTTAGTGCTTTAAATACTTTTGATAATGAATTACTTAATTTTATTTTTAGAAGGTCTGCTTGGGGCCACACTGTGTGTGTGAAAATTGTACC
Source organism: Chamaecyparis obtusa (assembly GCA_027943335.1). NCBI lineage: Eukaryota > Viridiplantae > Streptophyta > Pinopsida > Cupressales > Cupressaceae > Chamaecyparis > Chamaecyparis obtusa. The sequence goes on from BSBK01005094.1 coordinate 279,019, forward strand.
TGATCTGTAGACACAACACTCAGTAAAATATTAGAGGTTAGTGATAATCAAAATCGTGCAAAATTGAAAGCTATCTAACCAAGCGATTTACTGCCTTCTAATAGGTGCGAGATTAATGTTCTCAGATTATTATCGAGATCAGTGACCTAGACGACACCTAAATGAAGGATTTGAATGCAAAAGATGGATATGAAATAAATGCAATTGAGCTATTTTTTTTAATTTTTCTATGCAATAAGAATGAATGAAAAACTGATATGAAATTAATCTATATGAAAACTGATATGCTATGCTAATCTAACAATGATATGAAATATGAATGCAAAAATAAGATTGATCTCACAAAGATGTCGATTCGCAAGAGCTTTGATTCTTCAATTCCAATTCTCCAGCGTGATTGTGCAAAAACATGAGATGATTTGTGAAGAGCTAAAGCCTTAATTTATAGAAATCAAGGGCTTTGGAGGTGCATGAATAAAAGCCATAAATCACTCAAATTAACTCATCTTGATTTTTGAGTTATCTGATCATGAAAGATAGTTAATTCTCAAAATCATGCAAAAACATGCAAAAATAGCTTTTTAACTCAAATTAGAGTTTAGATCAGCTTTTTGAACTCCAAAAGGATGTTGAGTTCCAAAAAGTCAATAACTTGCATTGATTTTCTGATTTGGAGTTTAACTGTTTCTTTTGAATATGCATAATAATTAAGAATTAAATAAATAAATAAAGTGATTTATCCTCAACTCAACTGATTTTTGAAAATAAATAATTAATTTATGTGTTAATTAACTATTTTACCAAACTTTTATTAAAAATTATATTATTAAATAATGACAACATGCTTTAATTAATTAAATAAAAATTTAATCAATTAAAGATAGGAATTTTGATTTATTGTCAAAATTAAATAATACAATTAATAATAGATAGAATTAAATTTAATTACACAATTAAGTGGCAAATATTAAATCTAATTAATTAAATATGAAAATATTCAATTAATCAAATTTTTAGGATAAATGTGATTTATCGCCAAATAATCATTAAATTAAAGATAATTAAGATAATTAGGAATATTACTAAGAATATTCCCCGATGCAGAATTTAAGATAATCAATTATGATTCGATAATGTTTAGATGTGCCTTAGATTAAGACTTTGATGTCGATTTCGTTCGAATTGAAGATGTAGGAGATTAATGAACTTATAGCCCATTTTTGGGGTATTACATTTTGCCCCTCTTTGAATTACTGTGCGAAGCGCAGTGGTTCAAAGATAGTCTGTGTTTGATAAAGATATGAAACTGATTCAAAAGATAAACCGATCTCAAGATAGAAAATGATTGAGAGATATTGAGATAGGAGTTGATTGATATTGAATTAAGATGGAGATAATAGGTCTTGAATGACCAAAGATAATGTTCACTGTAGCAGCAAATGAACCTATGATTGCAAAAAAGTGTCAAAACACCTGATTCTGAACCTTAGGATTGATAAGAAGTGAGTGACCCGTTCTAGACTCGATTGTCTTAGCAGAACTAGCAAGTATCACATCCAAACCCTTCAGTTGTCGAAGAACCAAAGAAAGAACACTATGATCTGATGGTTGCAAAAATTGATACAGTTTACAAGATTAGGAGAATACCAGATTGATATGGATCGATGAATCTGATATGCCCCAAGTGATGATAGATTTGCCCCGAGCGATGAGGACTTTTGATGAATCAGCGACTAGACGTGATTATTGTCTTGATCACTGATGAAAGATATTGATAGATTTGATCGATAGAATTTGATTTACAGACTTTGAATGATGTGCAATACCATGCCCCCTTCGGGATTAAAATTGAAATCTGACAAGAAAAGTCAGTGTTATAGTTTAGAAGCATGTTAATTGATTTGAGAAGTGGTTATACACGTCCGAGAATGCATGCTGCATCATTTGGAAGGTCCCAAAAAAGACCAAGTTTGACTAGGTTTGACCATGAGTTGACCATGGTTGACCAAGTTGAAATTTTGATAGTTTGATGTTAGATAATCAGTTGAGTTGAATACTGGATTCCTTGATTGAAGGTTGAATATGTAAGCAGTTAATAATATGAATGATCTCAGATTTTGATTTTGATCCCTAAAAAGGATTCTACTTGCTGATTCGTTGGAGGAACCTTCGTGTGAGATTCAGCTCTTGTTAGATTTGAAGAATTGATATGAAAAATTGTTTAAGCTTTGAAGTTCGTTTAGTCATTGTGAGATCTTGCAAACATGCAAAATGCAAAGAGACATGCAAAATAAAATGCAACCTAAGACCTAGGACCTAGTCACTGATCATATGTCGATTTGTTATCATCATTGAACTTTTAGGTAACCGGATAAATCAATACAATGCCCACTAGCCATGAAACCATAGACATATGAATATCGATTTGTATGCGCAAGAATCAATACAACACCCACTGGTCAACAACCATGGATATATGAATATTGATTTTGTTTTCGGAATGTTGGAGTAGATATAAGCACCAAGGCACAAACACCAGGATGACCTGAATATCATGTCCATTTTGATATAGCAATTTGTACAAGCATCAAAACATACACGTCGTGATGACCTGAGTACGCCTTGCGTTGCAAACACATCAAACAGTCAAGAGATCATACTAAATCCAATGTGAATTACCCATAGTGACCCTTTATCGTTCACATCCTTAGGCAAGATTGCGTTCCACAGTAGGAGAAAGAACTTACTCAAAAAGATAATAGTTAGATCAAACGTCCTTGAATTTTTTTTGGGTATCAATGGTCAAGGTACGCATGGCCATCCAATTCGAGATAGAGGCTCTTACAGTCGGACACCATTTCAATCCAGAATTTCCAAAGTTGTTAGATTTTCACATACAAGCAGAAGACAAAGAAAAGATTATGCCCCCAGTCATCACTCTCTAAATCCTATAAAGGACATCATTGAAGAGCTCGAAGGGACACAATATGCAAAAATCTCAATGCGAATCAGTAAGCCTACAAGGAGATAAAAGCATGAAAAGCACAGATTATTTTCAGTTGAGTTTTGATGTTTGATTGTTGTTGATGCAAAATCCTTTCTGGAGACGAGACTGACTGACTGACTCAACTTGAAGCTTCAAAGGACTCTGAGTGGATATGACACGTCTAAGATACATGGGAGACCATAGGATATGACATTGATTGCCCCCAAGTGTGAACATTGATAGGATGCAGACGCTTGAGCTGGTTGGTGTACAGGCCGACTTATTGAAAATTGGAAATGCAGGAACAAACTGGGAGATATGTACAAACTAAAGCAAAACTGAAAGCTGGGAAAGACCAAGATTGTGCTGATAGATGGAGCATTTGGAACAAGTGGCGCCTGTTTGCCAAGTTTTCACCATCTTGGTAGAGATTCTATTTTTGCTACCGAGGTGCCTATTTCCAAGTTTTCACCAAGGCACTTTTTCTTTCTTTTTTCATTTTTTTGTATTTTTCATTTTTTCAATTTTTTTGTACTTTTGATATTTTTTTATTTTTTTGTGAATCATCAAGGCGCCTATTGCTAGGTTTTCACCAAGATGTTCATTTTTTCAGGATTTTTTCTGATTTTTAAGATTTTTTTCAGGACATTTACCAAGCACTGAATGCCTTAGGCATAGAATTTCTTCAGATGGAGAATGTTGATTGGTTCTCGGAGCTGTTCTCCTTCAGTGGTTGAGAGTTGATAGGCACCAGAGCCAAAAGTAGCAGTGATAACAAAAGGACCCAACCAATTGGGTTCGAACTTCCCCTTGCGTTCTCGATGTGATTTATTTTTAAGATTTTCTCTCAACACTAGATCGCCAACCTGAAATTCTCTGTGTCGGACTTTCTTATTGTAGCCTCTAGACATTCTTTTCTGATACACTCTGAGATGATCATACATTGCTTGTCTGCGCTCATCTAGTAATTTAAGTTCTTGTAACCTAGACACTCTGTAGTCTTCATCAGTGACAAGTCCATGCATTCTGATTCTGAGTGATGGGATTTCAACCTCAATAGGCAGTACCGCTTCAGACCCATAAACTAAAGCGAATGGTGTAGCCCCAATAGGTGTTCTGATACTTGTTTTGTAGGCCCATTCTGATACTTGTTTTGATACTGGTTCTGATACTGGTTCTGATACTAATTCTGATAATTGTTCTGATACTGGTTCTGATACTGATTCTGATACTGATTCTGATAATTGTTCTGATACTTGGTATACTTGATAGCATCTTTTTCCATTTGCAAACTCCCAAGCAAGATCATATCGTGCAGTCCCAATGTCTAGCAAGGTGGAGAACAAGAGGGATTAGCAAGCTGGTGGAAGAGATGGAAGATAAGAGAATGAAGGAAAATGAAGGGAAGAAATCCTCAAGGGGAAACTCCTCAAGAATACCCAAGCTAGGGAAAAATTGTCATGTAAAGCGCATTTGGACAAGCAATGAAAGGCTAGCATAGGATAAGCACAAAATCATAATGCAAGAGCAGGAAAGAATGCAATCCAAAGGAGTAGACATGTCAAGAGGCTTCATAGCACTATGTTTTACTCTTTCTTTCTTTTTTTATTAGATTAAGACCAAAGGGGAAAAGGATAGTGATAGGTGAAAATGAATGGAGGAAGATGGATATGAAGGCTAAACATGGAAGGAATGAAAGTAAGATCACCGTAAGATAGCTCACAAAATAGCCAAATATTCATGTATAGATCAACATTGTCAAGATCAAAGAGAGAAGATGGAATGGATGAAATATGTAGAAGAACTACGCATGATGCCTGATAGCCAGATTTTCATCATGGTACTTATCCAAAGTGCCACAAGGAAGTGGTTTTCACCTTAGGATGAAAAAAATTTTCTCTTTACTTTTGCTACCAAGGCGCCTATTTCCAAGTTTTCACCAAGGCACATTTTCAATTTTTATTTTTTTCATTTTCTTTTTTTTGGAAGAAGGCAAGCTTTTTAGATAATCCTCCTTGAAAGGATAAACCATGATATGCCAAGGATTCAAAATGACACGCTCAAAGATGCTAATAGGGAAAGGGAGATGAAAGAGAAAAATGGAGGATAAGGTTTTATGTAAAGCGAGTGAGGTTGGAAGATAGGAGGAATAGGCAAGTGAGGAAAAAGGATAGGAGGTAGAAGGATAATGCATGAAAGGATTGTGAAAGGGTAGGTTGAAAGGAAGGCAAGATCAACATCAACACATACCTTGAAGGGTGGTGAGAGGATGGAGGAATCGTGAATGAAGGAATACGTGAAGGAATATGGCGAATGGATAGCAGAGGTTGTGGTTTAGGCACATGGAATGGAAGAATAGTTTTGGAAGGAGATGAAGTGGAAGTCTTTGGAAGCTTGAATGTCAACTTCACTTGTTTCTCAACACCAGACTCTTTCAAGAGAGACTTTGGAATCCATATAGCCATAGGATTTTTATTTCCTTTTGATGATCTAGAGATAATATCTTCAATGATGGATTTTGGAACCCATACTTGTCTTGTAGTTTTTTTCTTAGATATCTCTTTTGACTTTATGTTTCCATGTCTATTAGAGGAGACATGGTGATCTTTTTTTGATGGATTCTTGTATTGCTTCTTTTTCTTGTATTGAACATTCAAGTTACTTCCAAAGGACTTGGGACTTGTGGAAGAAGGAGGAGGATATGATTGGTTTAGATGGGTGGGTGGATGAAAAGGATTCAAGGGTATGCATCTATGTTGATCTTGAGCAAAGATGGGAGATGGAGGTATGTAAGGACCCAAGATGGATGGCGAATTAGGAGAGTTAGGAGGGGAAAGTGAAGGGACATAGGGACCCAAGATGGAAGGAAGGTATGAAGATCTTTGTAGTGGTGGAAGAGGTCCAAGGATGGAAGTGGAAGATGCAAAAGGATAATCAATAAGTTCATCAGCATCTATATGACAACCAAGGATATCAGCATCTTTAGAGTGAGCATTAGAATTTTCAAGAAAATCATGAACATCTTGAATAAGAGCATTTTCTTTGATAGGATCATTCAAAGCTTGCGAAGACTTAGGAAGAGTAGAAAGTGGAAGTGAACATGGAGTGGTAGAACAAGAAGATGAAAGACTTTGATCTTGACAAGGATCTTCGGATAGCATAAGCGCATAATTTTTCTCTTGTTTTTCAATAGGCTTAACATTGGAAGGAACACTATTTTTACCAACCTTAATGGAAGTATCATCTTTGGAAAGCGTAAGCATAGTAAGGTTATTTTGATTGTCAATAAGCTCAACAGTGTAAGTAGTAGCTTGATCTTGCTTAGGCGAAGACTTAAGACATGGTGGAATGCATGAAAAAGGGTGTATAGGATCAAAAGAACCATGAAGCAGATAAGAGACATCGGGAAAAAGAGTGGATGAAATGGAGGGTTCTTGATCTTGATCTTTCTTTATGTTCTTTTCTTCATCATTTTTGGAATCCTCTCGACATGGAGCCACTTCTAAGGACAAGGAAGCATGTTGGGATTGTATGGAAGACTTTGGAAGAGATGGTGGAGGACTAGCTGAAGTAGGGATTATAGCATATGAAGGCTTAGGCTCTTTAGATTTATCATTATTGAAAGTCTTTGCAGCCAAGTGAAGGTTAGCTTGAGTTTTTTAAGAGGTAGCCCTGGGGGATAACTATAGGGAACCACATGAAAAGTATCAGGGCTTGTGTCAGATGAAGGTTCTGTGAAAGATTTGAAAGACTCAGAAGCTTTAGGAAATGTATGGGTATTGGAGGAAGTAGGGGATGGAAGGGAACCATCACAAGATAAAGGTCCAACATTAACATGATCTTGCTTGAGAGTGTAATCTTCATTTTCAGCCTGAGAGTTCTTAGAGGAGAGATCCTTATAGTATGCATGTTTATAATCAGCATGGTAAACTTTCTCTTCCTTAAGTGAAACACATGGATCATCTGGGTATTGTGCATAGAAATCATCAAAGTCTCTTTGATAATCAGAATCATATGGATCACTCTTCTGATCTATCCAATGTGATGGCCCATTTGTAGTAAGCAGGAATGGACGATGAGGAGGACTCTTAGGAACAGAGGTGTCATAGGTATCATTACATTGTCTGTCGTCATAGTCATCATAGTCTCCAAAGCTAGATGTGTCACTCTCCGTGGAAGAGGTATCATATCGCTCAATTTTTTTCCGGGGGCATGGTGCCATGTACAAGTCTTTATCAAATGGAAAAGAGTATAGAGATTCTATGGATAACTTTTTAGATTCCTTCTCTTTCTCAAGTTTGTCAAGTTGGACTTGCATAGCTTGTATCTGTTTCATTATAGCGGCGATCAGAATTTCTTCCTCATGTGTACTGATTCTTTGAGACATGTGTACTAATTCTCAATAGCTACTGATCTGTTCTTGACACAATGATATTTTTGACAGATTCTGGAACTAGGCTGGAAACATTGGATATCTTGCAATTTGACAATTTTTGACAACTCTCCCAAATTTTTCCAAACGACACTCTGCAGACTCGTACGACACTGGGTAGTCTATGAAACGATAGTTGCTAAACTCATACGACAGTTGGGTAATACTGAAATGACACTTGACAAAACTCGTACGACTTTTGACTTCTTGAAATGACTTTTGACTCCAGAAAGAATTTTACGTCAATTTTTGCAAAATTTAAGGTTTTCATTTTTGGATTGTTTGCAAATTGTACTATCCAGATTTTGAAGGTTATACCAGATTTGATCATTTTTAATAGCCAAGTAGATAAATAAGCACGCAGAACAGCAAGCAAGTGATTCCAAGCACGTCTGAAAACAATGAACAAGGGCAAAAGCAACCTTGCGCATGAACAATCAAGTGACCAAATTGTGCTAATCCCTGAGAGTACTAATTGTGTATGTTCTGAAAAGTTTTGCAATAACACACATATACTTGAGAATGAAAAATTGGCCTCTCTAGGGTTTTTAGTAATGGTTTGACTCTGCAACTTTTATGATTCAAAGGGGTGAACTCCAATCTCGGCGCACCAAGGTTTTGACACAGTCTGAGAACTTAATCTTCAAGAGCTGCTAAGGAGATCTGACAACCCAACAATGAACCATACCCGTGGAGATTTCTTCCACAAGGACATTTATATAGTGGCTGTCACTACCATGGCGAAAATGGCTATTACCGCTTGAGGTTCCGTCAATGCAGTTTGCCCTGTGAAGGGATTGTCCGCTATGGTTAACCCTCTCTAAAGATGACTCACAATAGTATACCACAAGGGGACTTGGCTCCAGATTCAAGGTTTTGACACCTCTTCACTTTTAACCCAAACAAAGCAAGCAGATTAATCTGACACGCTAAGACAAAGTTTTGTTCCACCAAGGTCTATGATATCAACTCCACGTGATCTATCAACCTCTCCGGGGAGAGAATGTATCAATCAATAAGAGAAGACACACTAACCAATTTTGATTCACCAAAGCTCGTGATATCAACCCTACGTGATCTATCAACCTCTCTGGAGAGAGAATGTGTCGATCAATAAGAGAAGATGCACTAACCAAGTTGAATGTGAAACGCACTAAGTATCCCCCCTACCTACAAGGATTCTATCGTCAAGAAAGATTTCTCTAGGAATCCAATCTCTCAAGAATCACGAATAGTGTTCATAGGGCCTAATTACTATGTGAGCACAGATGTATGTTCCGAAAGTAAATCTACCAAAAGTACCCAAAAAGTAGAAAGAGGAACACTTAACGCTTAAAGCGAATATGAGATGAGTCCACAAGGTGGAACACTTAACACCTCACACAAGCTGAAAATGAGTCCCCAACTTAGAAAACAAGTGAGTTCCTAAAAGCACAAAAGGGTTGCCCAGTGGAACATTTAACGCTTCTGTCCTGTTGACCCCTCCCCTTTATGGCGCTGAGATTGCAACCACGGGGCGGAAATGAGGGGCCGGCAGATTAGCGAGTCCAATAACCCAAGATAGCAATCAAGATCAATCACAAGTATTCTAAGACTACTTAATGAATCCTTAAGAGATCACAACCTAATATCAATTATGCAAGTGTGTAGAAATAGATCAAAAGCATGAAAAGATGCACACAAGCTTGACACATAAGAGATTTATTTTAAGTCCCAAATCAAAATATTATTAGATGAAGGAGAATACCTGGGATCCTCGCAACGCGCTTAGTAAATTTTTCTTGATTTTTAACAATTTTTGTTGAGCTTTTCCATGCAAGCAAGTGACGAACTCTCCAACAAGCAAACAAGCAAACAAGATATGCAAAATATATTCAACTTATGAAAACCATAGGGTTAGCTCTAAAAATCAATTATTATCAGTAATAATAACTAGTAATTAATCCAAATGACAACTCATATCATTCACTGAACCATGTAAAAAAAATAAGTGCATACCCATCACAAAACTTTATTTTTTTTGCTGCATTTGACCTAGTCAACAAGATCTAATTTTTTTGATATGATTTTGGCCACAAAAATAGAAATTCAGAATAGAGACCCCTGCTAAAAAATAGAGAGCTTTCCAAAAATTCAAAAATTTTAGAAAAATCTCTTCATTTTTGCCCTAGAGACCTATTTTATCAAAATAGACTAGTTTTTGTAAATTGACTATTTGAGCTATGATATCATGTCCAAATTTAAAACACAAAGAATGGACCCCCTGTATAATTTAAAGAGATTTCCGAAAATATAAAAAAAATTTAAAAATATGCTGATTTACGTCAGATATTAATTTTTTCCATAATTTCAAGAAAAAATTATTAAAAATTCAAAACATCTCAGAAAATTTTAAATTTCTTATTGTAGCTTCCATGACATGTCACCAACCTGCAAAAAAAATTTCAGACCAAAATTCCAAGCCGTTTGGGAGATAAAATTAAATCTTTGAAACTTTGGGGTTTTAGCTCCCAAAAAAATCAAAACCAGCATGCAAAGGTGGGTTGCCCCACGGTGGGCGCCAGAAATGTGTGTGTGAAAATTGTACCTGATCTGTAGACATAACACTCAGTAAAACATTAGAGGTTAGTGATAATCAAAATCGTGCAAAATTGAAAGCTATCTAACCAAGCGATTTACTGCCTTCTAATAGGTGCGAGATTAATGTTCTCAGATTATTATCGAGATCAGTGACCTAGACGACACCTAAATGAAGGATTTGAATGCAAAAGATGGATATGAAATAAATGCAATTGAGCTATTTTTTTTAATTTTTCTATGCAATAAGAATGAATGAAAAACTGATATGAAATTAATCTATATGAAAACTGATATGCTATGCTAATCTAACAATGATATGAAATATGAATGCAAAAATAAGATTGATCTCACAAAGATGTCGATTCGCAAGAGCTTTGATTCTTCAATTCCAATTCTCCAGCGTGATTGTGCAAAAACATGAGATGATTTGTGAAGAGCTAAAGCCTTAATTTATAGAAATCTAGGGCTTTGGAGGTGCATGAATAAAAGCCATAAATCACTCAAATTAACTCATCTTGATTTTTGAGTTATCTGATCATGAAAGATAGTTAATTCTCAAAATCATGCAAAAATAGCTTTTTAACTCAAATTAGAGTTTAGATCAGCTTTTTGAACTCCAAAAGGATGTTGAGTTCCAAAAAGTCAATAACTTGCATTGATTTTCTGATTTGGAGTTTAACTGTTTCTTTTGAATATGCATAATAATTAAGAATTAAATAAATAAATAAAGTGATTTATCCTCAACTCAACTGATTTTTGAAAATAAATAATTAATTTATGGGTTAATTAACTATTTTACCAAACTTTTATTAAAAATTATATTATTAAATAATGACAACATGCTTTAATTAATTAAATAAGAATTTAATCAAGTAAAGATAGAAATTTTGATTTATTGTCAAAATTAAATAATACAATTAATAATAGATAGAATTAAATTTAATTACACAATTAAGTGGCAAATATTAAATCTAATTAATTAAATATGAAAATATTCAATTAATCAAATTTTTAGGATAAATGTGATTTATCGCCAAATAATCATTAAATTAAAGATAATTAAGATAATTAGGAATATTACTAGGAATATTCCCCGATGCAGAATTTAAGATAATCAATTATGATTCGATAATGTTTAGATGTGTCTTAGATTAGGACTTTGATGTCGATTTCGTTCGAATTGAAGATGTAGGAGATTAATGAACTTATAGCCCATTTTTGGGGTATTACACACACCACCTCAAGGGATGACCTTAACTCCCGTGTTCTGATGGAGTATAAATAGCGAGTAGTGAATCGAAAGACACCTCTCTTGGGAATTGAGTTTGATATCACTCTTGGCTAAGCCTCAAAGAACTTTATACCTTTGAGAAGTGAACAAGGAGATTTGGGTTACCATCTCCCCCTGGCTGTGTGATTTTGGATTCTTCTCATCTACGGATTCGGGCCTCACATACCTTGCGTATATCGAAGACTCCTTTTAAAAAGCCACGCATATCTTTGTAGACAGCTTGTTAAGGTGTTGTTGTATTCTATGTGCCTGCTAAAACATTTTCAAGAACATACACAAGTAGTTCTTAAAGAGTAAAAATACTAAGTCACTATTCTTGTTCATGTGCAAGGTTGCTTTGCCCCTTGCTCATTGTTTGAAGATAATTGCTTGCTTGAACTCTTTGATTACTGTCTTATGTGCTTGATCAATCTGTTGATATACTTACTTGATCTTTTAAAACAAACAAAATTGAGTTCTCGAGTTGTCAAACTTGTTGTCTTGTAATTCGAAGCCGATTCTTATCATTTCCAGTCCTCCTTGGTCAGTCCAGATCTCAGATCTTAGGTGATGTGACATGTTGCTCAATATCCAAAAGAATTTCAATGGTATCAAATTGCAAACAATGACTCTTGGTCTTCTTTCTTCCACATCTATCATATCTTTCTAGTCTCCCATTTTCATTCCTTTCTCTTCTTTTTTCACGTCCTCTTGATTCTTTTCCTCTTATTTTCTAGTCTACCTTCTTCTATTCATCTATTCATTTCTTTCATGCTTGATTCTTCTTCTTCTAGAACCATGAATCTCAAATATCTAGTTTTGGAACCTTTATTAAGAATAGATGATCTTGAGCTCATTGACATATTTGAAAAGTGTTGTTCCTCCAAAATTCTCATGAGTGATGAATTTATGACAAAAATAAAAGAAAAATTGATTAAATCATACACCTTTACTAGAATCATACTCATGATCTCATCCAAATATTCTTCATCTTCTAAATCTTCTCATCATTCCTCACATTCTAAATCTTATCACAATTCTTTCAAACATTATTCACATTCTTCATCTTCTAAATCTTATCATGATTTTTCTAAACACTATTCACATTTTTCATCTTCTAAATCTTATCATGACTCTTCTAAACATTATTCGAATTCCTCATTATCCAAGTCCTCTTCCTACACTAAGTCTTCAATTTCCTCTTCTTCACGATCTCATTCTTCTTCTACTTCTTCAAAGATTCTTACTTGTCTTCACAAGACATACCATAACGAGCAACGTGATAGTCTTTGTGATACCTCTTCTATGAAGAGTGACACACCCACCTTTGATGACTATGATGACTATGACGATGGACAATATAGCCATACCTATGATGCTTCTATTCCTAAGAGTCCTCCTCATCGTGTCCTTGTGCTTACTAGAAATGGGTCCTCATATTGGAAAGATCGTGATGGTGATCTGTATGATTCGGATTTTGAAAGAAACTTTGATGAGTTTTGTGAACAATACCTTAATTATAATCCAGCTACTACTGTTGAGGAATATAAAATGCACCGTGTTGATTTGAAACGTAAATATTATAAGAATCCTTCCTCTAAGAACATTCATGCTTAAAATAAAGATGACACTCTCAAGCAAGATCATGTTAATGTTGAACCTTTGTCTTGTGATGGTTCCCTTCCATCCCCTAATTCCTCCAATACCCATGCATTTCCTAAAGCTTTCGAGTCTTCCAAATCAGTTACAAATCCTTCATCCAACAAAGATCCTAAGGCTTTTCATGTGGTTCCCTATAGTTATTCTCAAGGGCTACCTCTTAAAGAAACTCAAGCTAACCTTCACTTGGCTGCAAATACTTTCAATAATGTCAAACCTAAAGAGCCTAAGCCTTTATGTGCTATAATGCCTACTTCAGTTAGTCCTTCACCATCTCTTCCAAAGTCTTCCATACAATTCCAACATGCTTCCTTGTCCTTATAAGTGGCTCCATGTCAAGAGGACTCTAAAAATGATAAAGAAAAGAACATAAAGAAAGATCAAGATCAAGAACCCTCCATGTCATCCAATCCTATTCATAATATCTCTCATTCGTTTCATGGTTCTTTCGATCCTTTACGCCCTTCCTCATTCATTCCACCATGTCTTAAATCTTCTCCTAAGCAAGATCGAGCTACTACTCACACCATTGAGCTTATTGATAAACAAAATAACCTTACTACACTTGCGCTTTCTAAAGATGATACTTCCATTAAAGTTATTAAAAATGGTGTCATTACTTCCAATGTTAAGCCTATTGAAAATCAAGAGAAAAATTATATGCTTATGCTATCCAAAGCTCCTTGTCAAGATCAAATTCTTCCATCTTCTTGTTTTACCACTCCATGTTCACTTTCACTTTCTACTCTTCCTAAGTCTTTGCAAGCTCTGAACAATCCTATCAAAGAAGTTGCTCTTATTCAAGATGTTCATGATCCTATTGCAAATCCTAATGCTCACTCTAAAGATGCTGATGTCCTTGGTTCTCATATAGATGTTGATGAAACTATTGATTATCCTTTTGCATCTTCCATGTCCATTGTTGGATCTCCTCCACCAATACTAAGGGCTTCATGTTTGCCTTCCATCTTGGGTCCTTATGTCCCTTCACTTTCCCCTTCTAATTCTCTTAATTCGTCATCCATTTTGGGTCTTTACGTCCCTCCATCTCCTATCTTTCCTCAAGATCAACATAGATGCATACCCTTGAATCCTTTTCATCCACCAACTCATCTAAACTAGTCATATCCTCCTTCTTCCATAAGTCCCAAGTCTTTTGGAAGTAACTTGAATGTTCAATACAAGAAAAAGAAGAAATATAAGACTCCATCAAAAAAAGATCACCATGTCTACTCTAATCGACATGGAGACATAAAGTCAAAAGAGATATCTAAGAAGAAAACTACAAGACAAGTATGGGTTCCAAAATCCATCATTGAAGATATTCTCTCTAAATCATCAAAAAGAAATAAAAAGCCTACAGCTATATTGATTCCAAAGTCTCTCTTAAGAGAGTCTTATGTTGAACAACAAGTGAAGTTGACATTCAAGCTTCCAAAGGCTTCCACTTCATCTTCTTCCAAAAACATTCTTCCATTCCATGCGCCTGAACTGCAACCTCTGCTAAACATTTTCCATATTCCTTCTCGTATTCCTTCATTCACATTTCCTCACCCTCTCGCCACCCTTCAAGGTGTGTGTTGATGTTAATCTTGCCTTCCTTTTCATCTACCCTTTCACAATCCTTTCATTCATTATCTTTCTACCTTCTATCATTTTTTCTCATTCGCCTATTCCTCATATCTTCCAACCTCACTCGCTTTATATAAAGCCTTATCCTCCATCTTCCTTTCCCTATCAACATCTTTGAGCATATCATTTTGAATCCTTGGCATATCATGATTTTATCCTTTCAAGGAGCATTATCTAAAATGTTTGCCTTCTTCAAAAAAATAAAATTTTAAAAAAATAAAAAAAATTCAAAAAATAGAAAAATTCAAAAAGAAAATAAAAAAATGATGAAAAAATTAAAAATGTGCCTTGGTGAAAACTTGAAAACAGGCACCTTGGTAGCAAAAGTAAAGAGAAATAAATTCATCATATGGTGAAAACCACTCCCTTGTGGCACCTAGGATAAGTACCGTGATAAAAACATGGCAATCAAGCATCATGCATAGTTCTTCTACATATTGCATCCATTCCATCTTCTCTCTTTGATCTTAACAATGTTGACCTATACACTAACATTTGGCTATCTTATGAGCTATCGTATGATGATCTTGCTTTAATTTCATTCATATTTTCCTCCATTCATTCTAGCCTTTCGCTATCATTTTCCCCTTTGATCTTGATCTAATAAAAAAGAGTAAAATATGATGCTATGAAGCCTCTTGACATGTCTACTCCTTTGGAATGCATCCTTTCCTTCTTTTGCATTATGCTTTTGTGACTTATCCTATACTGGCCTTTCATTGCTTGTCCAAATGTGTTTTACATGATAATTTTTCCCTAGCTTGGGCAATTTTGAGGAGTTTTCCCTTGAGAATTTCTTCCCTTCATTCTCCTTCATTCTCTTGTCTTCCATCTCTTTCACCAACTTGCTAATCCCTCTTGTTTTCCACCTTGCTTGACATTGGGACTGCACGATGTGATCTTGCTTAAAGAGTTTGATGCCCATTCTGTTTGGGCGCATCCTTTGTACATATTTTATGATCCTAAAAAAATACCAAAAAAATTCATATATGATCCTGAAAAAATCCCAAAAAAATGATATATTGTCAAAAATTCTAAAAATCATAAAATGTCCTTAAAAAAATAGCATCCTAGTGAAATCTTAGCAATAGACACTTTGATGTTTCACCAAAAAAATTATATATTCAAAAATCTTAAAAATTATAAAAGTCCCAAAAAATTTCAAACAGTGTTTCTCAACACTACCCTTGCGTTGAGTGTTTCTTAACACTTATTAGATGTCTGGCCTATAGTCTAAGTATGATGCGATATTGCTCATTTGCAGATGTGATAATCAGAGTTTGACTCTATAACCAACACACACGCACTTAAACAATCAACTCGTTGAGATATGTTGACTTTATTTTTCTTTATGTCATCTATGAGGATTTCTTTGATGAGTGGTCTCTCTCTGAGAAGTTTTCGATGATGCATAGCTAGAAGACTGAGGGTATGAGAACATATTTTATTTCTTTATCTGTTTGTGGGTATATTTTGTTGGTCCTAACTATCATGAGCATTTATGCTGGACTTACTTGACACTATGGATTGACAAGGTATTATCCTTGACTGTTTTGCGAGTGCATGCTTCTAGTTATCTTGACTTTCATGTGTCTTGATACAAGCATAATCTCGCCATATCAAACTTAGGTAATATCATTGTATTAATCATCTTGACCTCCATGTCTTTGATGCCTAGGTGGGATTTTCACATTTCTATCTGATAAAAATCATATTCATATCCACATAGTTATGCTAGTGTGCATTGTATGATCTTACGATGCTACCAATAATGTTCGATGATGATAATTAGATGTCTATAGGCATTGTGACCTTGCAAGTCAACCACTTTCATAGTAGCTTGCATTCTTAGGTTCATCATAGTTTAGTTTTTGCATCTTGCATATGGAGAGAGCTCTCTTTTTTATCATCTACGGACTAGTTGGTCAACTGTGCTCATTTTCTGATTCTTCTTGATCATATCTTTTATTTTTGGTCTTTCATATCGCATCTTTTTCTATCCATTTTTGGACTTGAAATCAAAATTCAAGTCGCATTTCCAAGTTTTTTCATTCTTCTACACAGTTGACTAACCTTTTGAGGCATAATTCTTTGATCTTTGATGAAATTTATTCCTTTTTATGTCTTCCAAACTTCTAGTCTTTCATTCACCCCTTTCGCTTCCTCTCTCTGAGGTTTGACTTAATCTTTATCGTATATCTTTCCCAGTCAAACCTAGTCAACCTGGGGCATGTCTTCACTATTTGATGGTTATCCTATCATGCTCCATCCTTCGATTATGATTTATTGTGACTTGATCAGGTTTATCAATTTGTTGTTCTCCTCTACCTGATTTCGATTTCGATTCTGTGGGGGCAATACCTATCAACTTTAATCTTTGATTCAACTTTATCATTTAGCTCAGCTCGAGATTCTTATTTTTAGACTTGATTATCACCTAGCAGTGATGGTGGTGATTTTGTCTTTCAATTTTTATCTCCTATTTTTCAAACTTGATTATTGCCTAGCAGCGATGGCGATAGTTTTGTCTAAGGTTTGATTTGCACCTAGCAGCGATAGTGTTGGTTTTGTCTTTCAACTATTATTTATGCTTGTCTCGATGTGTTCCCATCCGTCGACTTCACGTCTAAGTTATTTTGTGATCCCAAATTGATCTCACATTTCAACTTCATTCTTTGACTACATGTGATCCCAAATCAATCTCACATTAGTCAAAGAGGGGCAAATGTATGGACCCTAAAATGGTCACCTAGACTTTGTGCCCCCATTCAGCAATTTGTCAAATCCCTGAATCAATATTTTCAAATATCAACAATATCAATTATATCAATTTCCTTGATCAAATCATAAACAATTCAATATTTCTTAAAGTTTGAGCCTTATTTAATTTAAAAGAGAAAAAAATAAAAATCTTATTTAATTAAGAGAACATGCTCCCTTTTAATTAATTAAAAATCTCTTTTAATTAATTAATAAAATCACTTTATCCTAAACTTTTATTTAATTAAAAGGAATTTCCTCCCCTTTTATTTAAATAAAAAATCTCCACTTTTCATCTTATCCTATGTTGCACAAATAAAGTATTATTCTTATTTTATAAAAAGAGAAAAAGTACTTTTTGTCTCATATGGACACTAAAGTCAACTCCTATTTTCTTATTGGAAGATATTTGTGTACAAGGATCAAGCTTCCATTTTTCTCCACTGTTGATTAAGTCTTTTGCCTCTTAATCTCAATGGTCCATTTTCATCTCATTTCTTATAAAAGGAGAGCTCTCTCCTTCATTTTCATCTTAGGTTTTTATGCTAATGTTATGTTGCAGGTTTTCTAGGTCATTCGGAGTTTTTTTAAGACATTCTTGCACTCAAGCTTTGAAGACATTGTTGTTGCATTTCATTTAGCTTATTTTCTTACATCATAGTTGCATAATCATGGCATTTTTAGTATAGATTTCTTTTATGCAATAGATTAATCTCACATAGCTTAATAGGAGGATTTGTAACACTTGTATTTTCCTTTCATAGCATAGCTTGCATCTTTCATTCTCATAGATTAGTTTGCATTACATTGCATCCATATTGATTTCATTGGAGATATTGGCATTGTTTCCCTTGTCTTTGATTTGGAATCTCTCATTGTGTGGTTGACTAGCAAGGTCATGAGTTTATAGCTCTAGCTAAGAGCAATTTTACAAATCTTGCAACTATATGCACAGAGAGCTATGGATCGATTTGTGAGGGCTCATTGTTGAGTTTTTTTGCATGTAAAGATTCATAGAAGTGTGGTCACATTTTCACCATACAACTCTCACCTTCTTAAGCTAAGTGATAGCTTGGTGACAGTCTTCTCAAAAATTCTCTTTCTATCTCTATTTTTCTCTCATTTCAGATTTCTCTTCATTTAGCTATTTTTATCTTTGATTATTTGTTGCTTGGAGATCGCATGTGATCTACGACCAACATCAGATCCTGGCTTGGTTCTCGCTTTTATAGAATCTAACATGATATTAGAGTCGTGTTGAGTATAGCTCATTATTTTGTCCGATTATTTTTTCAAATATTTGAGACAATTAGGAAGCTAATATTTTTCTTTAAAAAGCAAGTATGCTCTTCTCTTGCATTCTTGTGTGACATGGAGAATCGGAATATTTTAAGGAAAAATAAGCTTCTAGTTAAATCTAGTTTATATACATGTGTTCCTGTGAGATTTGATTGATTGCAACTTTTTCATAATATTGTAGGCTTCTTCAGCATTTCCAGAGTGTCCAAGAGGGTTGAGAAAGTCAAAAGTGACTTTTGTATCATCGAAATTAGAGTTTGGAGGACACAATAAAAAATAAGGTAAATCTTTATTACTAGAGTTCTTTTAACTTTGACTTTGAAATTCCAGCTTTTACTCGTTTGTAAGAAAAATGATTTTTGGGTTTTCTCCCCAACATCAATTTTTTTGGGGGGGGTTTGTTGTTCTTCCCATAAAATTAGTAATTTTAATAAATTGAGGATGAATAAGGCATGAGCCATTTTTCATGGATGGATTCGGCAACTTTTCTTAAAATTTAGATAACTTTTGCCTTGGGTGTCGGATTTTTTCAAACAAGCACTTGACAAAAAGTTGGAAATGAGAACTTCTCATCCACGGGGTTCTCATTGAGAAACTATTACCATTTTCCATCAAATATTGCAAGTTGAATCAATTGCATCATTTTCCCTTCAATAGGCCATATCTTTCACCTCACATCCCCATTTTTCCAAAATGAATAGGCATTGGAAAGGTATTTAAGAGTATTACATAGCTATAAGGCTATCTTTTTCAGATTTTGCATCAAATATATTTGTATCATTTTATTTTTTTTGGCCATTCGAGGCCTAGAAAGCATTGTAATATGATAAAAGGCCTTGTAAACACACTAATTATAAACTGCCAACCTTGTAATATTTTGGAGGGATGATTTTTGAGATGAGTGAAAATGGGGGGTGTCTTGTGTGTCTTCTTTTTCATACATGTCTTTCCTCTTTGCAATCTTCTTTTCTACTACCATGGATGCATCTACAATTCCTCTTTTAACACCATACAATTATTTTGAATGCAAATCTATGATGATTATATATGTGAAAAGACATGGATATCATCATGTTACAATGGGACTAGAAAATGAACCTAATGATGATGTAGAAAAGCTAAAATGGTTTAATAAATGTGACAAAGTCTTTGGTACTTTGTGTATGTCAGTTTCCCATGACCTTTTTCACATTCAATCTGCCACTACACCAAATGGAGTGTGGGCAACTTTGGAAACCCTCTGTGATAAGCAAGATGAGTAAAGAGGTCATTAATTGCAAAATGAATTCATAGGATTAAGTCCAACCAATTTTGGCACTATACAAGACTTCTTCACAAAGCTCAAATCTGCAACATTGCAATTAGAACAATGTGGAATCAAGAAGGATAATAAACAATTACTCTTCAACATTCTTTCCAAGCTTGGTCCCAACTATTCAATGTTTGTTTCTACATTCCATGCTACAAAATGTGCCCTAGGATCCACATACAAAATGCCTTCTCTAGATGAATATTCCACAAAGCTCACTAGGGAGTAGGACAAATTGGTTCAAATGGGTACAATCAAACCCTCTAAGTCACATTCCTTGGTCGTCAAGTAAGGTATAAAAGAATAAAAATGGTCCAACAAGCACGATAAGAAACACAAGAACCAAGGAGAGAAGAAGAAAGATCAGAAATCTACTACTTCAAAAGAAGATATTCAAACCTCTTCATCTAAAGGTGAACAACCTAGGAGAAGAAGGTCAAGTGTTCTTACTATAAGAGGTCTGGTCATGGTGAACATAACTATTTAAAGAAACAAATAGATCACCTTTCACATCTTCTAGAAAAGAACAATATCAAGGTGCCTGGCCTGATTCAATCAAACGGATTTCACTAGAAGGATCTTCTAAGGCTACAAATAAAATCAAGGGTAAAGAAAAGGGTAAGGCCCTAGTTGTAGTTGTTTCACAACCAAATTTTTGGATAATTGACTCGAGTGCTTCACGTCACATGGCTTCTTTGAAAGGTGCTTCCACATTGGGTAGAACCAGCATCTAGCAAAGGCTCATGGGTATCATCAGTCAAAAACCCCAAACCCTGGCTAGCAATAGTAGGATGCTTTCCCTTAGCAGCAGGGACAAAGAACCCCCCAAAAATAGCGTGGAGTAGTGGGGAGGCACCATTCCCAACTAAAGACCCAGAAACCAGTCCTAAAGAGTTTGAAATTGCAAAGTGAGAAGAAGAGCCATTAGCATCCATGATCCTCCTTCACTCAAAATCTAAATCTTTTTGACAGGCTTATGAATTTCCTTATGTTTTTATGGAACTTGAATTCCATTTGAAGGAGTCACATTGTTATAAAGGCCCAAGTGGTTTTTTCCATTCAGCTTCTTACTTCAGTTAAAACTAGTCATGGTGCGAAAATGGACACCCTAATGCAGTTGCTTAGTGCTCATAAACAATGGCCTATCTTGGCCAAATCTTAGCATCCCTAGTCCGCTAGACATCCTTTCTTGAGTAGTTTTAAGGCCATCATCATCCTTGGTTGTTCCTTCTTAAATCAAATCACTAATATCGAGCCATCAATGGGCATAATATGAATGATTATCTTCATGAAAAAGGTCATGCAAGAGCAATATTTAGTAGATTCATCTAGTGAGAAAGCCTCTGATGATGAAGACTAACTATTTCCCCATACAAACTTAGATTAATTTTTTTATAAATGGGTCGATGTTAGAAGTCTCCTTATTTATAACGTTTTAAGGTTCATGTATTTTACATAGGAGCTGGTATTTTGTCATGATCTTAGTTATGCATAATCTACTCATCATAAAAGCCTATATTTTCATTCAACATCTCAACCATTTTGATTTATAGTATGTACGAATTCTTTACCATTAAAATAAATATTGTAGGATTTGAGCAATACAAATCCACAAAATCCGAAGATCACCTAAATACAAAAACCTGTTACAAGGAAGTAGAGACAAGAAGAGGGCAAGGGTTTGACTCAAAATATGAAGAAGAAAATATGCTCAAAATAATGAATGAATTTAATGTACAATGGATCATCCATATAAAGGAGATTGAAAGCCTTGAAAGGCAAACCCTAGTACATGTAATAATTAGTTAAATTATTACAAAACTAATGCATGCAAGTTTATATTTAAAACAACAAGTGCATAAGTTTAAATCAACTAGTGCATGTGTGTTTAAATATAAACAACTAAAAATAAAAGTGTTGACATCTTAAGAAATGAGTAAAGTTAATTAATATAATTAATACTTTACTCTAACACCCCCCCTTAAGATGAGCAACAATGCAACTACAAAAAATGCAATAAGAAAGCAAAGGAAACTACAGTGTTGAAAGCATAAAATTGGTTCCCCGCAACATGGCCTGATGAGGTACCCAACACAACCAAATCTCTATAAAATGGAGAAATAGAGAAAACCCAGTGGGAAAAAACCCTACTCCAAAAAGAGATAGAAATAGAAGGAAGGAAGGCCTCATCACTGAGAACCCCCAAGGACAACTTCCTTCACCCCAAGCATAGAACATAGCTGAAGATATTGCAGGGTTGCAAAAGGTTTGGTGAAGATGTCAGCAACCTACTCAACAATGGGAATATACTTCAAACTCAGAGAGCCATCCTGAATCAAATGTCGGATGAAATGCATATGAAGGTTAATGTGCTTGGTCCTCTAATGCTCAACCAGGTTGTGGGAAATATGTATGGCACTTTGATTGTCACACCAAATAATAGTGGGACTATCAGGAGGAAAACCAAACTCTATCATCAACTGGCGAAGCCATAAAACCTCCTAACTAGCTTGTACAGTTGCTAGGTACTCTGCCTCTGTAGATGATAATGCATGAGCTATCTGCTTCTTGCAAGACCATGTGATAGGACCGGAACCAAGATAGAAGACAAAACCAGAAGTAGACCGTCAATCAGTAGTATCACCAACCCAATCTGAGTCTGTGAAACCAACAATGTGAGGATCCCCTGATGTATAGTGAATTTCATAAGAAGTAGTACCCCAAATGTACCTCAAGATACATTTGGCCACTTTCCAATGACTCTCATGAGTATCATGTGAGAATCGAGAGACAATGCCAACCGCAAAGGAAATATCAAGATGTGTGTGTGTCAGGTACAAAAAACTACCCACTAGTGCTCTATATAATGTGGGATCCACGATAGGAGTAGAGCAAGTGGTAGATAAAACAACACCTGACTGAAAAGGTGTGGGACCAGGCCTGCAATCAAGCATATCAAGAGCATGCTTCTCCTAAAGTATGGAAATCCCATTCGAAGACTGAATAACTTGTAGGCCCAAAAAATAGTGGAGAATTCCAAGATCGGTCATCTCAAACTGCTCTCTCAATGCACGTTGAACACTCTGAATCATAGAGGATGAACTACATATAATTATGAGATCATCAACATATAGCACAAGTATCAATAGATCATCCCCATGACACTGAATGTACATGGTAGGATCGAAATGACAGTGTGTGAAGTGTGAGGCAAGCAAAAAAGAATCCATCTTCTCATACCAAGCCCTAGGGGCTTGTTTGAGACCATATAGAGACCTCCGAAGTCTGCACACCATAGAAGAGTCCTGCACAAAACCTTGAGGCTGCTCCATGTAGATCTCCTCCTGTAGGTCTCCATGCAAAAAGGCACTCTTCACATCCATCTGATAGATTGTCCATCCCTAAGAAGCTGCAAGTGAAAGTACAAGGCAAATAGAATTCATCTTGGTGACAGGAGCAAAGGTCTTGGAGTAATCAACACCCTCCACCTATGAAAAGACTTTCACCACAAGACATGCCTTATACCTATCAATAGAACCATCAATAGCATACTTGGTATGGTACACCCACTTGCACCGAACCAACTTCCTTCCTTTTGGAAGAGGACAAAGATCCCAAGTGTGATTCTTCATCAAAGAAGAATACTCCTCATCCATAGCCTTATCCCACTCAAGATGACATGTCACCTTTGAAAATTGTTGTGGATCATCTGAAATAGCATGACTTAGTAAACCAATACTAGATGTTTGAGCACGAGTGCGACGAGTATATGAAGGATCACCTGCCAAAGGTCCAGCTACATCAACAGTATCACAAGCCCATTTGGGCACATGTGGAACATCTGGTGGAGGTGGGGAAGGTGGAGCATCATCTGATCCTTCCTCAGAGGAGAAAAAATCCTGCAAAGGAGTAGATGAAGAACTAGGTAGTGAAGAAGAAGCTGATGATGGAGGATCCATCTGAGGATAGTGCTCATCAAACTGAACATCTCACCGAAACAAGACTTCTCTGGAATTAGGATCAAACAACCTGTACGCCTTCACATCCTCACAGTAGACAACAAATATGCGTGATCAGATTTCCCTCTCCATGGATTTCCTCTGAGCATCTAGAATAAATGCCCAAGCCTCACTACCAAAAACTTGGAATGTAGAAACATCAAGCTTGACATGAGTCCAAGCCTCCTCAGGAGTCAAATGTCACAATGCTTTATGAGGCATTTGATTCTAAATATAGTTAGTGCAATTGATAGCCTCAGTCCAAAAAGAAGCACTCATAGCTCGTGACTATAGCATACAATTAGCCATCTCCCGTAATGTTCTATTCTTTCTCTCTGCAATGCCATTCTACTGAGGGGTATGAGGAACTATGAACTGATGTTGTAAACCATGTTCAATGCAAAAATATTTGAAAGACTGATTCACATATTCCCTCCCATTGTCAGTGTGTATACGCTTGATAGAAAGACCAGATTGTTTCTCTACAAATGTCTTAAAGATTCAAAATGAATCAAAGACATCAAACTTGTACTTCAAGAAGTACACCCATGTGCGTCTAGAGAAATCATCAATGAAGGTGAGTACATATCTGGCACCAGAAAAAGGAGCGGTAAATGACATAAGATCACTGTGTATCAACTCCAAAGGTGTGAGAGCACGTGAGGATCTACCAGATGGAAAAGGATCTATGTGATGTTTGCCAAGCACACAACCTCGACAAACACCATCAGTACAAGAGATCTGAGGTAGCCCAATCACTAGCTCCTATGTACTCATCTACTGTAAATATTTGTAGTTGACATGGCCAAAACGCTCATGCCAAAGCTTGCTCACTATGTCTACATGAGCAACAAGAGAAACACTAGTAGAATTGGAGCTCTTGAAGCCATCAAACTAGCATAAGTGAGTCTCTGAATCAACACTCCTAGTAGCAATAACCAAGTCAGGATCATGGAGGTCTTGAATAACCACATCATGTGGTGAGAACTCAACTATTTTACCAGAGCCAAAATGACAAATCTGATAAACAGACAGGAGGTTCGTAGAAATGGTCAAAACCAAAAGAACATCCTGGAGAGAACCACCATCTAATGAAACAAAGCCAGAACCTATGACTGAAAGTAGTGTTGAGTCACCAACTGCAATCTATGTAGTAACACTCTGAGCAAGTGAGGTAACCACTTTGGGTGAGTGTGTCATATGGTGCGAAGCACCTGAATCAATGATCCATGGAGTAGTGGAAGACAAAGCTCGAGCAAAAAGAGCATGACCTTTCCCTGTGGGAGGAGGTGGAGGCTTTGGAGGAGCAAGACTATGCTTCTACATGGCTTCTTCTAGTGCCTCAAGTCATTTCCAACACATGGAAACTAGATGCCCTTCCTTGACATAAAAACTGCAAGGATCACCTATACACTTTGTACTCTTGGAGGAAGACTCACCAGACTTAGAAGATTTTTCTTTCGAAGTAGATTTCTTTGGATCTGATTTTGGAGGTGGCTTGGAGGGATTCTTACTACTAGCTGAATCTATTTTGGGCTTGGGCTTCTGCTTCTGCTTTCCCTTGGATGGCTGGGCAACAATGCTTGGTTCTTTGATCCTGTTAGAGATTCCAACTGAGTAAGTTTGGCCTACTCTCTAGTCAAACAATCACGGAACACCTCAAAAGTGGGCATGGTGAATGTAGGTCCCAAAGTGTCCATGGTAGAATGAAAGTTAGAAGAGAAGATCTGAAAGTTTCCCCTAAGCTTAGATAGAATCAGATAAATGCACTCTTTATCAGTCTTTTTCTTTCCACATCTGTGTAACAAAAATCTCTATTGTTTGAACTTCATCAGAAATTCCTCAATAGAGGGAAAAGAATCAGGTACAAGAGAGGTAAGCTCTGCCTCAATCTGAAGTGCTCTAAACTCATTCAGTGTACCAAACAAGGTGTTTAGATTGGTCCACGTAGCTAGAGGGGTATTCCACCCATCAAGATGAAACTGCAAGCTATATGATACCTGTAAAGCAATCAACCCCATAGCCTCATCCATCTTGTTTCAATGTTGCATGATCTCAAAGGGCCTCTGTAATACTAGTTGCACTGCATCTATACAAGACCAAAGCCCTTTTGAATGGAGAAGCCATGTCATTAGGGTTTTCCATGTGTGATAATTATGTGGGGTCAGAAGTTCTAGACAAGAAGAGGTCTCGGCCATATATTTTAGAAGGGGTTTTTTGTTTTAATAAATATCTGGTTTAACTGATAGAAACAAGAAAATAACACCCCCCACAATCCAAATATCGAACCCATAAGCCTAGAATGATATGCTTTATCAAGAGAAGAGAAAAAAAGCTTCAGATCTGAATCTTGTGTACCTTAAAAAAAATTTGATGAAAATAGGCAGAAATATAGATGGTGCTCAATAAGAGCTTTCCTGCGCTTCTTTCGGATCGAAAAATGGAGCTAATTTGAGCAAATTAGCCCCCCAAAATGCAAAAAGGATAATCTGGCGTTGACAGCAAAACCAACAAGATAGATGATAAAAAAAATACCAGATTAACCTCCATGAGAGCGTCGGGCTTAGAACCAGCTTTTTGGTGATATCTCGTTTGTCGAAAAATGATGCCTAGAGCTCCCGAAACACCAATTTTAGTGAAAGATGCTCCAAAAGTGAAAAAAAATCCAAAAAACATTTTTGGTTTTGAAAAAGGGTCGTTGGCCCCTGGTCACATGCAGGCCCCTATCGCTAGCAGTCAGGCTGGCAGTTTATGCTAACCGTCAGCAGTTTGCTGGTGGCAGTTTGGCATGGCAGTGATTTGGCGTGGCTGGCGGTTTAAAGTTAACCACTGCGGTTTGAGGCCCGACAGTGAGCCTTGGCGGCTTGAGGTAGCGGTAGTCAAGGCAGTGGTGGTGGTGCCAGGGCTGAGCGCGGGTGGCGCGCAAGCGGCATGCCCTATTTTGATTTTTATTTTTATTTTTGCTGAAAATCCATATGAAAGCTTGCCTCAGGGTGCGTGTGCAGTCGTACGGCCCTCGGGCAAAAAAAATTTGCCTCTCCCTGCAACATTGTCCAAATTGGATGTGCTTTATATCGAAATAAGGGTTTTTGGGTGCTGTGAGCTCAACGGTGAGGTCCGTTTGAGCTCAAAGCACACCAAAATTTAGGGAACCCCTAATTTTAATAAAAAACATAAAAAAAGCCCTAATTTGAAACAACAGATCTGACGAACACGGCTGAATCTCTCAGGATTTCACATGCAGTGCCTGTAAAAAGTATAACCAAAACCTAACCAGATCTAAAAACTATAACCAAAACCTCTCAAATCAGTCAAAAAATCCCTAATTTGAATCCTTCAAACACAAACAAGCTGTAGCAGATTAGGCTCTGATACCATGTAGGATTTGAGCAATACAAATCCACAAAACCCAAAGACCACCTGCATACAAAAACTTGTTACAAGGAAGTAGAGACAAGAAGAGGGCAATGGATTGACTCAAAATATGAAGAAGAAAATATCCTCAAAATAATGAATGAATTGAATATACAATGGATCATCCATATAAAGGAGATCGAAAGCCTTGAAAGGCAAACCCTAGTGCATGTAATAATTAGTTAAATTATTACAAGACTAATACATGCAAGTTTATATTTAAAACAACAAGTGCATAAGTTTAAAATCAACTAGTGCATGTGTGTTTAAATATAAACAACTAAAAATAAAAGTGTTGACATCTTAATAAATGAGTAAAGTTAATGAGAAAAATATGATACCCACCGGGATAATGAGGCTACTCTGGACATGGCTAGTAAAGAGGATGGAGAAAACCAAAAGGAGGATTCTTTGGACCTCCTGGAGGGGCAGGATGAAGAGGAAATTGAAACTAGACAGAACTCTCTTGTCATTGATGAAAAAGAGGAGGAACAAAAAGAAAATGATGCCAATATTGACCCAGCGGCCATTGAGAAGGTTGCTCCCCTGGTGGATGCCATGAAACTGAGCAAGGTAAACAAAGATGATGATCATAGTAACCCTCAGGACTAGATCAAGCAGGAGATACAGGAGATTAAGCATCATATTCAGACCCTGGAGAAAACTATGGAAACCCTGAATATGAAGCTGGAGAAGTTGGAGAATAAGCTTTTGGATAAGGTAAATAATAATAATTGGAAGGAGGAGATTAATGCTGAAATCAACAAAATTGTTGACAACAAGGTTAAAGAAATTAAGGTTAAAATCAGCAACAATGGGAAAATGATTAATGAAGTCCTAAGCCACAGCAATAAAGGACTTAATGCTGTTGTCATCAATCTGAAAATGCTTCACAACTACCTAGAGAAAAACCAGTTGGAAAAAAAAACCATTACAATAGAAGACAATGTTGGGAATGTTGGTCCAGGTACTAGAACAAGACGTTGTACTTAGAGGAAGATCCCTGAGAAGCCTAAGGAGTTGAACGATCTGAAAGAAGCAATCCAGAAGATGGAGGAGCTGAAGATGAAGGCGGACAAAATGATAAGCAATTAGTTTTGTCCAATTGGTTGCTGGGTTTTGCTTGTTGTGTTTCTAGAACTACTTTTTGTAATTTTTTGTTGTTGTCTCTAGTGTTGTACTGGGTCCCACTCTGTTCTTTCCAGCAGGCATTTCTTTTTGGAAAACTTTCATGATTTATCTTTTGGCTATAATGTAAATGGTTTCGGGTTCCATTCAAAACCTATTTTTACCTTATTCAAAAACAAATATAAACCTTATTTATCAAAAAAATAATCTCAATTATTTATTTTTAAAATAATATAATAATATATAAATTCAATATTTGATGGCATGATCATGTGGGGGAGTGTTCTCTTCCTTATTTAAAAAGAATTATATCAAGATGCACTCTATTATAATTAAGAGGGGTTAATGTAGTAACTAACACTAATGTTAAGTACGTCACAGGGTAAATGCCTATCTAGCTATCAAAAGCCTAAATCTTACCAAGGAGGGACTTAGTTTTTTTTAACTCTCCTTGGTAAAATTTAGGTTACTGATGGCTGGATAGATGTTGGCTGCCAAAAGTGCAAGTGTCCTTGGTATATTTTGAAACATTTAATATATATTTAGGAATATAGGATATTAGTATCATACTATAAGATGCAGTCATGGTCATGATAAGGTACATAAATTTGTAGCTCAAATACAATCATTTAGATGTCAAATTGATGGACATAAAATTAATATAATTATTTTGATTCCCATTATCTATTGACTTTTTTCAAATTATTGAAAGATTTATATTCTTCCACAAAAGTAAAGTATGTTATGCAATAGGTACATATAATAAACTGTGTCAATCATCCATCAAAGCATGGCTATGGTTGTGATAAGTTGAATAAATTCTAGCTACAAGAGACTAAATTAGATGAAGGTATTTTCTCAAACTCAATTTCATGGACATAAAATTATCCACCAAGTTTTTAAGGAAAAAATAGGTTTTGAAGGGACTTGAAACCCTTTACAATAATATTTTTAATGGATCTGGAACCAATAATCAAGATGTTGTCAAAAGATAGGAAATTGGAATCACCAAACAACTAGAGGCAAAAGAGCCCTCAAAACTACCAAGGGACGAACTAAATAGACCCCACAGATTAAGACAAAAGTTGTAAGTAAACAGCTAGCAAGCAGCAAAAAATAGATAAAAGACCAAAAAAACTCCATCCCGAGCCCTCCCCACCAAGATCCATCAAGATTTATGTTTAATACTACCCTTATGGGAATGAAGAGTCATATCAAAAAAGGGCTTAGAATACTTAACCTTCTTACCCTTGATAGTAATCCAACCTCTTCTACTTTAGCAACCTCATCCTACCAAGCCAATGAACCTATCACAGGGCCACCATCAACCTACGATACAATCTCAACAAAGTGATCATGCCTAACAACAGGCAAAGATCAACCACCAGAATTGATAGCACTATCATAAGAAACAACAACCAAAGAAACATTCCCAAGCACATCTGGGAAGCCAATAGGAGGCACTTGTCTATACTCGGCAACCCCCCCTATTAGAATCTAGAACATCCAGAGAATCCCCAAGACAGTGAGAATCCATTGCAACCAACTATGAGAAACTCCTTTGAGTTTCAGGTTTCTTCACAACTATATAATGTTGTGCTAAAGAACCATTCCACCACGAAGCTGACATTTTCTTCTTCTCTAAACCACATTGAGCAGTCACATGACCTATTTTAAAACATCTTCTATAGATGAGAAAAAGGTATTTTCTCAAACTCAATTTCACAGACATAAAATTATCCGACAATATTTTTCTTAAGGCAAAAAAAGGTTTTGAAGGGACTCGAAAATCTTTGCAATCAAATTTTAATGGATCTAAAACTCACAATCAGGTTGTTGTCAAAAGATAGAAAATTGGAATCACCAGACAACCAGAGGAAAAAGAGCCCTTGAAAATACCAAGGGATGAACCAACCTGCCCCATAGACTAAGACAAAAGTTGTAAGCAAGCAGCCATAAACAGATAAAAGACTAGAAAAAATCCATCTCGAGCCCTCCCCACCAAGATCCATAAAGATTTACCTTTAATACTACCCTTGTGGGAATGGAGAGTTGTATCAAAAGAGGGCTTAGAAGACTTAACCTTCTTACCCTTGACAGTAATCCAACCCTCTTCCACTTTAGAAACCTCATCCTGCCAAGCCAACGAACCTATCACAGGGCCAGCATCGACCTGAGAGACAATGCCAACAAAGAAATCGTGTCTAACAATAGACAAAACACAACCACCATAACTGATAGCACTGTCATAGGAAACAACTATCGAAGAAACATTCCCATGCACATATGGAGAGTCAACAGGAGGCACTTGTCTATCCTCGACAACCCTCCCCCATTAGAATCCTTAACATCCAAAGAATACCCAAGACATTGAGAATCCATCACAACCACCTATGAGAAACTCCTTTGAGTTTCAAGTTTCTTCACAACTGTATAATGTTGTACTGAACCACCATTCCACCATGAAGAAAACATTTTCTTCTTCTCTAAGACACATTGAGTAGTCGTATGACCTATTTTAACACATGAAGGGAATCCCTTCATAGTACAAAGTTTGGACCTAGCTACCCTTCGAAGAGATGATTAAAATTTTAGCAGGCAAACCCTTAGACACATCCATATCAACCAAGATACGACAAAAGGTGGAATTATAAATATCAAATGATTCAACATCAACCATCAAAAAATCTCCAAGTGCTTCTCCCACTTCCTCTAAAAGAGACTCCACCCATAGATAAAGGGGGAGATAAGGTAGACGAACCCAAATCAGAATCTTGTTAAACATTTTGGAAGATGGATTGAAATCAAAGTGCCATGGTTTTATCATTAAAAGAAATATATCATCCCAACTAAAGAAATGATCACACAAAATTTTATTTCTTTCCTCAGCAATGTCAAATTTTGCAATAAAAACACCCCTTTCCATAGGGAAAATATGTACTATACTAGAAAGGAGAGGCTCCCAATGTTGTGAGATCCAAGCATGCAATTGAGGGAGGCCAGACTAGAAACCCCTAAATCGACAAATCACACCATGAGTGGAGAAAACAGAAACATTATGGTATGTTTCCTCCACTGTCTATGCATTCAAATCAATGGAAATGCCCTTAGAAATAGGATTAACCCCAAAATCAGAAAAACATCTCGTCAACTGATGTGATTTCCCAACTTTTGAAGTAGCATAAACCCTAGCAATAGATGGCTCCACCCCACAAGCGACTGTAGATGGTATAGACAATGGGAAAGCCACAAGAGACCCTGAAGCTATATTAGGGAAAGCATCCTTTCCGGGCATCGCAACAACAATCGTAAGTCAATAAAAAGTTCTACCCTGAGCAACACATGCAGCCGGAGAGAGAACGAGAACAACACCACCCTTAGAGACCTTTCCATTCGTAACTCCACCTGCCTCTGAGACCAGATGACCAATAGGAAGTGTAGAAGACATTATCGCCCCACCACCAAACAAAAACCCTAATGGAAGACGACACCACACCCACATTGGTGATAGGAAAAGGGGTAGACGGGGACAAAGACCCACCCGCCAAAGGAGACATGCGACCATTAATCACAGTAGAGGCCCAAGAAGGAGTCATGCAAATAGAAACAATAGACAAAGGATCGATCAAAATAGCAAGGATAGGAGAACGCATAGCAACATGAGCCATTTTTTTATTATCCACCCAGTTTAATTTCCACATTTTATTGACATTATCACTTGTATCCCAAAAGAATTGTATTCCTCCACTGAAGTAAAGTGAATTAGGCTTATGCAAAAATTACATAGAAGAAAATATGTGTCAATCATCTATCAACATGTCATCATGGTATTAAATTGAATCAAAGGTACAATAATACTATTTTAAATTTTGATCATTTAATAGACATAAATTTATTTGTTAAATTTTATTCATGTAAACCTACATAAATTTGAACTATTTATAACTAGGAAATATGTCATTTTAACATCTAGAATCTAAAGATAGTTAATTATTTTATTTTGAGTCTAGAATCTAGATCCAAATATCATGGAATGTCAAAATAATTTTAGATTCTAAATTAAAGAAAATTGTAATCTCTTGCTCATAAAAATAAAAATACGAAAAAAAGGTTATCGATGGCTTAGTAATTTTAGCTTTTTAGTCAATCCTATCGCTATAAACACTCCTACTTTAATGGCTACGGTGTTCTAGTGTGTTCTAGTGTCTTCATTTTTAAATTGCCTATTCTAAAATTATGTAGAAAGCTAAGTAAAAACCCTTTACAAAATCTATCCCAATCAAATAAAAAACCATGAATCCATGATCTCATTTTTCAACCAATTCATGATTCCTTTTGAGTTTAATGGTGATAATAACCTTGTAGACTAAGGTGACTATCATGAGGATGATAATCTTGTGGACCAATATGAATATATATAAATGAACCATTTAATGGAAATTATCTTGAGAAACATTTCCATAGGCCTCCATTTCTAAATCATGTATAATCAAGGGTCTTTAGCCCAAGAACATCTTAAAATTAGATATCCTACAAACCCATGTCTAAAATTTATGAATCATATCTATGAAAAGGGAAACCCCTCATTAGATCATCACCTATCACAAGAAAAATATGTCATGGTTAGGTACCTTATAAGCATCGGATCCAAGCCTCCCCCAAATGACAACCTCAAATACTTATGTAGGGAAAACCTTCCTAATCAAAAACCATAAGTGTCTAATCCTCATCTATCAAATCTATTAAAAAAAACTCTACTCATCCATGTTAATCCTAATCCCTCAAATTTCCCAAGTCATGACCTATCAACCATCCATCATTTTCTACAAACCATAAGACATTATCTAACAATATTAATCCTAGTCCATTAAAATATCACTCAACCCATTTTAATTTGAATCCCTCTAGCCATCCATCAATCCCTCTAGTTTTCCACCTATTATACCAACATCTGTCCATGTTAATCATAATTCATCAACCTACATAGGCCTTAATCCATCAAATAATGAAGCTCCTAATCCAAATGACTTATATCTTAGCTTTCACAAAGATTAAGCCATTCTAGCACAAGAGTTTCCTTTATGCCAAATTTACAACCAAAACTAAGACATGCTTGATCAATTCTACACCTCAAATAATAAATTGGCACCTCTACCTCCTTGCATAAGCTCTCTGTCACATGAACCTTCAAGAATTGAGAAAAGGATCTAGTAAACCTAAATAACCCAATGAAACAAATCAATCCAATCAACCAACTTAGTTATATGTGATGTCATTCAAGGGAATTAGCAAGGCATCACAAATAAAAGCATAAAGTTAATTTATTTTTGACGCAGGGGCAGGGTAGATACAAGCAGAATCAAGCAGAATTGACTCCACTTGAATCAACAACAAGCCATTGCTCAGAGTTACACAACGGAAGAAATATAATATCACATTAAATCAATGAAATCACAATGGATATGAGACAATCAACTGGCAACAACAACAGAGAATTATATTATTTCTTTCAACATGCCCGGCTATGAGGCCTTATGGGTTTCGGCCTTATACAATGAGAATTATGAAATAAGGACTACCGCTTGCATCCTATCTTTGTTTCCAATGATATATCTTGATAATCCTTCCTAGATCTCACTCATGATCTCCTCTTGATGCCCTACTACATCAATCTAGACTCTTTATATAGCCAGCTAAGCCAAAGGTCGGCCAATTAGGCATTTAATTACATTATAGGTCCAGTCTCAAGATTTAAACCAAAAATAATGCTAGAATTAATATAAATTGATGCACCTTTGGATTTAGGTCCTCACATGATCCAAAAAAATTCCTTTAATTGTGCAAGGCCCCATTTGATCACACGTAAGTGCACAAGAAGAAACACCACACATTTCACCTGAAAACTGGCAGAAAATAGGTCCTAATGCAAAATGGGCATAACTTTTTACTCATAATTAATTAGGGCTTGAGCTCTTGGAAAATGATATTACTTTAGGTCCTCTAAAACTCCTTAAGAGAACAAATTCTAATTCCTTATGGCTCAAGATTTCCAACATGAACAATCAGCACCAAAACTGCAAGAAAACGCAGTTTCGACGGCAAGGAAAATAACTGTAACTTTGAAACAGTCCATCCAATCTTTATGTGCTCATAGGAGAAGGTTCCCAAATAGTTCCTAAACATAATGTAAGCTTCTCACACCATGAAACCATCAAATGCAAAGATTATAAAGAAAACAACAACAAACAGGTACAAAAATCAGGAAATGTTTTTGGTTGATGCAAGATTGCTCAAAGACCCAAGATGCTCCCACATCAGACACTTGAGGTAAATAAAGAACTGGTGTCCACATCAGGCACTACTCATATTCTGACCTGAATCATAAAGATCCAACTCAGCTTGTGTAATCCATGAACTATCTTCAACTGGCTTGTCTTTCCACTGAACTAGATATTCCATGTAGTCTCTTCCTCTTGTACTCTTGCTCACTCTTTTGTTCAAGATCTTCTCAATGCTGTCCTTATTTTTCTTAGGATAATCCAGATCATCTTCAATGTCATCATTTGATTCAAAGTACTCAAATATATCAAAAATATTAAATATAGGTGATATATCCATGTCCTCTGGTAATTCCACTTCATAAGCATTTCCACTGTCAAACTTCTTCAGAATCTTACAAGGTCCAAATTTTTTCATTTTTAGCTTGTTGTAGGTACCAACTGGAAATCTATTCTTATTCAAATGAATCATAACCTCATCTCCAACTTCAAAAGATTTATGTCTCCTTTTCTTATCTACTCTCTATTTATATTTCAGATTACTGTCCTCCAGATTCCTTTTAACTTCATCATGTAAAGTTCTCATGTATTCTACAAAATGATCAGCTTCAGTACTTCTTCTGATCTCAGTAGGAAAATCTCTCAACTCTGTGGTTCCTTTAGGATGAAATCCAGTAACAATCTCAAATGGTGTCCTCTTAGTACTTCTATTCACAGAATTATTATATGCAAACTCCGCTTGTGCCAAAACTAAATCCCAATTAGTAGGCTTATCTCCAACTAAACATCTCAACAAGTTTCCCAAACTTATGTTCACAACTTCAGTTTGTCCATCTGTCTGAGGGTGAAATGTAGAACTAAACTTCAAATCAGTATTCATCTTCTTCCAAAGTGTTCTCCAAAAATAACCAGTAAACTTAGTATCTCTGTCTGAAACAATAGACTTAGGCAAACCATGCAATCTTACCACTTCCTTGAAGAATAATTCAGCTACATGCAATCCATCAAATGTCTTCTTACAAGGTATGAAATGAGCCATCTTTGAAAATCTGTCAACCACTACCAAAATAGAATCATTACCTCTTTGAGTTCTAGGCAATCCAAGAACAAAGTCCATACTCACATCTTCCCAAGGTCTATCAGGTACAGGCAAAGGTGTATACAATCCCACATTCTGACTAGTTCCTTTTGCTACTTGACAAATTTTGCAACCTCTAACCATTCTCTATACATCTCTATAAATATGTGGCCAAAAGTATCTTTCTAAAATCAAATTCACAATCTTATCAATCCCAAAATGTCCAACAAGTCCACCACTATGTTTCTCATTTATTATGTTTTCTCTCATAGATCTTCTAGGTATGCACAACTAAACTCCTTTAAACAACATGTCTTCTTGAATGAAATAATCAGTCCACTTATCACTCACTATGTGTTCCTTACAAGCTTTCCAAGGTTCTGCAAAATCAATGTCAGTTTCATATAGACACTTCAAATCATCAAAACCAAGTACCTCAACTCTCATCTTTGACAGAAAACTTCTTCTTCGGCTCAAGGCATCAGCAACCTTATTTGACTATCCACTCTTATGCTCTAATGAAAAGCAAGTATTTGGTTCTTTCATTTCTCTTGTAAATGTTTTATCATCAAACAAGCATACTCTAACTGTAGTACAGTGACCTTCATCAAATTTCTCTATCAAAGGCAACAATACTTGTTTCTTTCCATCCATGCAAATAGTATATTGATTCAATCTACCATCATGCAAAGCTTTCCTATCATACTGCCAAGGTCTACCCAAAAGAATATGACAACAATCCATAGGCATAATATCACACAAGACTTCATCATGATAATTCCCAATTTTGAATTTAACAAGGCATTGTTCACTTACAAGTAGTTTATGCTCCTTCTAGATCCAAGCAATATGGTAAGGCTTCGGATGTTTCAATCTCTGCAACTGCAACTTGTTAACCAGCTCTTGGGATGCCAAAATTATCAGAACTTCCACTATCAATGATTACCTTGCAACATTTATCAGCGATCTTACATTTGGTTCTGAACAAACTTTTCCTCAGAATAGGTTCCTCATCAGCTTCTTCATTCCACAAGATCCTTCTTAGCATCAAGTTCTCACCATGTTCAGGTTCATTAGACATTTCCTCAACTTCTTCACAAGCCAAATTATTTCTACCATTACCTCCAGTCTTCTTTCCAGAGTTAGTACATTCAAAAGCTCTATGTCCTTCTTCACCACATTTGTAACAAGTACCTTTAAACCAAAATTTCTCTTCTCTCTTTCCATTATTATTATTCCTAGAGTAACCAGTATAGCTACCTCTAGAGTAATTACCTCTTTTACCAGTAGGGTCATCTTCCCATCCTTTATCTTGCATTGCATTGTCAGATCTGCTACTTTCTCCATAAGATCTTCCTCTACTTCTCTGAAATCTGCCACCTCTTCCTCTTTGTCTTTGATCATGTTTCTTTGTCAATCTCTCTTCAGCCTTCAAAGCAAATTGATATGCTTCTTCCACACTATCTATTTTCACATAGCTGATCTCATCTTGAATAGATGTCCTCGGGCCATTCAAATATCTAGCCACCTTCTCAACTTCATCATCCACATGTCCAGATCTGATATCCAATTTGTAAAATTCCTCAATATATTCTTTCACACTCATGTCCTTTTCTCTCAGATTTTTCATTTTCCTCATCAAACTAACTTGGTAGTCAGCTGGAAGAAACTTCTTCTTCATCTTTCCAAGCATCTTCATCCATGTCTTGATCTTTGCTTTTCCTCTCTTTTGTCTCTCAGTTTGCAAATGATCCCACCAAAGAGATGCATGACCTTTCAACTTTGTGACTGCTATTTTAACCTTCTTATTATTAGGAGTACCTTCATACTCAAAGTATTTATCCATCTCAAAGATCCAATCCAAAATTGTATCGGTCTCAAGTCTTCCATCATAGCAAGCAACTTCAACTGCAGGTTTGGAGTTAGCCTTAGACAAAACTCTCAAGAGTCTTTCCTCATCCTGCTCAACTTCAAGTTCAGGATTAGGTGCTGCTTCTTCTTCTTCATCACTAACATCTTCAAGATGTGCTCCTCTTCTTTGGGCTGTCTCTACAGCTTCAAGCCTAGTTGCAATCTGCCTCAACATATCCATGATAGCATTATCATTTCCTCTACCACAAACCATCTTGACAATCAGGTTCCAGCAAGATCGTAACCTTCTACACGTTATAGGTCAGTTCTCAGATCCGCCACCTTACAACCAATCCAATAAGGTTCTCCACGATCCAATCCACAAGAAAGAACTCACTCTGATACCACTTGACATAGGGGCAAGGTAGATACAATTAGAATCAAGCAAAATTGACTCCACTTGAATCAACAACAAGCCCTTGCTCAGAGTTACACAACGGAAGCAATATAATATCACATTAAATCAATGAAATCACAATGGATATGAGACAATCAACTGGCAACAACAATAGAGAATTATATTATTTCTTTCAACATGCCCGGCTGTGAGGCCTTCCGGGTTTTGGCCTTATACAATGAGAATTATGAAATCAGGACTACCGCTTGCATCCTATCTTTTTTTCCAATGATATATCTTGATAATCCTTCTTAGATCTTGCTCATTATCTCCTCTTGATGCCCTACTACATCAATCTAGACTCTTTATATAGCCAGCTAAGCCACAGGTCTGCCAGTCAGGCATTTAATTACATTATAGGTCTAGTCTCAAGATTTAAACCAAAACTAATGCTAGAATAAATATAAATTGATGCGCCTTTAGATTTAGGTCCTCACATGACCCAAAAACATTCCTTTAACTACGCAAGGCCCCATTTGATTACACATAAGTCCGCAAGAAAAAACACCACACGTTTCACCCGAAAACTAACAGAAAATAGGTCCTGAGGCAAAATGGGCATAACTTTTTACTCATAATGAATTAGGACTTGTGCTCTTGGGAAATGATAGTAATTTAGGTCCTATAAAACTCCATAAGATAAAAAAATTTAATTCCTTATGGATCAAGATCACCAACATGAACAATCAGCACCAAAACTGCAGGAAAACGCAGTTCCAACGGCAAGGAAAACAACTGTAACTTTGAAATAGTCCATCCAATCTTTATGTGCTCATAGGAGAAGGTTCCCAAATAGGTCCTCAACATAATGTAAGCTTTTCACACCATGAAACCATCAAATGTAAAGATTATAAGGAAAAAAACAACAAACAAGTACAAAAATCAGGAAATGTTTTTGGTTGATGCAAGATTGCTCAAAGACCCAAGATGCTCCTGCATCAATTTTCAACACCCTAACTAGAAAGAATGGGCATATCGATTTCATCCAAAACCCTCTAGCATTCCTATTCTTGAAAATCAATTCATGCAATAGGCTAAATGGAGACAATCCACCCCTTTCTTGTGGTCCACAATGACAACTCTTAGATCCAAAACTGAAAAGCCTTAGAAAACCAAAAGACCTCTTACTTATCATCTAGGCCCAATTTGATCAAGAGAACATCAAGTTGAGGGGAAATGCACCCACGTCAACTCTTATTCACATTTTCCCATAACCAACTAAAGGTTGAAGGGAAATTCACCCACATCAACTCCTATTCACACTTGCCCACAACCAACTAAAGGTTAAGTATAAACATTGAGCCCTTAATCCTAATCGAGCATAAAAATCCTACAAACCCCCAACCAATCCCATCTTGAAGCAAAAACCCTACCCACTGGGCCCAATTCTACCTTCATTTTATATGTCCTATCCACAAATAAACAAAAAGATATAAGTCATTTGGATTAGGAGCTTCATTATTTGATGGATTAAGGCCTATGTAGGTTGATGAATTATGATTAACATGGATAGATGTTGGTATAATAGGTGGAAAACTAGAGGGATTGATGGATGGCTAGAGGGATTCAGATTGAAAGGGGTTGAGTGATATTTTAATGGACTAGGATTAATATTGTTAGATAATGTCTTATGGTTTGTAGAAAATGATGGATGGTTGATAGGTCATGACTTGGGAAATTTGAGGGATTAGGATTAACATGGATGAGTAGAGTTTTTTTTAATAGATTTGATAGATGAGGGTTAGACACTTATGGTTTTTTATTAGGAAGGTTTTCCCTACATAGGTATTTGAGGTTGTCATTTGGGGGAGGCTTGGATCCGATGCTTATAAGGTACCTAACCATGACATCTTTTTCTTGTGATAAGCGATGATCAAATGGGAGGTTTCCCTTTTCATAGCTATGATTCATAAATTTTAGACATGGGTTTGTAGGATATCTAATGTTAGGATGTTCTCGGGCTAAAGACCCTACCCACTTGGCCCCTGTGGAAGAAGATCTGATCGATGTTAACCTAGAAACTAGGGATGGTAAGAACAAAGATGAGGATGGTAACGATGATGAGGGGTTCACATCAGGAATTAAGGCTGGTCAAGAGAATGAAGGTAAGGAGACTAGTAAGACCCCCTTTGCAAATGAAAAAGACGAAGACAATTGGAAAGTGAATAACGAAGGAATGGATATGACGACCATGGTGGAGAACAACAACAAAAAAGAGGAAACCTTAGTTCTCTTAAGGGATACTACTATGTAGGAGGAGGAGAATAATGCTGAGAGTCAGGATAAGAAGATGGAACAGAAAAAGGATATGCAGGAAATGAAACTCCAGATCCAGGAAATGGAAAAAACCATGAAAAATATAACTACTAAGCTGGGAAAGATGGAAAATAAGGTTTTTGATAAAGTGAAAAACAAAAATAAAAATGAGGATTGTACTGCCGAGATGAGCAAGATAGTTAATGACAAGGTAAAAGACTTAGAAGCCAAAATTAGCAACATGATAAAAGGTGTTCTGAGTCACAGCAATGAGGGTCTGAAGGCTACAATAATGAACCTAAATATGTTGCATAACTATCTAGAAAGGAACATGCTGGAAAGAACTACAATTACCATTTATGAGGACGCTGGCAATATTGGTCCGGGGATGAGAACTAGAGGGCACATCCAGAGGAAGGTCCCTGAAAAACCGAACGAACTGAAGGAGCTGCAAGAGACTATCCAGAAGATGGAAGATCTCCAAAAAAAGGCTGAAGAAATGATAACAGATAAATAGCTTGGTCTTGTTGGTAGTTGTTTTGTTGCTAGTTTTTCTTTTAGTTTCTATGTTTGAACTGTGATGATGTTTTTTCATGCTTTTGTTTTCCAGCAGGTGTTTCACTTTGAAACTTTAATGCTCTATCTTTTTGCTTAATTGTAACTGGTTTCGGGTCCATGTAAAACCTGTTTTTACCTTAATCAAAAACAAATAAAAATTTTAATTTTATGGCAAATGGTTGAGTTTGAATTTGAAAATAGAGGGAGATGCTCATAATGTGGTTTAGTGAAAAGGAGTGAACAATACACACAATCTTGTTTACGTAGGATAATGCTTTGGAAATTGGAGTTCAAAAGTATTAAATTAAATGATATGACATAACAAAGTGTTAGATTCAACTTCACAATTGATGTTTCCAAAGTGACCAATTTAATACTAAAACTACAAATTGAAGACATCTATATAAAATAATATAAAACAAATAGAATAAAACATATAATATGCACCTTTCCCTTTGGACTATTAAATATTATTTGTAATTATTAGTTTGTAAAGGCATTAATGAAAACGAACATTTTTTCAAACACAAATTACAAGAAATAACAATCCATTATTGAAAATCAAATAATATATATTAATTGAAAAATTATATTCGATTTATATTCATATGTCCAAATCATCTTTCACATTCATTTAGAAATCAATTGAAAATTGAAATAAAATATATTTTTAATTAAGGACAAAAACAAATTTTGAAGAGACTGGAAACAAAATATGTTAATGAAATAAAATATGTTGATAAAAAATTATAACCACGGATAGAAAAATAAAATTACATGATCTTATTCCCAAAATAATCTTAAAATATTGAAATTTACTCCTAGTTATTATCGCTTCTTCCTCTTTTTTCACATTGTTGCCCTTGTCTTTTATATTTCCCCTGCTTTCTTTGAGAAAAGCATTTCATTAGAATTTCATTTATTTCCTTCAAGTGCTCTAAAATGGGTGATCCTGGTTTCATCCCTCGCTTTATTGGTTATGCAGATCAGATAATTCATCACATCAACATTGCCGTCCGATGCAGAAAAGAGCTGGATGCCCTCAAAGTTGTGCTTCCCACAATTGAAGCAATGAATGTTGAATTGCAGGAGTATCGGAAGACTTTGAACTCTCGCAAAGTAAGTACACTCCCTCACCATCTTTTGCCCTCCACGATCAACTCCTGGTTGAATGAATTGAATGGTCTTCTGGAGGAAGCATCTGCTTTGGCCCAGGACTGCACTGTACCCTCATACTTTCATTTCTTTCCTCGGTACAAAATGAGCAAAAAGATCAGGAAAATCACTGCAAATTTGGAAAAGCATTTGGAAAAGAACGTAGCCACCATTGCTTTCCTCCACCAGCTTCACCAGGATGTGGCACTTGACCGGATCGAACAGAGAGCCGAATCTCTTAATCGGCCAACATCTGGAGATCTCTTTCCATCCACTTCTTCAGCCACTTCCAACAAGTATATTGAGGAGGCACTCATTGTTGGGCAAGATTCTGCATCCAAGAGACTTGAAGATCTTATTGATTCAGAGCAGGACAAAAAATTGAGTCAGTTTGGCCTGGTTGGGAAGGGGGGGGCAGGTAAGACTCTGCTACTCAAACGAGTCTTCAACAGTGACCAGGTACAAAGTCTCTTTTCCAATGGCTTGATGCTTTGGCTTACTATTTCACAAAATCCATCTTTCACTGCTTTGAGAAACGATCTTGTGAGACAAATAGCTCTTAAAGTAGATGAAAGATTGCAGAGTAGAGAGGAAGACCATGTGAAATCTTGGTTAAATGAAAGCATGTTAAAGTACAAGTTTGCCCTGTTTTTAGATGATGTTTGGGAAACAAGTGCAAGTGCAAGCTCCTTGTTGGAGGAGCTGTGTGTGCCTCTCTCTCCACACCACAATTCCAACATCATCATTGCCACTTCAAGAAGTACTACTGTGCTCTCACAGTTGGGTGTTGCAACTTCATCACTCATCCAAATGCAAGATTTGAATGAGGATGAGAGTTGGAGTCTGTTTTCCTTCCATGCTTTTCCACACAGCGGAAGAGTTCTGCCCATAAGCATTGATCAAGAAATAGCGAGGCAGGTCTGCAAGGAATGTGGGGGGCTTCCCTTAGCCCTCAAAGTAATTGGGCAAGCAATGGCAGGTATGGTTCGATCAGATGAGTGGGAATTGGAACTCCAGAGATTGCAGAATGATGTTTCAGGCACTACCTTTTAAGGACATTCCATTCACTAATAATTGTAACAACTCACCAAGGAGTTTGATCTTTCCTTTTTTCTATTCTTGTCTCCTCAACTAATCCTAGGATGTATGGATTTCGTCTATAAGGCTAGTTCCTGCTCATAAAGTGACTACTTATTGAGGACATAGTTCCTAGACTCGCCAAACTTGCCAAGTTCAAACTCGGCGAAAATTGATTTTTTTTTTTTCTGTTTATTTCAAAATTTTAATGGTTTTTTGGGTTTATGATTCCAGAATATACATGAAATGTAACATTTAACTAACTATCTTCGTCTTCAAGTCAGTCTCATTCTCTCTAATCCAGTAGAATATACATGCAATATAGCATTTAAGTATAAATCACATTTCAATGTGTTTTTCCTTTCTTATATTTTAAGTTATATTTCATGTATATATTCTCTGGATGTTTGAGAATAGTTTCAGATCTCTAGGAATTACAATGTGAAATCTAAGTTTTAGAAGATCTTATCACTTTTCAAACTTAGCCAACTTTCAATAATCAACAGGCTCCTATCAACAGTCTCTCGCTTTAGATATCTGACTTTCTTTATCTGCCTTGAACTCTAGACTATCTCTACCCCTATCACTCTTCCTCTATCCTCTCTCTCTGCCTCTCTTTATCTCGTTCTCTCCTCTCTCCTCCAAGATTTAGACCTATCTCTCTACCCATTTCTCTCTCTCTCACCCTCAAACCCCCACAAGGGGTGCTACACTCAACATTGTTTTGGCGTTCCTCCAAACGCCCATCAAACTATAAGTCTTAGCAAGTAAAAGTCAGTGATATATCATGTCCATAAAACTCTGCATAATACATATCCTTTGTTGCAAATCTTTGCATAATAAATATTATGGCTACTATATCATCTAGGACCTAAGTTCGAGGCCTTTGTAGGAAGGATTCTTGCTCCTCTGAGCAGCTGAGCCATTGATAGTTTTTGTTTTGATATTTGTTTAGAACATTTGATACCATGGATTTCATATTCTATGAGATTTGTATATATTTGAAAATATTCAGCTAAGCCATAGACATAGTTTTTGTTTCGATATTTGTTTGGAACATTTGATGCCATGGATTTCATATTCTATGAGTTTTGTATATAATTGAAAATATTTATATATCAAGTGTGTTATTTCTTGAAGCTACAATTTGTATTTATAGTTTATACTTATGTGATTCATGTAAACTTGTGTATGCTTGATCAAATTAGCTTCTATTTGATGATGTTATTTTGTTTTTAAGATTTATTTAATAAAGGGGCATGAAACAAGTTTTAAATCCTTAAAAATCTCTAAATTTCTTGGGTTTTTTCACTTT
Organism: Chamaecyparis obtusa; assembly: GCA_027943335.1. Taxonomy (NCBI): domain Eukaryota; kingdom Viridiplantae; phylum Streptophyta; class Pinopsida; order Cupressales; family Cupressaceae; genus Chamaecyparis; species Chamaecyparis obtusa. The sequence continues at coordinate 323,511 of BSBK01005094.1, forward strand.
TTTGAGTCTTCTCAAGAATTTGGCAAGTTCTTGTACCGAGTCCCGAGTCTCGAATAAAGTTAGCCTTGTCGAGTCCTCGTCAAGTCCAAGTCTAGGAACTATGAATGTGAGCACATGAAAAGGGAAAAAGGTTTTCTTTTTATTGTTGATATAATGGAGAGAAAATTTGGTAAAAAAACGTCTTTAAAAATAATTGGATTTCATTTGCTTAAAAATTCGATGGATGGATTGGATTACTTGTAGAGGGAAAATGATTCATCTTGCAATTGTATTATGATTCATGGAAGTATTTATTGATTTTAATAGTCGTGGAGGTTATTTATTGATTCTGTTGGCCATGGAATTTTAATTTGTAAGAATGTATTTTTGGAAAGTGAAATTTTCCTACTTAATTTTTTTTTTTAAAAAAAATTGAAAGAAAATGTAAAGAGAATGCTATTGAGTAGGAATAAGTCAAAAGGGTATTCTTGCATTTGGAAATTTATTTTTCAATTTTTGAAGAAAATATGTCAAATTGCATTCTCAACTTTATCAAATTTTGAATTACATTCTCAACTTTATCTAGAATTTGTAATTTTCAAAATTTTGTTTTTTGGAGGGCACTTTAGACTTTTGGATAAATGGACCCTTCAATTGCATAGGAGAGGGGATGGCGGAGAGGAGATAGCTGTAGGAAGCTTGGAGTGGTCAAATCCCAAAATTGTGGACAAAATTTGGAGGCAACATTTTGAAGAAGCATTGCTCAAAGTTAAAATATGTAATTAAGAGTGTCAAAGCTCCCAATTCATGGGACTAAGTTGGACAAAATCCATTGAAGAAGCCTTTCTAAATTTGTGTGTTGTAGAAGGAAATCTTGAGTCTAAGAAGTTAATAGTGTAAGCTAAAACAAGAACACGAGTACGTAGAACATACTGAAGAAGTATTCCTCTACCTAAGGATTGTATAGAGTGTCCAAAAGAAGCATCCTTACTGCCTTTTTTAAAAATGCATTCACAGGGTGTGCACTTATTAGAGATGTGGTCAATTTCACTTTTTAGCTTGGTCTTGGAGAACCCAAGGAAATTTCACTAGCGGCTCCCCTTTGCCTTTAGAATTGGATTGAGAATATCTAATTTTCAAATAGTCACAATAATACACCCTTTTGTGTTCTTTCTCGTATTCTTTTCCATCTATAGTCACTTCAATAATTCTTTGACGTAGATATTTTAAAACACATAAATATAGAATCTTTTTAACAATTAAATAAACCTTTTTGATATATCAATCAATTTTTTGGCTGATTCCTTTTCTCATATTTAAATCTATTCTCTATATCAAACAAATTTATATAGTATTAAAATAACTTATAAAATCCACAAGATCCAAAATAAAAATTCCACGAGCTTCAACAACACAAGATTAATAAGATGAGACAACTAGTAATATACATGTCAACACTCTCCACACGGACCACCAAGGACCCACGGCCCAAATTGAGTTAAAGTGGGCCCAGACTCACTTAAAAATCAATTTTTTTTATTTTTTATTTTTCTCCAAACCCTAAAACGGCCCTAATATGGAGCCTCCAAACACATTTCATTTCACATTTTCTCTCTCCATCTTGCAAGTTTGAAGTGAGGTGATTGTGTTCGAAGGAGATCGATTGTGGAGTGGCAAATACCTTCCAAAAAGAAGATTTGAGTGTTAAACGTATGCATTTCAACCATATTCTTTTATTTTTTGATAGATTATTTCAAGATTTTGAAAAGTTTTAAATTTTTTTCACATTTTAAAGTTTATTTATTTTTTTCATTTTTGTTATAGATTGCAACAATGAGTAGTCAAAGCTCAGTGGGTGGGGAGGGGTCTCAAAAATTTAAAATTGATAAAGGGTCTCCTTTATGGCTCGACACACTACAAGAATTTCTCAATGTCTTGGAGGTAGGGGATTTAATTGGAAATGTAATTTTTGCAACTCACAATATAGAAGCTCCTACTCCTGAGTCAAACATCATTTTTTGGGCATTGGGGTCAAGGGATTAAAATGTGCGAGGGCCCAAGGCCAGATAAGAAGGGGTTGTCAGCAGTGCAAATAGAAACTTTCATAAAATAACAAGAAGATGCTAACAAATTAGTTGCAAAAGGGAAACAAGGTGTTTATACCGGGAATCAAAAAATAATAACAACACCCACTCAACCAGCCTATAGACATCCCTTCTTGCCTATGCATTCTAGGGAGAATGAAGATGTAGATCAACCACAAATCACCACCTGCAAGAGAGGCCCATTAGATAAGACATTTCAAAATGAGTTATGAGATATTGTTAATCAAAAAATTGGACATTGCCTCTTTGAAGATGGTCTTCCATTCAACTTAGTGAGATCACCTTATTGGAGGGAGATGGTGCAAGCAATAAATAATACACCTTCTAGTTTCCAAGGCCCTGGATATGAAAAGGTGTGCACCACCTTATTGCATAATGGGAGAAACAATGTAGAGGCCCAACTAATGGGAGCTAATTATATCCCATTCTATACCATATTTTAGCTAATTTCTTATTCTTTTTACCCATTTCCACAGGTCATTTCTTTTCAATCTTATACCATTTTCCTCTTCTACGTTGCATATGATTAAATATTAATAAGTGATATTTAATTTAGTTTTGAGGTAGAATATGAAAATAATTATTGATTGTATTTACTAAAGAGCATTGTTTCTTTATGTCATCTATCAACATGTTGGTTTGTGGATGCAGATCTTCCTGTCGCATTTTGAATAGGAACTATTGTGTATGATTATTGAATTGTAGCGTATTTCTACCATCATTATAAATGATGATGTCAAGTTTCCCCATAAACATAGTTTCCTCCTTTGTGTTGAATGCATACCCTTCAGTGATAAACTTCTAATTATTCTGAATGCTTCTCCACCATTGGCTACACCTGCTATTGCAGATTTATTTAATTTATTTATGCAATATAAGGTGTGTTGCTAGCTGTCAGGAAGGATCCACGATAGAAGTATTATTTGGAGAAAAGTGTCAATCTTTTGATTCTTATTTTCTATCTATTGTAACAACAAAACTAATTTGTTGTATGGCTACTAAATGGAGTTGTACATGGGTTGGATTCTCTTGCACAGTTTGTTGGCCGCAGGAAAACAAAAGGCTCTGTTTTTATACGCACCTATTAGAATATTGCATACGCATGATATTATTGGAAGAAAACTACTGCACGTGATAGATTTATGTTACAGAGTTGTAACAAATTTCTGTAATGGTTAGGGAATTGTTACATCCTGCATATATATAAGCAGCATGATACAGATTTCAAGGGGGGATATAATAAAAACATATATTGTACGAGTACAGGCAGATTTTTATTGCAGAATATTGGATACAAACTCTTTAATGACTTGAGATGAATAAAGTAAAGATATTCTGATCGCAACAAAGTAGAGAGTTGCTCTTTCTCCATCATCAAGTGTACTGAGGAGGCAGGATCCACTTCTCCCGATGACTAGTGAATTATTTTAGATTGGTTGTGTTTAATTTCTATTTTTTTATGATTTTAATTAATTATAGGCTTACTTATATTAGTTTAAATATTGTAATTTATGTAATTGTACATATTTATAATTGATTCTTATTTGTTTCAGATTTAATTTCTAATTTATGTAGCTAGTTATTTATAGCTTGCAATATTATATTCTAGATTAAAATTTCATGCTTTATATTTCTTTTTTATTCTTACAATAGTTTGCTTTAAGAGTTGTGGGTTTAACTTTCGTTCATGTTGCCAAGAAGTGACAGTTCCTATCGCCAATTTTATTTTAGTTTGTTGTAGGTTTATTTCCATGTGTTCTAATTGCATTCATCCCCACTTGGCTTGCTATATTCATCCCTTGAGAAGACAGCCACTATACCTTTCATTAGTTTACGACTCCGGATTAACATTAGATGCAAGATGAACTGGCTATTAAATCTTATCAATTATTCTTAATATTGGAACCACAGTTTCTCTCTACATTTTTGGCGTTGTTTTCAGGGAAAGGTATTAAAGGCATGAAGCCGTAGTGAGCTAAGTTAGGAACAATGCGTTAGAATGAAAGCTTGCGCAATTACTAGTCTTGCCTAAGTAATTAATCCTAATTTGCGTTGCTTAAATCATATAGATGCATTGTTTTAGTTTGTAGGTAAGTCTTAGAAGTTAGGTCGAATTATTTATATTATCACTAGTTGTTGTGAGTAACTGGTAAGAAAGGAGAAATTTTGAAGAAAAACATGTTAAAAATGATGCATTTGCAAGGTAGTTCAAGTGCATCAAATTTGGGAGAAAAATGCTTCAAAAATGAAAAATTTGAAGGGAACACAAGAAGCAAAATGTGCTTAGCGGTGGGGGCACTGCCCCTCAACCCTGCCCCATATCGCAATAGGGAGCGCGCCCAAGGCGCTACTCCAGGACCCAATAAGGGGTGTTGCCCCTTGACCCCGCTAGGGGATGCCGCCCCTAGACCCCTGCTTTCAAATTTAAAAACAAAAGAAGAAATTGGTGGGGGAATCGCACCGACCAAAGGTGATGTCTTTTAAACCTCCACCTGATAAATGCAACTTAGACTATCTTGATCTTCCATTGTTACAGGTATGTGGAAATGTTATTTCTATGTCTAAACAAGAGAAAATAATTGATGAATGTTTAGGACAATGTAATTTTAAGAATGAAAAGTTGTTCTATTTCTTATAGGAAGGACGATAAGTGCATATGCCCTAAAAACCAAGAGAACATGGTGAATGAGGTACAAGCTATTTGTGAGCCTCATCATGCTAAGGGTGAAAGCAAACAAGTATTCTTTGTAACTAAGGAACAATTTCAAACAACAAATCGAGGAGATCAAGGTATGCATTATGATGTTAGCATGTATCATCACTCTATTGCATTGCAAAGACAACATGTTTCTTCAAAATATACTTCTTCACCTAGTATATATGGTGAATGCAAAAGTGAATGCTCACAACGACCTCTATATCCATCCCTACCATCTCCATTATTTCCATCCTACTCAAATCTACCCACTCTGTCTAATGCAACCTTTTCCATTGTCATTATTCCATTCATTTCACCTACCATCCACTCCTACATATCCACCAAAGGAAATTACAATTCCTATTAAAACATTACATAATAAAGTGGTTCAAACTGCATATAATGATGAGATTTCAATGATCCTTTTCCATTCTAGTAATGTGCACGAAATTGGTGATATGATGAAAGGATCTGATTTTTGTTTGAAAGAACTAGAGAAACATATTGATCAATTCACAAACCATCAATTTAGTTCTTATCTACTTCTTGAATCACAAATTTTAGAGGTAATTCACACACAGGAGGAAACAATCCACTCTAATTTCATCATTTGAAACACATATATATATATATATATATATATATATATATGTGTGTGTGTGTGTGTGTGTGTGTGTGTGTTAATCATGCACTTAAAGATGATCTATTATATGCCTTCATCATTCAAGAGTTGTGTGTGATACCAAATGATATCCTACAAGGTTTATTCTTTAAAAATGGTTTAATATTCAAACACCTAGATCTTGGGAGGCCTAGAACTAAAATGTGTAATCCTCACACACTTATTGATCTAAGCCCAATTGATTTTGTGATTAATAAGACCTAAAAAGAATTAGAGAGTTGTTCTTTCTCCATCACGAGGCATACTGAGGAGGCAAGATCCACTTATCAAGATGACTGGTGATTTAGTATAGATTGATTATGTGTTTAATTTCTATTTTTTTATTATTTTAATTGATTATAGGCTTAGTATTATTTGGATTAGTTTAAATATTGTAATTTATGTAATTGTACATAATTATAATTGATTCTCATTTGTTTCAGATTTAATTTCTAATTTATGTGGCTTGTTATTTATTGCTTTCAATATTATATTCTAGATTAAAATTTCATGCTTAATATTTCTTTTTTAGTCTTAGAACAGTTTTCTTTAAGAATTGTGGGTTTAACTTTAGTTCTTGCAGCCAGGAAGTGACAGATCTTGTTGCCAATTTTATTTTGGTTTGTTGTAGGTTTATTTTCATGTGTTCTAGTTGCATTCATCCCCACTTGGCTTGCTATCTTCATCCCTCGAGAAGACAGCGACTATACCTTTCATCAGTTTACAACCTTGGATTGACATTAGATGCAAGATGAACTGGCTATGAAATCTTATCAAATAATCTTAATATTGGAACCACAATTTGTCTCTACACCAACTCAAACCAATAAGAGATTCTTGGGTTCAAACAAATGCGTCTATTATTTTTTATGGATGGAAATATTTCAAAAATTGTTCATTAATCAATGTAATTGTTGTATCCCCCAATGAGTCAATGTTTTTGAGGGTGGTTGATTGTGAAGGGGAAGTAAAAGATGCAGAGTTCATTGTCAAGATTCTCATTGATTTCATAGAGTCAATGTGTCATGACAATGTTGTCCAAGTAATTACAAACAAAACAAACTTTGTAGGGCTACAAGTGCTTTGGTAGAGGCTAGATGTGATCACATCTTTTGGACACCGTGCACCATCCACTCCCTCAATTTAGTGATGAAAGCAATTGGCACCCAAATAGAATGGGTGAAAAAAAAAATATGAGGGTGAGGAGAATCAAATGTTTGTGACAAATCACCATGTCACAAGCAATTTTCAAAACTTTGTCAAGATTGGAATTATTGAAGGTAGATTTTTAATTTTAATTTATTTAGTTTCATTTATCATTTTATGTCATGTTTTAAATAATTGAAAAAAAAAAAATTAAGCAAAAGTGAACCAACCACTAATATTTTATACATACATACATGTGTGTGTGTGTGTGGTTCAAGGGCTCAATTGTGAAAGAACCGGTAAGAAAACTCAATATCCTTGCCTTATTACAAATATACAATCTTTCCAGAAAGATACAAGTGTCTAGAATCCAACATGCGAGCTAACCTAGAGCCAAAAAACTATCATGAAGACATCTCTTGTAGCATATTCGGCTATACAATGTAAGATGTTACGTCTGGGGTAGGAGACAATTCATCAAAATGTACATTAAATCTACAATCTTTGAACAAAATAAAGAGCCCTAATTCGATCAACATAGCCTTACAAACACTAGAGCATTTAGGGCATAAACTCATTACAAAATTTACTGCGAAAGATGTGCTCTAAATGTGTACATAGCAAAATTGGGATATTCACATGAAAATTTAGGTGATTGTGGTTACTCTTCCATGTCTAAGGGGTCTACAATTCCTTGTGGGTTGATCAAGATTGAAGATTCGGGCTCCTCACATAGTCCACCTGAAACCGGGGTCAAGGTATCCCTTGCAGAAGATTGCAAGCATGGCCAACCATCATTCACAGTCTAGTGGTCAAGGATATCAACACCCCAACCGGAAGAGTAACCCTTAGTTTGTGGGCTAATATTGAGGTCTGGCACTGGAGCCGATAGCTGGCTTCGTGTTTGTGTTGATTTTGGTGCCTATGAAGCCGCATCTGTTGCGTTGTCTAGCTCAAGGATGTCCAAGAGAGAGGCCTCTGCAACGGATTCTTGAGACCACTGAAACATCAATGTCACGACCATGAGAATGGAGGGCATTTCTAACATGTCTGAAATTTTGTCTATCTAAGGCTCATTTTATGTTGTCATAAACAAGCATATAGGCATGGTTGTTCTGAATAAAGTGCCTGGGGAACAAGCCTCCAAGGAGAGCGTGTCCATGCCACATGTTACAATGCTAGACTGCCCTCTTGAACTTGTCCAAGCAAAGGAAGTCCTTATCTACAACCTTGTTGTAGACAATGTCTAGCAACTGTGTACTTTGTAGAATGTCCATGGCATTGGATAAAAAAAATCGACATTACCTATGATGGGTAGATGCAACGTTTTGCCCGAGGACCTATAATTTCATCCCCAAGGAATTCTTTCACCTCTCTGCATAAGCGGATGTTGTTCAGAGTAAACATATGATCCAGGGAAGTGTCTTCAATGTGTGTCGAGATGGCCACTTCATTTGCTTCGACTTCAATGTTTTTCCTATCATTCTATGCCATATACTCCCAGTGAAAATTTCTATAGTCTCTACAAGACAAACAAGAATTCGATGCCATGACTACAAGCCAGAAAAAGAGTAGTAACTGGCAAGCGAAAATGAAGATTGTGAAGGTAGGAGGAAATGCCACTTAAAAACCACGGACTGTGAATAAATGGTTTGTAAACATGCTCCACCAGCTTCACGTAGACCGGATCAAACATCTGGAGATCTCTTTCCATCTACTTCTTCAGCTGTTAAGTTATAGCTTCATTCGTATCATATATATATATATATACAATGATTATAAAGAATAGATGTGATTATATTATTATCTTATTATCATTATTGATGAATTATAATAATGATAATAACATAATAATATATATATTAATATCACATTGAATAAATCGAACCATGTTCGATGTTCAAATTAATGTGCAAAGCATCGACTAATGAGTCGATATATTTACTTAATGACTCAGGTAATCGCAGTCACTTATGCATTAGCATAAGCGACTGTTATCAACAGTCGCTTATGCTAATGCATCAGTGACTTACAGGAGTCGTGACTATTCATTATGAAAGGGCACGTCTAACTGTTATGAAGCATATTTATATGTGTTGATTGCAAATTGAAAGAACAATCAATCACCACGGCATAGTTTCTTCAATCTGCAATCACATTACAATCACAGTGCATTATATATATATTCAGTTATTATATATACACAATTAGACATTATAAATTACAGCAGAAAATATATTCCAAAGATCATAATTTCCTTAACATGGTATCAGAGCCAAGTTTCGATCTTAGTGCTATTAGAGATAATTCCATGTCTTCTACATTGTTTCCAATAGAGAATAGTTGATCTTGAATTTCAAAGTGAATATCAGAGCCTTGTTAAAGTGAATATAATTCTGAACTATTATTTGATTGAAGAAGAAAGATATTACCTAAAAGAAAATATTCATTCACAAATCATTTTAAAAAAATGACTACCGGAATTAGGATGGAAGACAAATTGGAAGGAGCATCCAATTTTCTATCATGGAAAATTAGGATTACCACACTATTGCAAGAATTAGAATTAGAATCTTTCATAGAAGAAGAAAAAGACATACCTTCAGACGAAGCAGAGAAAACAACTTGGAAAAGGAGGAACAATAAAGCCAAGAAGTTAATTGTTGATTCAGTCAAAGACTCTATTCTTCCAAGCATAGCAAGATTAACAACAGCATATGAGGTTTTCAAGAAAATTCAAGAAACATATGAGATAAACAATACAAGTCGAATATTAACCTTGAAGGAACAATTGTTGTCAATTAAGATGAATAAAGGGGAAACAGTTACATCTTACTTCCTTAGAATTGTTGAAATTCGAGATCAACTATTCTCTATTGGAAACAATGTAGAAGACATGGAATTATCTCTAATAGCACTAAGGGGATTACCAACATCCTGGAAGAATTTTATTCAATGCATAAGCACACGTCCACCTCTACCAAAATTTGATCAACTTAAGAACGACTGTACTCAAGAAGAATCAAGACTGATTACCAAAGGAATAGGTCTAAAGAAAGAGAGAGAAACACAAGCACTCAACACAAAGTCCCACAACAAAAAGAGAAAATCTTTCAAAAGAAAGAGAGGATTCAAAAGAGATATTTCTAAAATCCAATGTTACAAATGTGATAAATATGGGCACACTCATCGACATTGTCCTGAAAGGCAAAAGACTCAAGCCACCATAGCTGAAGCAAAAGAAATTCCACTCTTCTTCACAGCTCTCTCAAGTGAACTAAATTCCAATAATAGAACTTGGATAATTGATAGTGGTGCATCAAGACATATAACCGGATTCAAAAATCAGTTTGAAGCACTTGAAAATTATTCAACCGAAGAAGTAATTATTGGGGATAACTCCACCTATCCAGTAAAAGGAATAGGGACCTGTACTATCAAGATAAAGAATGGAGTATCCTTACAACTTAAAGATGTTCTATTTGTACCTGGAATCAAAAGAAACTTAGTTTCTATATCAGGACTAGCAGATCATGAAATTACAAACCACAGTGAATTATGGCATAAGAGGTTGGGACATCTAAGATATAATGCCCTACCTATGATAAACAAAATCACTACAGGTCTTCCACACTTAAAAGCTGATCATTCTGGTATTTGTAAAGGTTGTGCACTAGGGAAGAATATAAAAGGATTTTTCTCTACAAGTGAGCACAAATCTAAAGTAATCTTAGAATTGATCCATACTGACTTGTGTGGACCCATGTCAACACCTTCCTTAACAGGATCACTATACCATATTATCTTTGTTGATGACTATTCTCGGAAAACCTGGATATACTTTCTTAAGGTTAAAGAATCAAGTGAGGTACTATCTAAATTCAGAGAATTCAAAGCACTAGTAGAAAATCAAACAGACAAGAGAATAAAAGTATTAAGATCAGATAATGGAGGTGAATACAAATCTGACATATTTAAAGAATTTTGTAATTCTGTTGGGATTAAGAGGGAGTATACTGTGCCGTATAATCCTCAACAAAACGGAGTAGCAGAAAGGAAGAATAGATCCATAATTGAAGTAGCAAAAGCCATGATGCTCGATCAAAACCTTCATACTTCTTTTTGGGCAAAAGCTTCGAATACAGCAGTATATATTCAAAATTGTTGTCCACACTCCATACTAGAAAATATAACACCAGAAGAGGCATTCACAGGGATCAAGCCAGATCTAAGTCATCTCAGGATATTTGGATGTCCTGTATATATTCATGTACCTAAAGAAAAGAGGACTAAACTAGAATCATCAGGTAAGAGAGGTATACTTGTTGGTTATAGTGAAAACACAAAAGGGTATCGAATCTATATTCCAGGACAAAAGTCTGTTGAGATAAGTAGAGATGTAAAATTTGATGAAAATAGCACATTCAAAAACTTTGAAGAAGATAACACTCCGGAGATAGAAGAAGACATCACTGCTGAAATTGAGAGGGAGGATATAGAAGAACCTGAACTTCCTGTCATTGAAAATGAGAATACTAATGGAAAGAAAAGGCCATTATGGGCAAGGCAAATAATTAAAGAAAATAATGTAGAACCAAATGAAATATCTCATGAGAGTAAAAGGACAAGAACTCAAAAATGTTATGCCGCTTTTATAACTGAAATCAATAACTCAGAACCATCAAATCCTAAGGAGGCATTATCTAATCAAGCATGGAGAGAGGCAATGATTGAAGAATATCAATCTATAATAAAGAATGATGTCTGGGACATAGTACCTAGACCTAAAAACAAAACCGTTGTCTCTTCTAGATGGCTATTCAAAACTAAATATGCTTCTGATGGAAGTGTTGAGAAGCATAAAGCTCAGTTTGTTGCTAGAGGGTTCTCACAGAAAGCAGGTATTGACTATGAAGAAACATTTGCTCCTGTAGCTCGGTATACATCAGTCAGAACCATTATTGCTATAGCAGCCTCTAAGGGGTGGAAGATACACCAGATGGATGTGAAAACAGCATTTCTAAATGGCACTATTGAAGAAGAAGTATACTTAGAGCAGCCAGAAGGGTTTATTATACATGATGCATCTAAATATGTTTGCAGACTCGAGAAAGCACTATATGGGTTGAAACAAGCTCCTAGAGCTTGGTATGAAAGGATAAACAGCTATCTTTCAAAACTAGGATATTCTAAAAATGATGCAGATCCTAACATTTACTTTAAGATAACAGATGGCAACATGGTTATCTTAGTTCTTTATGTAGATGATCTTTTAATAACAGGAGAGGATCATCTCATTGCAAGATGTAAGCAAGAACTCACTGCTGAATTTGACATGAAAGACTTAGGACTCTTACATTATTTCCTAGGGTTGGAAGTGTTTCAAAAGGAAAGCCATATTTTGCTAAATCAACAAAAATACACTATTGATATTCTAACCAGGTTTGGAATGATGGAATGTAAGTCTTTATCCACACCTATGGAAACAAATTTGCACAAACTCAAAGTTGAAGCATAAGAGTCTGAACCCTCTGATCCTACATTGTACAGAGAGATTGTTGGTTCTCTTATGCATTTGGTGAATACTAGACCTAACATATGTTATGCAACCAATGTTGTGAGTCACTTTATGTGTGAGCCCAAGAAAATACACTTAATGGCAGCTAAGCATATCTTGAGATATCTACGAGGCTCTATTGGATTTGGGCTAAAGTATGAAAAGGTAGAAATCAATCTTCAAGGGTATTCAAATTCTGATTGGGCTGGAAGTACTACTGATCGAAAAAGCACTACAGGGTGTTGTTTCAGTCTTGGTTCGGCTATGATCTCTTGGTTTAGTCGAAAGCAATCAGCAGTTGCATTAAGCTCCACTGAAGCTGAATATATGACAGCATCCATGGGAGCACGTGAAGCTGTATGGTTAAGAAAGCTATTATTTGGATTGTTTGGAAAACCTTTAGATCCAACTGTGATTCACTGTGACAATCAAAGTTGTATCAAATTATCTGTTAATCCAGTTTTTCATAACAGGTCCAAACATATTGAGATCCCATATCATTACATAAGAGATATGGTAGACAGAAATATCATAAAACTAGAGTACATTAGTACTGAAGAACAGAGTGCTAATATTTTCACTAAGCCACTTGCAAAGCTGAAAATAGAATACTTCAGGAACAAACTCGGTATGATCAAGTTGTGATGTATGATCTAAATTCCTCTTATTTATAAGTTTTTTACTCATGAATAAATGTAAAAATATGTATATTGCAATATTGTGTAAAATGATCATTTGTGTGTGGGTTAACATTTCAAGGTGACGATCTTGTAAATGGTTAACCAAAGTGTCAAGATAGACTACTTAATTGTGTGTCCCGAATGTGCGGAGATCTTGACTCTTGTTATTACTGGATGTGTAATAACGAAACCATATCATGATAGACTACTTAATTGTGTGTCCCGACTGTGCGGAGATCATGATATTCAAGTCTAATTTTATGACAAGACTACATTAATTTGTGTGTCCCGAAGTGCGGATGTTATGATAGACTTTTGATGTTTAATACTCACTCGCTAAGAGGGAGTGTTAAGTTATAGCTTCATTCGTATCATATATATATATATATATATATATATATATATATATATATATATATATATATATTATTTATACAATGATTATAAAGAATAGATGTGATTATATTATTATCTTATTATCATTATTGATGAATTATAATAATGATAATAACATAATAATATATATATTAATATCACATTGAATAAATCGAACCATGTTCGATGTTCAAATTAATGTGCAAAGCATCGACTAATGAGTCGATATATTTACTTAATGACTCAGGTAATCGCAGTCACTTACGCATTAGCATAAGCGACTGTTATCAACAGTCGCTTATGCTAATGCATCAGCGACTTACAGGAGTCGTGACTATTCATTATGAAAGGGCACGTCTAACTGTTATGAAGCATATTTATATGTGTTGATTGCAGATTGAAAGAACAATCAATCACCACGGCATAGTTTCTTCAATCTGCAATCACATTACAATCACAGTGCATTATATATATATTCAGTTATTATATATACACAATTAGACATTATAAATTACAGCAGAAAATATATTCCAAAGATCATAATTTTCTTAACATGGTATCAGAGCCAAGTTTCGATCTTAGTGCTATTACAGATAATTCCATGTCTTCTACATTGTTTCCAATAGAGAATAGTTGATCTTGAATTTCAAAGTGAATATCAGAGCCTTGTTAAAGTGAATATAATTCTGAACTATTATTTGATTGAAGAAGAAAGATATTACTTAAAAGAAAATATTCATTCACAAATCATTTTTAAAAAATGACTACCGGAATTAGGATGGAAGACAAATTGGAAGGAGCATCCAATTTTCTATCATGGAAAATTAGGATTACCACACTATTGCAAGAATTAGAATTAGAATCTTTCATAGAAGAAGAAAAAGACATACCTTCAGACGAAGCAGAGAAAACAACTTGGAAAAGGAGGAACAATAAAGCCAAGAAGTTAATTGTTGATTCAGTCAAAGACTCTATTCTTCCAAGCATAGCAAAATTAACAACAGCATATGAGGTTTTCAAGAAAATTCAAGAAACATATGAGATAAACAATACAAGTCGAATATTAACCTTGAAGGAACAATTGTTGTCAATTAAGATGAATAAAGGGGAAACAGTTACATCTTACTTCCTTAGAATTGCTGAAATTCGAGATCAACTATTCTCTATTGGAAACAATGTAGAAGACATGGAATTATCTCTAATAGCACTAAGGGGATTACCAACATCCTGGAAGAATTTTATTCAATGCATAAGCACACGTCCACCTCTACCAAAATTTGATCAACTTAAGAACGACTGTACTCAAGAAGAATCAAGACTGATTACCAAAGGAATAGGTCTAAAGAAAGAGAGAGAAACACAAGCACTCAACACAAAGTCCCACAACAAAAAGAGAAAATCTTTCAAAAGAAAGAGGGGATTCAAAAGAGATTTTTCTAAAATCCAATGTTACAAATGTGATAAATATGGGCACACTCATCGACATTGTCCTGAAAGGCAAAAGACTCAAGCCACCATAGCTGAAGCAAAAGAAATTCCACTCTTCTTCACAGCTCTCTCAAGTGAACTAAATTCCAATAATAGAACTTGGATAATTGATAGTGGTGCATCAAGACATATAACCGGATTCAAAAATCAGTTTGAAGCACTTGAAAATTATTCAACCGAAGAAGTAACTATTGGGGATAACTCCACCTATCCAGTAAAAGGAATAGGGACCTGTACTATCAAGATAAAGAATGGAGTATCCTTACAACTTAAAGATGTTCTATTTGTACTTGGAATCAAAAGAAACTTAGTTTCTATATCAGGACTAGCAGATCATGAAATTACAAACCACAGTGAATTATGGCATAAGAGGTTGGGACATCTAAGATATAATGCCCTACCTATGATAAACAAAATCACTACAGGTCTTCCACACTTAAAAGCTGATCATTCTGGTATTTGTAAAGGTTGTGCACTAGGGAAGAATATAAAAGGATTTTTCTCTACAAGTGAGCACAAATCTAAAGTAATCTTAGAATTGATCCATACTGACTTGTGTGGACCCATGTCAACACCTTCCTTAACAGGATCACTATACCATATTATCTTTGTTGATGACTATTCTCGGAAAACCTGGATATACTTTCTTAAGGTTAAAGAATCAAGTGAGGTACTATCTAAATTCAGAGAATTCAAAGCACTAGTAGAAAATCAAACAGACAAGAGAATAAAAGTATTAAGATCAGATAATGGAGGTGAATACAAATCTGACATATTTAAAGAATTTTGTAATTCTGTTGGGATTAAGAGGGAGTATACTGTGCCGTATAATCCTCAACAAAACGGAGTAGCAGAAAGGAAGAATAGATTCATAATTGAAGCAGCAAAAGCCATGATGCTCGATCAAAACCTTCATACTTCTTTTTGGGCAAAAGCTTCGAATACAGCAGTATATATTCAAAATTGTTGTCCACACTCCATACTAGAAAATATAACACCAGAAGAGGCATTCACAGGGATCAAGCCAGATCTAAGTCATCTCAGGATATTTGGATGTCCTGTATATATTCATGTACCTAAAGAAAAGAGGACTAAACTAGAATCATCAGGTAAGAGAGGTATACTTGTTGGTTATAGTGAAAACACAAAAGGGTATCGAATCTATATTCCAGGACAAAAGTCTGTTGAGATAAGTAGAGATGTAAAATTTGATGAAAATAGCACATTCAAAAACTTTGAAGAAGATAACACTCCGGAGATAGAAGAAGACATCACTGCTGAAATTGAGAGGGAGGATATAGAAGAACCTGAACTTCCTGTCATTGAAAATGAGAATACTAATGGAAAGAAAAGGCCATTATGGGCAAGGCAAATAATTAAAGAAAATAATGTAGAACCAAATGAAATATCTCATGAGAGTAAAAGGACAAGAACTCAAAAATGTTATGCCGCTTTTATAACTGAAATCAATAACTCAGAACCATCAAATCCTAAGGAGGCATTATCTAATCAAGCATGGAGAGAGGCAATGATTGAAGAATATCAATCTATAATAAAGAATGATGTCTGGGACATAGTACCTAGACCTAAAAACAAAACCGTTGTCTCTTCTAGATGGCTATTCAAAACTAAATATGCTTCTGATGGAAGTGTTGAGAAGCATAAAGCTCAGTTTGTTGCTAGAGGGTTCTCACAGAAAGCAGGTATTGACTATGAAGAAACATTTGCTCCTGTAGCTCGGTATACATCAGTCAGAACCATTATTGCTATAGCAGCCTCTAAGGGGTGGAAGATACACCAGATGGATGTGAAAACAGCATTTCTAAATGGCACTATTGAAGAAGAAGTATACTTAGAGCAGCCAGAAGGGTTTATTATACATGATGCATCTAAATATGTTTGCAGACTCGAGAAAGCACTATATGGGTTGAAACAAGCTCCTAGAGCTTGGTATGAAAGGATAAACAGCTATCTTTCAAAACTAGGATATTCTAAAAATGATGCAGATCCTAACATTTACTTTAAGATAACAGATGGCAACATGGTTATCTTAGTTCTTTATGTAGATGATCTTTTAATAACAGGAGAGGATCATCTCATTGCAAGATGTAAGCAAGAACTCACTGCTGAATTTGACATGAAAGACTTAGGACTCTTACATTATTTCCTAGGGTTGGAAGTGTTTCAAAAGGAAAGCCATATTTTGCTAAATCAACAAAAATACACTATTGATATTCTAACCAGGTTTGGAATGATGGAATGTAAGTCTTTATCCACACCTATGGAAACAAATTTGCACAAACTCAAAGTTGAAGCATAAGAGTCTGAACCCTCTGATCCTACATTGTACAGAGAGATTGTTGGTTCTCTTATGCATTTGGTGAATACTAGACCTAACATATGTTATGCAACCAATGTTGTGAGTCACTTTATGTGTGAGCCCAAGAAAATACACTTAATGGCAGCTAAGCATATCTTGAGATATCTACGAGGCTCTATTGGATTTGGGCTAAAGTATGAAAAGGTAGAAATCAATCTTCAAGGGTATTCAAATTCTGATTGGGCTGGAAGTACTACTGATCGAAAAAGCACTACAGGGTGTTGTTTCAGTCTTGGTTCGGCTATGATCTCTTGGTTTAGTCGAAAGCAATCAGCAGTTGCATTAAGCTCCACTGAAACTGAATATATGGCAGCATCCATGGGAGCACGTGAAGCTGTATGGTTAAGAAAGCTATTATTTGGATTGTTTGGAAAACCTTTAGATCCAACTGTGATTCACTGTGACAATCAAAGTTGTATCAAATTATCTGTTAATCCAGTTTTTCATAACAGGTCCAAACATATTGAGATCCCATATCATTACATAAGAGATATGGTAGACAGAAATATCATAAAACTAGAGTACATTAGTACTGAAGAACAGAGTGCTAATATTTTCACTAAGCCACTTGCAAAGCTGAAAATAGAATACTTCAGGAACAAACTCGGTATGATCAAGTTGTGATGTATGATCTAAATTCCTCTTATTTATAAGTTTTTTACTCATGAATAAATGTAAAAATATGTATATTGCAATATTGTGTAAAATGATCATTTGTGTGTGGGTTAACATTTCAAGGTGACGATCTTGTAAATGGTTAACCAAAGTGTCAAGATAGACTACTTAATTGTGTGTCCCGAATGTGCGGAGATCTTGACTCTTGTTATTACTGGATTTGTAATAACGAAACCATATCATGATAGACTACTTAATTGTGTGTCCCGACTGTGCGGAGATCATGATATTCAAGTCTAATTTTATGACAAGACTACATTAATTTGTGTCCCGAAGTGCGGATGTCATGATAGACTTTTGATGTTTAATACTCACTCGCTAAGAGGGAGTGTTAAGTTATAGCTTCATTCGTATCATATATATATATATATATATATATATATATATATATATATATATACAATGATTATAAAGAATAGATGTGATTATATTATTATCTTATTATCATTATTGATGAATTATAATAATGATAATAACATAATAATATATATATTAATATCACATTGAATAAATCGAACCATGTTCGACGTTCAAATTAATGTGCAAAGCATCGACTAATGAGTCGATATATTTACTTAATGACTCAGGTAATCGCAGTCACTTATGCATTAGCATAAGCGACTGTTATCAACAGTCGCTTATGCTAATGCATCAGCGACTTACAGGAGTCGTGACTATTCATTATGAAAGGGCACATCTAACTGTTACGAAGCATATTTATATGTGTTGATTGCAGATTGAAAGAACAATCAATCACCACGGCATAGTTTCTTCAATCTGCAATCACATTACAATCACAGTGCATTATATATATATTCAGTTATTATATATACACAATCAGACATTATAAATTACAGCAGAAAATATATTCCAAAGATCATAATTTCCTTAACATCAGCCACTTCCAATAACAAGCATATTGAGGAGGCGCTCATTGTTGGGCAAGATTCTGCATCCAAAAGACTTGAAGAGCTTATTGATTCAGAGCAGGACAAAAAATTGAGTCATTTCGGCCTAGTTGGGAAGGGTGGGGCAGAGCATGACAAAAAATTGAGTCATTTCGGCCTAGTTGGGAAGGGTGGGGCAGGTAAGACTCTGCTATTCAAACGAGTCTTCAACAGTGTACAGGTAAAGAGTCTCTTTTCCAATGACTTGATGCTTTAGCTTACTATTTAACAAAATCCATCTTTCACTGCTTTGAGAAGCGAACTTGTGAGACAAATAGTTGTTAAAGTAAATGAAAGATTGCAGAGTAGAGAGGAAGACCATGTGAAATCTTGGTTAAATGAAAGCATGTTAAAATACAAGTTTGCCCTGTTTTTAGATGATGTTTGGGAAACAAGTGCAAGTGCAAGTGCAAGCTCCTTGTTGGAGGAGCTGTGTGTGCCTCTCTCTCCACACCACAATTCCAACATCATCATTGACAATTCAAGAAGTACTACTGTGCTCTCACAGTTGGGTGTTGCAACTTCATCACTCATCCAAATGCAAGATTTGAATGAGGATGAGAGTTGGAGTTTGTTTTCCTTCCATGCTTTTCCACACAGTGGAAGAGTTCTGCCCATAAGCATTGATCAAGAAATAGCAAGGCAGGTCTGCAAGGAATGTGGGGGGCTTCCCTTAGCCCTCAAAGTAATTGGGCATGCAATGGCAGGTATGGTTCGATCAGATGAATGGGAATTGGCACTCCAGAGGTTGCAGAATGATGTTTCAGGCATGCTTTCAGACAAAGTTTCAAGGAGCTTGAGATTAAGCTATGATGCTTTGGCTAACGTGCCCAGCTATGGTATTTCCTTGCAGTTGTACTTCCTCTACCTTGCTGCTTTCTCAGAATACCATGTCATCGGAACTAGAATTTTTATTAAGTACTGGATTGGAGAAGGGTTGCTGGCTGGAATGGATGCTTTTAAAATTGGAGAAATGTATGTTAATTTGTTACCAGACCGATGCCTTATTGAACCAGTCCAGAAGGATTATGATGGAAAAGTGATCATTTTCAGGGTGCATGATGTTTTGCACGATTTAGCACGCCAAGAAGGAAGAAAAATGCTTCTTTCGGGGCAGGCAGAGGTTTACAAGAGTTTCCAGCGGACCAATGTTCTGGACATATCAGAATTTCATTGATGGACAACAATTTGACTAGGGTTCCCAAGGCTTTCAGAGCCCCCTGTATCCGCTCCCTGTTACTACTTGAGAATCCTTCTTTGACAGAAATCCCAAAAGAGGTGATGGGGAGTATGACCGCTCTGAGGGTCCTTGATTTGTCAGTAACTGCTATACAATCATTGCCAGAAAGCATGGGACATATGAAGAATTTAGTATGCCTCAGGTTATGGTCTGTACCAATCAAGAGACTGCCCAAATCTATCTGTGCTCTCAAAAACCTTCAAATATTAGATCTTGAAGGATCTCATATTACACAACTCCCCAATGGCATTTCTAAGTTGACTTCCCTAAAACATTTGAACCTTGATTCCTGTAAACATTTGCAGTGCATGAATGAGATCTCGCACCTTACATCTCTGGAGTTCCTGAATGCAGTTGGCTGTTCAAATATAGGGTGGGGTAAGTGCAGAAAAAATCGAATTTCAATTCATGAAGTGGGCACCCTAAACAAACTGCAAAGGTTGGGGCTTCGAAATAATGGTGAAATAATTGGTGAAGGAATGTTCGGAAGCATGAAGGAAATGGAATATCTATACCTGTATCTCACAGCCATGGAAAGGCTACCCCATGACATGACTGCCATGTCAAAATTGAGGAAACTCTGGCTGAAATGTCCTCAATTATTTGCAATAGAAAATTCATTTTGTGAATTTAAACATCTGAGCTTCATTAGGTTGTTCCGATGTAAAAAATTGGAACAACTACCTGCCTTGCACAAACTAGGGAGTCTAAAGCACCTACAGATTGTTGCGTGCCCCAACTTAGAGAAGTTACCTGAGGAAATTGGCAAGGTGGGAGGATTTCCTAAGCTAGAAGTATTTTCAGTAGTGGGGGCAAAGAAAATAGAGCAGCTGCCAATTGTGGAAGAAGGAGCACTACCTTCACTTAAAACATTGACAATAATGAAGTGTGAGGCATTGCAGAGTTTACCACAATGTTATTGGAACTTGAAGTGTGTAGAAAAGATAAGAGTTTATGGTTGTTCAAAAGTTCAACTTGTCATGGCAGAGGAGAAAGACTTTATCAAGACAAAGAGCAAGGTGCAAACAATAACAATATCTACCACTGAAACAGAAGCATTAGAAAAGAGCTACAATGACATTTTTCTAAAGGACAAATATTTTTATTACGGTGAATATTGGTGTAATGAGATGTTTCAATTTTTGGATGACATCTATCTATTTCATTTGTTTTAAGTTATCATTCAAAATAAAGGTATAGTTGTCAATGGGTCCTAGGTATACTGGTCAAGTTAAAAGGTTCTTATTGAGCCCACAGAGATCAAGTCTTGCTGAGTGCAAGACTCCAACCAGCCTAAGGCTTGTGCTCCCATACCGGGTAGGCTAAAACAACTTTGTGAATGAGAAAATCCTCCATAAAAACAATAATAATAATACATTCACAAGAAATTTTTATATATTATGTGTAATAATATGAATTGTACAATATGTAATATTATGAGATATAAGTTTGGCAGAAATATATAGTTATTAGATTGTGGATTGCTTCCATTGTTGTAATAATTTGAGACTCCTCTTGTGAAAGGTTACCTCCCTTTAGATTGCATTTTTTGAACTCATTTTCTCAACTGTTATAATTCACAATATTTTCCCTCCCGTTGGCCGTTGGGATAACACAACTAAACATCTTCAACCCCCTCATTCTCTTTATCATCATTCCATTCATATTAAATTTTAAATAAATCACCTTTAAGGACATTCCGTTCACTAATATTTCTAACAACTCACTAAGGAGTTTGATCTTTCCTTCTTTTTATTGTAGTCTCCTCAACTAATCCTAGGATGTATGGATTTCATCTATAAGGCTAGCTCCTCCTCATAAAGTGACTATTTATTGTGGTACATAGTTATGATCCAAGAGTGGTTCCAAGTCTCTAGGGGTTACAATGTGAATTCTAGGTTTTAGAAGATCTTATAACTTTTCCAAACTTAGTCAAATTTCAATAATAAACAGGCTCCTATCAACATTCTCTCACTCTAGCTATCTAACTCTCTTTATCTACCTTTAACTTTAGACCTATCTCTCTCCCTATCACTCTTCCTCTATCCCCCCTCTCTACCTCTCTTTATCTCACTCTCTCCTCTCTCCTCCAAGATCTAGAGCTATCTCTCTACCCCTCTCTCACCCTCAAACCCCCACAAGGGGTGCTGCCCTCAACCTTGTTTTGGTGTTCCTCCAAACCCTCATCAAACTATAAGTCTAAGCAAGTAAAAGTCAATGATATATCATGATCATAAAACTCTACATAATACATATCCCATGTTGCAAATCTTTGCATATTCGTAGTTCAAAAAATATTATGGCTGCGATATCATAAAGGACCTACATTAGATGCCTTCGTAGGAAGGATTCTTGCTCCTCTGAGCAGTTGAGCCATAGACGTAGTTTTGTTTTAAAATTTGTTTGGAACATTTGATGCCATGGATATCATATTCCATTAGTTTTGTATATATTTGAAAATATTTATATATTTGAAGCTACAATTTGTGTTTATAGTATATACTTATGTGATTGATGTAAACTTGTGTATGCGATCAAATTAGCTTCTATTTGATGATGTTATTGTTCTTTGAAGGTTTATTTAATAATGGGTGCATGAAACAAGTTTTAAATCCTTGAAAATCCTAAAAATTTGGGTTTTTTCACTTTGCTAGGTCTTACCGAGTTTTTGGTGAGTCCTTTTGCTAAGTCCCAAGTCCCAAGTCGGGTTAGGCTTGTTGAGTCCCCGTCAATTCCAAGTCTAGGCACTATGATTGTGAGCACATGAAAAGGGAAAAAGGTTTGCTTTCCACCATTGATATAATGGAGAGCAAATTTGTTTAAAAAGCTCTTTAGAAATAATTGGATTGCATTTGCTTGAAAATTGGGTGGATGGATTGGATTCCTTGTAAAGAGAAAATGATTCATGTTGCAATTGTCTTAAGATTCATGGAGGTTTTTATTAATTTTAATATTCATAGAGGTATTTAGTGATTTTGTTGGCCGGGGAATCTTAATTTGTAAGAAAGTATTTTTGGAAAGTGATTTTCCCTACTTAACTTTTTAAAAAAATTAAATTGAAAGAAAATGTGAAGAGATTATTCTTGCATTTGGAAATTTGCATTTTCAATTTTTGAAGAAAATATGTCAAATTACATTCTCAACTTTATTATTTTTTTTTAAATAGCATTTTTTGGGAAGACGTGATGTTGGGTGGATTTTAAGAGCAAAAGTGTAATTCTAGGATCTAGAATTTGTAATTTTTAAATTTTGATTTTTTTCGAGGGCACTTCAAGATTTGTCAATCATTTTGTTGGATATTGTAACATTTTTTTAAAATTATGAAAATACTATTAAGTGTTTAGAATATGGAGTAATGCATTCTTCCATGCTTTTGATTTGGTTTGAGCTTTGGGAAGGGTTTTCTTTTGTTGAAAACCTTCTTTTGTCCATTGTTGGTCTCTATAAAGAAAGTGCCCGTTGAATTGTTCATTGTTCTTAGGCTCTCGAAGTTTTCCCTTGAATCCTTTTCAGACTTTGGATAAATGGACCCTTGAATTGTGTAGGAGAGGGGATGAAGGTGGAAGGCTTGGAGGCAACATTAGAAGCATTGCTTAAAGTTAAAATATCTAATCAAGAGTGTCAAAACTCCCAATTCATGGGACTAGGCTGGACAAAATCCATTGAAGAAGCCTTGCTTGATTTGCGTGTTGTATAATGAAATCTTGAACCTCAGAAGTTAATAGTGTAAGCCAAAAAAAGAACACGGCAGAGCATGCTACAGAAGAGTCTCTCTACCTAAGGGTTGTATAGAGTGTCCTAAAGAAGTGTCCTTACTGCCTTTTTTTGAAACGCATTCACAGGGTGTGCACTTATTAGAGACGTAGTCAATTTCATTTTTTAGCTTGGTCTTGGAGAACCAAGGGAAATTCCACTAGCTACTCCCCCTTTGCCTTTAGAATTGGATTGGACATATCTGATTTTAGGATAGTCGCAATAATACAGCTTTTTTTTTCTTTCTCGTATTTTTTACATTTATAGTCACTTCAATAATTCTTTGACATAGATATTTTAAAACACATAAATATAGAATCTTTTCAACAATTAAATAAACCTTTAATTTTTTGGCTGATTCCTTTTCCCATATTTAAATCCATTCTCTATATCAAACAAATTTATTAATAATATTAAAATCAGCTATAAAACCCATGGGATCCAAAATAAAAATTCCACAAGCTTCAAAAACACAAGATTAATAAGATGAGACAACTAGTCATATACATATCAACATTCTCCAGCACCAAGCATTGGTCAAACACTTATATTTATAACTATCATGCATGCATAGAATTACAGTTTAATTACATCATCCATTTGCAAAATATAATCAACACGTGATAACAAATTGTCTCATCTAATTGTAAATCATCCATGACTAACATGATCCAAGCACAATGCTAAAACACTAAAATGATCGACTTACATGAAACACTAAAATGATTGACTTCCATGAACACGAAACACGCACCCCACAATGCTTAGCCAAGAAACCGATACCAATATGAAACCTCATTGGTATTACCTTGATGGTCATATAAAACATCCAGAATACATCATCAAAACACAACGATGGCACAAGCCTCATCGGAAGGTTTGGTACAATGGTATAATACACTAAAAAACAAACAATATAGTATAATATAAAATGAATCAAAAATTGTCTGCGTACCTGCTCCAGGGATTTATTTGTAGACACCATGCATGACATTCAGTAACGAGGGGCAAAAATAATCCTGAAAACTGCCAACTTTTAAATGACATGCTCAGGTTAGTTCTAAATTGAAAATGCAAATTTACAAAAATCATCCTGAATACCTTTTAATCGTGGCAAATATTTTACCAACTTATAAAGGACATGCTCAGGTTAGTTCATAATTCCAGCCACAATCTCCAGTTCAAATGCCAGGAGGATCCGCTTGTTGCCCACTGATTCCAAAGATGCAGCTAATTTCAAATAGGTCTAAAATTGTCCGTGCCAAAATTCTCTACAGTATACCACACCAACAAAAATGGAGAAGAAAACCAATGTAATCAAATGTAAAACATTTCGATAGATACTAGTCCATTTTAGATGCATTTAGATGCAAGGACTCAATAATGTATTCTAATTTCACATTGAATCTGATGGAGTGCTGATAATTGCAAAGTGACCAACAAGGTGGTTTGTTGTAAATTAAGGATACAGATTTAACAAAAAAAACTGAGTTTAAAAAACCTACTACTGCCTGAACAATAAGATGTGGCTCGAAAGATACTAAAGCCCATTTTAGATGCAAGAGCTCAATGATGTAACCTCATTTCACACTGAATCTGATGGACTACTGTAATTGCAAAGTGACCAACAGGGTGGTTTGCAGTAAATGAAGGATGCAGATTTAACAAAAGAACCTAGTTTTGAAAAAACTGGGATTGACTGAGCAATAAGACGTGGCTTTCTTACGCATGCCCATATCTGGTTTGTATAAATACTTCTGGGTGAGTACATTAATGGTGGACCTAACTCGGATCAAATCAGCTTTAAATATTAATTATATGAAGCGGTTAAACTATTTTGCAAAGAGAAACTGACAGTAAATGGAGCAATCCAAGAAATTGTGTTCTCTCCAAGATCTCCACATGAGATCTGCACATGAAACCAAGACAAGTTTCAAGCTAAAAAATTTGCCCACTTGCCTGTTCCATAGTTTTCCATAGTTTGTCACTTAAAGACCATGCATGACATTTCATGATGAGAGGCAACCATCTAATTGACAAATAAAGATTGTAATGTATTCCTTTTGCAAATCTGTAACCAATTTCTAAATGGCAGGCTAAAATCAGCTTATAATTACACCAATATTTCTTCCTAAAATGTGCATTTCTTTGTGTCTATTTCAAAGAAAGAAGCAAAACGACATGCAACACATTGCACCTGTACTCTCAAGATTAGAGATGGACTCCTAAACGAAAGCAACTTTCCTTCATGTATCATTAAATTTACACACATTTATTTTTCAAACTCGTCTAGCTACATATATGCTTCTCTGATTTCAAACGGTCATATTAGCTCTCACAACATTTTGTCTTCTAATTACATATTTAACATTAATTATTGATTAATTTAAAAGAACATGACAATAAATTAATGAGCCCTCTCATCAACAGTGCCCCATCAATCATGTTCAAAAAGCACAGATCTCTAGATAATTAAAAAATGAACAATAAGTTGGCCACTACTTTAGAAGAGGATATTCAAAGCCACCAATTGCTACCTATTCAGACAAGAAATGCATAGATAAAATACAGTTACTATTCAGACAAAAAAGCATAGGTAAATACCAAAATACAGTTCCTATTCAGACAAGAAATGCAATGGTAAAGTAAACATTCTATTTAATAAGATATAGCTCATTATGACCTCACAACTTAAAGCATAAAATCCAAGATAAGTGATGATTTCTTTATAATGCACTATTATTAAAGGCAATTCATCACTCAACTTTGGAAATTTTTCCGAATATGCAGGGAATAATTCACAATATCAATATCAACATGCAGTAACCAGAATGTAGGGCTCTTCAAGCTATAGAGCTTTATTCTTACAAAATTATAGCTACCAAATTATCACACAATCACAAGAAAAATTGAGATATCCTAGACTACAGATCAATGAAGTTTCATAATAGGTCAGCATATCTTATGCTTATTACAGCATATCTCAATGAAGATTTATCCATGCATGTTCTTTACGGAATGAAGTAGTGCCATTTGCCCTTCGACAGAATCTTACTTAGCCCACCACGTAAGGACATCCTTGCGCCGATGGATTTTCTTCTGTAACTGAAGCAGACCATAAAGCAAAGCCTCTGCAGTAGGAGGGCAACCTGGAACATATATATCAATAGGAACAATTCGATCACAGCCACGCACAACCGAATATGAATAGTGATAATAACCTCCACCATTTGCACAGCTACCCATAGAAATAACCCAGCGTGGTTCTGGCATTTGATCATATACCCTGTAACAGAAAACAAAGTTAGCAAAGCTAATCGGATACAGGATATTAAGAGCTCTATTGGTAATGAGTTTGGTGTTTGTATACCTGTTTGTCAGGCGCATGCAACACCTATATATTTTTTAACTTATCCATTTGTTTTTTTCGTGATGCTAACCATTTACAAATATTCTGCTCATATGAGCATCAACGTGAGCAAACACGTTGAACTGATTTCAGCTCCTTTCAAGCAACCTACCTATTATTTTTCCCTCAACTTCCACAAACAATGACAGAAATGGAATGTGATTTGACGGTATTTATTTTTCCTACACATATTTTATTTAAACTTGCTTTGGTTATTAGGAGTGGTTAATATGAGGGCATGTGGCGAAATACTTAAGCTACATTTGTCACTCACTCCCAAACATGGGTAGTTGAGTACACACCCAGTTTTGTCTTATTGTACCACCTCGCATAACCACTATTTTGCAGTGTTACCCCAAGTTTCCAGGACAGGGACGGCAAGGGACGAGGGGACAAATTTCCGGGACGGCAAATTTTTTTGCCAAAGTTTGGGGACGACTATACAAATATAGGGAAATTTTAAAATATATAGAGAAATTTGCATATAAATATTACATTCATACGAATGCATGGATAAAGCATGCAATTTAAACATCATAGAACCTTAACATACAACACTTCAATAGTTAAACTCAATACTCAATATGCATTCATAATTCAGAATTTATTGTCAATATGCATGTAATATTAAAATAATAACATATAAAATTGAAATACACCCAAGAACATAATTCAGAATTCATTGTCAATGACTCAATAGCAACAAGAACAATAACCCTTCCTTCCAAATCGAAGTACACTACTATCATTTAAGTCTGATATAAATTATCAGTGTACACATTATAGGCATAGCATTACAATTGCTTTGAAAGATGATCATTTTCACATTAGTGCATGTACATGAAATAACATTCCTATGAAATACTAACATGGAAAACCTTGGAAACTGTGTTGGACTTGACTGTTGCAGGTTTGACATCGACTCCAGAAAGGGCTGCTATAGATAATGGATCAAGTATGTCTCTCAATGCTCTTCTCACTCTAGAGTCTAGACCACATTCACCAATTATCTAAATTAGGGTTACCCAATTACACCCCTAAAACTACACCTCCAGTCCATTGTAAGTGGATTGATATTATTACTAAGTTTCCAGTTCAAATTCCAATACGGATGTGGGTTCGAGATTCAGGTTCAAAATTCGTCCAAATTTTTGGGGGGTTGGCTTTGGATTCGTTTTGGGTTTTGTCCGTACAAGAATATATGTTTATATATATATGCAGCAGCAAATAAGTTCATACCTTGAACAATGGCAACCAAACAAGAAAGTTTAGCAATGGAGGCAAGAAGTTTTTCTTTTCATTCACAAATGCACAAATGACATATAAATCAAACTTTTTGGTCTTTTCAGTGGTCACTTTTAGGGTTAGAGGGTCGAATAGACCTAAGTTGGCAAAAAAACTTTATGAAAAAGTCAATGAAAATGACGTTTTCAATCCAATTTGCCCCAAATTTGTCCTGGGTTCCTGCGTCCAAATCAAAAGTCTTCCAAATTCGTCCAAAAGTCTTACCGGGTCTTTTTGACTGCCTTTTTGGCAAATTTGAGTGGCTGCAGCAGAATTTACAGTGAATTCGAACCAAATTCAAATTTCTTGCAAACCGAATCACCAATTCCAGCAGGGAAGAGCAAATGTGGTAACTTAGTATTATTACGAACAGGTCTGCTATACAGTTCCGATCGTGATATAGGTATGTTACAGTAAGATGGCACCTTGATGCAACCTCCAATATTCACCAATTCTTCCACAAAGGACCCAAAACAGCACAAAACCAACCTAGCACTAATGTATTGCCACAAAATGACATAAAGATGCATGTTCCAGGCCTGTAATGCACTTTTCATACTTTCCCAAAACCTTGCAAACAATCTGCTATATGATTTTGAGCATGTAGCGTGACTGTAATAACATTCTTAATTTCACGATTCTTAATGTAATGTTGCCAAATACTAATCAGAGGACCCCAAATAGCAGGAATTAACTACCAAACAGTGATAAGCATAATAGGGCAAACTTGGAAGGAGGAGGCCACTTTAATATTAAAAAAGAAAGAGTTTTACAAGAGAAAAATTTGTTTTCTTTGTTGGTGCTATGTAGCTGCAGGAGTTATTTTTTTATTTTCGTTGAGAACTGCAAATTTAATCATCTTCGTAGCAGCATTATCATAACACCTATGATTCACAGTGTATCTCCTATTTGTTTTACGCCATGACCGAATGTATTGGTTTTGCTTTAACATCATATGGTTATCGTGTTATGATCGATCACCTAATGACAATAAAGAGGTTCTTGTTTTGGCGACCCTTGGAGTGGCGTTGCTTGGTTCGGCATCACTGGGCTTGGTGGCGTTTCTTGTGTAACGACAGATTTCACCTCTTCCTAATTGGAAGTTTTGGTTCTAACTTATGGCCAACACTTTGTATATTCTGGAGTTACGTTTTTTCTGTGGTTGTTGATGACATGTGAATAATACTGTTCGGCATTTTGCAGAGATCGTCTATGCGCTATGTTATTGTCTCAGACATTTAATGATGTTCAGTGAATTAGGCGTTGAGTATTGCTTTTGTAGAAACAGTTTTCTTTTGTGTATTGTAAAATCAAACTTCTATTAATATTCAATAAAGTAACATTTTTGGCGTGGCTGGGTTTTTCCCCTCAAGTTGGAGGGTTTTCCCAGGGTAACTTTTGTGTCTTGTGTTTTGAGTTATCTATTATCTGATTGCTTTCATTTCTGATCCTAAAAAAACCAACATTTTTTAAGTGCAAATGCAGCCTATCCCGTTGGGGACGCCCATCCATCCCAGGGACTTCCAAGGCATTCCCAAGGTGTCCCTAGCCGTCCCCGGGACGTACAGCCATCCCTCCAATTTTGGGTGACGTCCCCGAGTTTCCAGGACGTCCCCTATCAATTTTTGAAAATCGTGGACGGGGTGGGGACATCCCCTAGCTGTCCCCCCGTCTCGGAAACGTCCCCGGTACAAAGACGGGAGAAATCGGACCAGGGACGCATCCCCTAGGTTACACTATTATTTTGTCATTTCTTAAGTGGGTTATGGGATAGTTGGGTTTCTCACCCTCTTTTGGCTTTATTTGCCACCTTTCATAACTCCTTTTTGTTTTCATGTAAGGAGGTTATGCCACCTATTTTGACATTTACTAAGAAGGTAAAACCTCCCACCTTTTATGGGGAATGGGAGTTAATGCACCTTTTGGTTGTATGTGACTTTATTTTTCTATATAATAAGCACTCAACTCTCACCTTCTCAAGCTCAGTGATAGCTTGGTGAGAGTCTTCTCAAAAATTCTCTTTCTGTCTCTATTTTTCTCTCATTTCAGATTTCTCCTCATTCAGCTATTTTGATCTTCGATCATTTGTTGCTTGGAGATTGCATGTGATCTACGACCGACATCAAATCCTAGCTTGATTCTCACTTCTCATAGAATCTAACATAGTATTAGAGTCATGTTGTCTCGTATAGCTCATTGTTTTGTCTGATTATTTTTTGAGAGATTTGAGGCAATTAGGAAACTAATATTTTTCTTAAAACTAAGTACGCTCTTCTCTTGCATTCTTGTGTGACTTGGACAACATAACAATTTAAGGAAAAATAAGCTTCTAGTTAAATCTGGTTTATATACATGTGTTCCTATGAGATTTGAGTGATTGCAGCTTTTTGGTAATATTGGAGGCTTCTTCAACATTTCCAAAGTGTCCAAGAGGCTTGAGAAAGTCAAAGTGACTTTTATATCACCGAAATTAGAGTTTGAGGACACAGTAAAAAATCAAGGTAATTTTTTTTACTGGAGCTATTTTAACTTTGGCTTCAGAATTCCATCTTTTACTCATTTGCAAGAAAAATGATTTCTAGGTTTCCCGTGACCTTTTTCACATTCGATCTGCCACTACAACAAATGGAGTGTGGACCACTTTGGAAACCCTCTTTGGTAAGCAGGATGAGTAAAGAGGTCATCAATTGAAAAATGAACTCATAGGGTTGAGTCCAACCAATTTTGGCACTATACAAGACTTCTTCACAAAGCTCAAATCTGTAAGATTGTAATTGGAACAATGTAGAATGAAGAAGGATGATAAACAATTACTCTTGAGCATTCTTTCTAAGCTTGGTCCCAACTATTCAACGTTTGTTTCTGCATTCCATGCTACAAAATGTGATCTAGAATCCACATACAAAATGCCTTCTCTAGATGAATTTGCCGCAAAGCTCACTAGGGAGCAAGACAAATTGGTTCAAATGGGTACAATCAAACCCTCTAAGTCACATGCCTTGGTTGTCAATCAAGGCACAAAAAAACAGAAAGGGTCTTACAAGCAAGATAAGAAACACAAGAACCAAGGAGAGAAGAAGAAAGATCAAAAATCGGATACTTCAAAAGTAGATAATCAGACCTCTTCATCAAAAGATGAACAACCTAGAAGGAGAAGGTCAAGTGTTCTTACTGTAAGAGGCCTGGTCGTGATGAACATAAGTGTTTAAAGAAACAAATAGATCACCTTTCACATCTTCTAGAAAAGAACAATATCAAGGTGCATGATTCAGTCAAACGAGTTCATCAGAAGGATCTTCTAAGGACACAGACAGAAGTAAGAGAAAAGGAAAGAGTAAAACCCTAGTTGTAGTTGTTTCACAACCAAATTCTTAGATAATTGACTCAGGTGCTTCACATCACATGGCTTCTTCAAAAGGTGATTTCACCTCTTTAGAGCCAATTTCTGTGCCTACCATACTAATGGGTGATGACACTCCTGTTGAAGTGCACGGGAGAGGGTCTGTTGATGTGGATGAAGGAACATTTGAGGATGTCCTTTGTGTTTCCTCTTTATCAACTAATCTCTTATCTATGTATCAAATCACTCACACTAGTTCTAGAAAACGAGTTGAGTTTACACCAAATACAATGGTAATCAATGAAATCCATGATGGGTCTATTGTTGTTGTGGGAATAGCAGATCATCAATCTAGGTTATATCAATTCTCACTTTGTTCCTGACTCTCCTTGGACAATGTTACTCACTCATGTAGATAAGGTGAGTTGTTTGTGGCATCAACAGTTTGGCCACTTGAACTACTGTTACTTGCAACAACTCAGTCAATAGGACATGGTTTTAGGGTTGCCTTCTATTTGATTTTCTGGAGTTTGCCAGGGATGCATTCTTGATAAGCATCCTGAGGAGAAATATGATAAAGGTAAAAGCATGGAGAGCTACACAACTACTAGAATTGGTGCATAGTGACTTGGCACGACCATTTCCACAACCATCTTTTTGTAGGGCTAGATATGTTGAATTAACCCAGCTAGGGTATTATATTGAAAATACTGTCAACTTGAAACATTCTAATCAAAATAGATCAAACAAGCCTAGAACGAATTTCTTTTTAGAAATAAATAAGAACCTTACAAACTAAATCAGATATGCGTAAACTGTCAATTACAGATGTAAGGTATTGGAAACATTATTATTTGATTCTTATTGGACAATTGAGAAATACCAAAATCTGGTGTCAAACCCTTCATTGTTCATAGCAGTTATGCCCGAACAAATACCTTTGAAACCCTTACAAATACTTCTGAAACCCTCAACAATGACAGACAATGATTCTGAAAATGAATCCACTTTTGTATCCACACCTACACTGTTGTAGCATGCATGCAGCAAATGAGACTGTTTGCTTGGGGTGGCGTCCAAGGCTTGATGCTCAGGGTTTGCGTCCTTAGCATAGAGTTTTGGCAGCCGACCAAAGACAATATAAAATCATAATGAAAAGCCCGCCATCATTTCCTTCTATTGTAGCAATATAGCTCTCAACCCTTCAACCCTAACAGTGGCACTCCAAAACCTAACTTGGCAATAAAAATAGGGAAAAGAAAATCCATCAACTCTAACCCACAAAGTAAGGAAAACTCTGAAAATATCTAATACAACTTGGCCCCAAGCCATGACTGAAAATCCGGAAGCCACTTAAGTGAATTAGGTCCCACAACTTATTGAAACAAAAGAATTTTCAAACTCAAAAAAATGGCTGAGTATAGAGAAGAAGCATACTACAGCCTTATTAGGAGAATTAAGAACTGCAATTAGAGAAGGGACATGACAATCCTCCCTTCTCGAGATTGCTGGTCCTCAAGCAATCACAAGTTTGGATGTCATAGAATTTCCTCTCCTTCCCAGAAAGCATCTTCTAAAGGTAAATCCTTCCATTTGACTAGATATTCCTGGATCACTTTGCTTCTAAGTTTTCTCTCTCGCCAATCAGCAATGCCTTCAGGTACAAGCACCAACTTCCCAAAATCATCCAATGGCGGTAACTCAGGAGATGCAACTATCTGTTTTCCCAAAGCCTTCTTCAAACATGATACATGAAAAATATTATGAATCTTACTACCTAAGGGAAGCTCGAGTTCATAAGCAACCTCTCCAATCCTCCTAATCACCTTATAGGGTCCATAAAATCTTGGTTTCAATTTTTCTACTCCACTACTTTTTAGGGAAGATTGCCTGTAAGGTTGTAAGCGAAGGAATACTAAATCACCAACCTGAAATTCTCTTTCCACTCTATGCATTTCCGCATACATTTTTTGTTGGTTTTGTGCATGGAGAATATTATCCTTCAATGCTTTGAGTATATCATGGTACTTTTGTAAAGTCTCCCTTGTCTAGGGCACCTTGCTATCACCAAAAGCCAAGTCCACAAATGACAAAGCTTCATATCCATACAGATCTTTAAATGGGGACATCCCAATAGTTATATGAAATGTTGTATTGTAGCAGTACTCACCCAAAAATAGTCACTTGATTCATGTATGTTGTTATCCTGAAACGTAGTTTCGGAGATAGCCTTCAACCCATTTGTTTACTATTTCCCTCTGCCCATCCGTTTGAGGGTGATAACTAGTGCTTGGAGTCAACTCTGTCCCTACCAACCGAAACAACTCTTGCCAAAACAAGCTGATAAACTTGTTGTACCTATCACTAACAATGGTTTTCGGAAGACCATGCAATCTGAATACCTCTCAAAAAACAAATTCAGCAACCTGTGATGCTGAGTAATCTATCCACCACAACAAATATGCAATCCTTCCCTTGTACCCTTGGGAAACCCGTGATGAAGTCCATTGAAATACCCTCCCACTTTTGTTCAAGAATGGGCAAGGGTTGTAGAAGAACTACTGGAAAGGTATGTTCTACCTTATTCTACTAACAAATTAAGCACTCACGAACATATTGTAGTACTTCATCCTTAAGACCTTTCCAAGAAAATATTTCTCTAATCCGCTTGTAAGTTTTAAAGAAACTCGGATGCCCTGCCATGGGAGTCTCATGTACAGCTTTCAAAATATTTTGCTTCAACTTGGACCCTAGAACAAGATATATTCAACCCTTATAGTATATTATATCTTCTAGCACAGTATATCTAACATCATGCATCTTCTCGTCTAGTATATCACAAGCCAAAGAATTCTTAGCATATTCAGCTAGCAGCTGTGATTTTCAATCAGCTAAAACTTTTGTAAGTGAACAAAGAATAGGCCTCCTAGAAAGTGCATCAGCCACCACATTTTTCTTTCCTTTAATGTACTCCACCTCAAAATCATACGCCTAAATCTTGCTTACCCATTTTTGCTGCCTCTCATTAAGATCCTTCTGTTCCAAATAATATTTCAAACTATTATGATCAGTTCTAACAGTAAATTTAGCTCCCACTAAGTACTGTCTAAATTTAGCTAAAGCATGCATGATAGCCAACATCTCTTTGTCATAGGTGGAGTACAATTTTTTTGGATCTCTGAGCTTCCTGTTCTCAAACACAATAGGATGTCTATCCTGCATCAATACTACTCCAATTCCTTGTCCTGAAGCATCACACTCCACAATGAAAGGCTTTGTAAAATCCAATAGTGCTAACATTGGACATGTACTCATAATACTTTTGAGATTCTTAAAGGTAACTTGTGCTGCCGTGGACCACTGAAAAGCCCCTTTCTTTGTAAGATTAGTCAATAGTGAAGCTAACTGGGAAAAACATCGTACAAACCTCCTATAATAGCAACATAACCCCAAAAACCCTCTGAGATCAAAAATACTTTTAGGAATTGGCTACTCTTGGATTGCCTGAATCTTCTCCTGATGTACCTTTACCCCGTCAATACCTATCACATATCCCAAGTAGAGAATTTGTGACATTCCAAACTCACACTTAGAAGCTTTGGCAAACAATGATTGCTGTTCCATGATGCTTAGGACAATGTTTAAGTGCTGCAAATGTCCTTCCCACATTTTATTTTATATTGTATATTAGTATGTCGTATGATTCGTGCAAGACTGAAAAGTTGCAGGAGCATTGGTCAAACCAAAGGGCATGACAAGAAATTCAAAGTGCCCGTAATGACAACGGAATGTTGTTTTCCCTATATCTTCTTCTCTTACACTATCTAATGGTAGCCATATTGTAGATCAATTTTGGAGAAGAAAATTGAGCCATGTAGTTCATCCAACAACTCATCTATTCTAGGAATAGGGTACCTATTCTTAATGGTTCTTTTATTCAATTCTCTGTAGTCTATACACATCTGTAATGTACCATCTTTCTTCTTGACCAGCACTACTGAAGAAGCAAATGGACAAGAGCTTGGTCGGATATGACCCATTTTCAGCAACTCCTTAATTGTCTTTTCACTTTCCTCTTAAAGTGTCGAGGATGTCTGTAAGGGGTGGTTATTACTGGTTTCGAGCCTACTTCCAGCTCAATCACATGCTTGAATCCTCTATCAGGAGGACGTCCTGGTGGAATATCTCTAAACACTACACTGTGTTTGTTTAACAAAGATTGTACATCAATATGGTAGGCTGGTTCCTTTTCTGTAACAACATTATTAGAAACAAAACAGTGGGCCGCCCACTCAATGTCATCATGACGGAAAAAACCCTCCATTCTTTGGGCAGAGACTACTCTTGGTCCTCCATCCTCCATGGCTTTCAACATTGTTTTCTTACCTTCAACCATAAACTCCAACTGCCTTTGTTTGAAGTCATGAACACACCTATCTAAGGATTCAAGCCACTAGAGACTCAAGACAACATCCACATTACTGAGATTAAGAACATAATCTCCTATCAAGGTATAGTCTCCCATTTGAATTTTAAGTTGAGGTAAGACTCGAGAACAACTCAAGGGAAAACCATTTGCCACAATCACATTAAATTCAGGGAACTCCTCTGCTTGCAGTCCACATCTACTAACAAGATTCTCATCAATGAAATTGTGAGTAGCACCGCTGTCTACCAAACATACTGGTCGCTGTCCCTTAATGACTCCTTTCAACCTGAAAGGTCTACCTCTTGGATTTCCTGAGAGAGTAGCAATATGTGGATTTTCTCCAGCAGCAATATCTTCCAATTCAATTTGTGGATTTTGAAACCCGTGTGTGTTATCTTCCTCAACAACTCCTCTGACTCATCCTCATCTTCTGAATGAACGTCAATTAAATGAAGTTTGCCCTTACCAAGGCAGTGATGTCCTGGTTCCCAAGGCTCTTTACAGGAGAAACATAACTTCTTTCTCCTAAGCTCATTTCTAGACTCTTGTTCAGCCTTTGATGGAACACTTCTTGGCTGGTTAAAAGTTGTATTCCTTTGCTGATTTGGACCCTTTTTCTCAGTTTTCCATGAGCTGTATTCTTTTTTGTGAGGCTGATAGGGTGCTAAAACTTCTAAATCCATCGCTAGCCTAATGGCATCATCAAGGGTGTTTGGTCTGTGGGTTTTCACAAAACCTTTCAATCTATCATTAAGACCAACAAAGAGCATATTGACCCTTCTCTGAGGCATATCAGGCACCATTACTGCAATCTTCTGGAATTCATTGATATATGATTCCAACTGTTCAATTTGCTTCAACTGAGCCAACTCTCTGTAATAAACGTCTATATGTTTCCTATCAAAGCGGGTGATCAGCCTATTAACACATTCTTCATAAGATTGGATCATGGCATGATCCTGAGAAACCAAGTCATGATGCCACCAATCATAAACTAACCCTTCTAAATGCATAGTAGCAAACTGTATTGCTTTCTCCTCTTCCATGGGCTTGAGTGTCAGGAATGTATCCAACTTATGTACCCATGATCTAGCAGTTAAATCTCCCGTTCCATCAAAAGTAGGAATATTAATTTTGTTCATTGCATCCTTGTATTCCAAAGGTTGATAAGCTTGCCTTACTAGACCCCTAGGCCTCCTGTCTTGTCTCTACAAACGATTTCTTACCTTGTCCTTACGCTGGTTCATGAATTGATTCGAGTTCATTAGCTGCCTTACATCAGCCAGCAACTACATATACTCATCACGTGCAGTCATAACATCGACTACGATGTGAGATTCTTCTTCCTCTGCTTCCGGAGGGGTTCCTCTATCATTTTGTCGTGGTATAAATTGAGGACGTAACGGTCGATTAGATCTTGTATCCGTTGTTCTAACCACATTAGAGGAAGCTCTGTCCTAATTTATGTGTCCTACTTCTCCTCTGCTGTGATGGCTACTTGAACTCCTTGATCGTGTATGATCATCTCTTAACTGCCCAATGGCTGTAATCATTTGTGCTTGAAATTGTTGCATTACCTGTTGTTGTTGTTGAGCAAATAATGTCAAAAAATCATTTAGCTGATTGTTCATCTCACGAGTAGGGCTTCCATCCCGTCTCTCTTCCATTCCCACTTCAAATGAAGTGATTTCTGCTTCTTCCCATTGCCCAGATCTGCTCCTTGTATTATATAAATGAGATTCAACCCCTTTGGAGTGCATTGAACCCTGTTACACAGACTTGCAATGAAAAAGCACGAAAAAACAAAAGAAACCCCACAGGCTGGCAGGGTTTATGAGCTCTGATACCACTGAATTAACCCAACTAGGGTATAATATTGAAAATACTGCAACTTGAAACACTCTAATCAAAATAGATCAAACAGGCCTGGAACGAATTTCTTTTTAGAAATAAATCAGAACCTTACAAACTAAATCAGATATGCATAAACTATTAATTACAGAAGTAAGATATTGGAAACATTATTATTTCATTCTTATTGGACAGTTGAGGAATACCGAAATCTGGTGTCAAACCCTTCATTGTTCATATTAGCTATGCCCGAACGAATACCTCTGAAACCCTTACAAATACTTCTGAAACCTTCAACAATGGTAGACTGTGATTCTGAAACTGAAATCCACTTCCGTATCCGCACCTACACTGCAATAGCGTGCATGCAGCAACTGAGACTGTTTGCTTGGGGTAGTGTCCAAGGCTTGATGCTCAGGGTTTGCGTCCTTCGCATAGGGTTCTAGCAGCAGACCAAAGACAATATAAAATCATAATGAAAAGCCCGCCATTATTTCCTTCTATCATAGTAATATAGCTCTCAACCCTTCAACCCTAACATTGGCCCTCCAAAACCTAACTTGGCAATAATAATACGGAAAAGAATATCCCTCAGCTCTAACCCACAAAGTAAGGAAAAATCTGAAAATATCTAATACGACTTGGCCCCAAGCCATGACTGAAAATCAGGAAGCCACTTAAGTGAATTCGATCCCACCACTTTATTGAAAATTTGAAACAAAAGAATTTTCAAACTCAGAAAAATGGCTAAGTATGGAGAAGAAACGTACTACAGCCTTATTAGGAGAATTCAGAACTGCAGTTAGAGAAGGGACATGACATATGTCTTGACATTCATTGATGACTTTTCTAGATACACATGGGTTTACTTTCTCAACAAAAGTCTGAGGTCTTTGAAAAATTTCAAGATTTCAAAGCTTTTGCAGAGAAACAATCTGGGAAGTTCATCAAGGTTCTGCGTACAGATAATGGCGGTGAATATGTTAACAATCAATTTGAACAGTTTTGTGCTTCAGAGGGTATCAACATGCAGCATGCAACACACAGTCAAGCTTTCATTGCATAAAGACTGAACAATGAGGGTGAAACAAACTTGCTAGAGAGAGAGGAAGAAGAAAAACAAGTCTTCATCAATCAACCATTAAAAAAGCAATCATCAAGCCCTCAAAGTAAGCCTCAGGCCTCCTCCTTTGACAACCATGGTACCCATTTATCTATTGTCCTAGGTTTTTAGTTCTTTTGTTGCCAAAAGAAGTGATCTACTTATAAGTTCATCCACTCTATTAAGAGGAGAAAGCTAGCCTCTAGAAGGTAGAGAAGCTTGTAGAACATCGCATCTTGTGTCTCAGACCACGACATGCTTATGTACAAGGAGAATTGAGCACCACAATGGGATGCAGAGCCAAATGAGCCAGCCCATGATGATGATGCAGCACAAATAGGGTTGTTGGTATTGATTTGGAGGAGCTTGACCCCAATGATACCAACAGTTCAAGTGATGAGACATTTGACACAAACTTTGGAGATGGTTAGAGGCATTAGGCCATTAGCCAAGTGTATTTTGACATTTTGAATATAATATATTTCCTACAAATATTTGGCATTGTCATTCTCACTATTCAGTGTAATGTTTTTATTTACAATCATTTCAAAGTCCACATTGTTATTCTTTATACACTTTTTATAACCAAATTTTCAAGTACTATATATTTGTCATGCTGTCCCCAAATCTAAGCCCTAGTTCACCCCATCCTCCTATTTTGAGACTTCATAGAACTATGGTTCAAATACAGTTAACAAAGAACATTATTGTGGCTAAACCCTAAGCATCACAATACAGAAGCATTTAACTATCCCATGATTACACCTTCATAAAACAAAAAAGAAATTGTTCTAGCACAATAGACAGGCAAGCTTCCCTTGAGCTGGAGCCAATAATCCAAATTTTTCTACAATTCTATTTGCAATTTGCATTCCTGCAAAAGTAAGATTGATCCCATTTGGTATTTTGAGAACCATGCAGTTATCATTTCATGTTGTGCATCTGTTAGGTTTTGATTGCCCTTATCCTATGCTACTTTGAAAAGTAATATAGAAAATGATTAAGGTTTCTCATTCAAAGCCATTTTGAAATGTGTTACAGGTCTATGCCTCTGAGCACGCAAAGTGTGTAAGTTGATCAGGTTGCAGTATAAAAGCTAGTCTTGATGAACTTCAAAAGTGGAACGTCCCATCTAGAGCATTTATAATTTTAGCCCTGAAACAATAATCCTTACTCAAAACTATAATGGCTTTGTCTAAAATTATGAATTTATTATTATTCAGATTATTAATTTATGACATAATTCTGAAAATAAATCAAATCATGATTTTCTGTTATAATTCTCCTTCAAACTGTGATGATTTCCTCTTGTATGTTTACTTTGAAAGTGCTTTCAGATCTGCCTGAATCAGGAGTTTTCATCCCTAACTCAGCAATCGCAATTGAAGGTTTTTGACCTTAACTTGCTAAGAGAATTTAAGGAGTTTCATCCTTAAAACTCTTAATTTACCTTGGAGGGTTTTCATCCTCTTTGGCTGTAATTCTCTGGTGAACAGTCATAATATTTATTATGACAAAATTGATTGATTCATTGGTGTCCTCTTGTCAAAGAAATTATCACCCTTTTATATCTTATTATTGGGGGGGTCACAGCTTCACATATTTAAAGAAGTCACAACCCCTCCTATTCAAAAACTACCATTTGGTAACTTTAATTTAATTTTTTATTTAATTTGCATGCTACTACTCCATTTTTTATTTATAATATGGGCGATATTTTAATCGCCTAGACTATGTTTCAGGCAGCAACCTGCTATCTTTGGTGGAGCATGACAATTCACCCTTCCCAAGATTGCTTGTCCTCAAGCAAATTTATATTGGGATGATAAAAAAATTCTTCTCCTTCCTAGGTGGCATCCTCATAGACAAAGTCTTTTGTTTAACCAACTATTCCAAAAGAACAATTTTTAACTTCTTTTCTCTCATGTCAATGATGGCTTCAGGTTCCAAAATTAATTTTCCCTCATCATCAAGTGGGGGTAACTTTGGATATGATCGAATATGTTGAACTAGCACCTTCTTGAGGTGAGATAAATGAAAGACATGTGAGGTGAGATAAATGAAAGATATGAGTTCAACTGATTGTTGGTCACTCCAATTCATAAGCAACTTTAGCGATCTTTCTTTTAATCTTATAAGTTCTATAGAATCGTGACTTGAATTTGTCTACACCGCTTCCCTTGAAGGAGGATTGTTTATAAGGTTGTAACTATAGGAAAACCAAGTCCCCAACTTATAATGTTCTTTCAGATTTATAAAAGATCAACATAAATCTTTTGTTGATATTGTGTGTGTTGTAAGTTTTCTTTGAGAGTATTTAAAATATCCACACTTTGTTGCACCATATTATTAAAGTAATAATGTTATATTTCGCTTGTAATGGTAATGTTAGTTGTTTAGTTACTTCTTCATAAGTTTACTTTGTTTGAGTTCTTGATCGTTTCCACTATGAAAAGATCTTGTAGTTTTCTCTTTTTAAGGAGATTTCATCTCCTTGTAAATTAATTCAATTACCATTTCATGGTATCAGCACAAAGGTTAATTTTTTGGTGAATTTTTTTGAAAATAAAATTTGTGGAACATTTACCTAAAACTTTGAAGAAATTTTTAGAAGTTTTTGATCAGTTTTCTTGAAACAAATTGTGGGATTTTTTTTAAAAATCAAGTGCGTTGGTTTCTGAAGATTTTTTTGATCGATTTTTCTGCATAAAGTTGAGGACTTTATTCAAGGGTTTCAGGCATTATCGTGGGAATTCTTTGAGCACTGCATTATTTAAGAAAAATCGCAGCATCATCTTCAAAATCACGCGCTATGGCACTCAAATTTCTCTGTAAAATCGCGTTGTGACCAGTCCAAGGTCATTTTCTGCATTTCTTCTGCAAAATTGCATGACAGTTTTTCCCTAAACGTTGAGATTTCTACAACCCGTGCACCCAAACAAGCTGGTTCTTTGCTCCAACCTCATTTTTTTAATCATTTTTTCAATAAAAGTTGTGACTGGAGGTTGTCTTCTTGTTTTTTGGCATCCACTTCTATGCGTCTAGGGTTTTTTGGCCTTGGCTTCTATGCGTTTAGGGGTTTTTGGCCTCGGCTTCTATGCGTCTAGGGTTTCTTAGCCTCCGCTTCTCTATCATGTGACATTGTGGACACGAGTTGTCAAAGTGAGTTTTTCTAGGCATTCTTTTACTATGCGTGAGGGTTTCCACGTAGTACACAAAAGGGTATTTCATTTTTTGCAATTTTCATCAAAAATTTATGATTCTTGCTTCTGGTCCAAGAGAGCTAGGGCTTTCAACTACAGTTTTTGACGATTTTTGCACTAACACTTTCTGATTGATTTTTGACAAATCAAGAGTTTTCATGTTTTGATTTACAGCTAAGGATTTGTGACAGCTGATTGCCTAGGGTTTGAATAATTTTTGATAGAAAAAATAGACATTTTGCCAATTTATTCAATAAAAAATTGAAGCTCATTGCTGAAGTTAACTTTGATCCCATTTTTCATGCCTTTGGA
This sequence comes from Chamaecyparis obtusa, assembly GCA_027943335.1. Lineage (NCBI taxonomy): Eukaryota > Viridiplantae > Streptophyta > Pinopsida > Cupressales > Cupressaceae > Chamaecyparis > Chamaecyparis obtusa. The sequence goes on from BSBK01005094.1 coordinate 366,125, forward strand.
AAATGAAAGGGATGGCACCTCTGACCAACATTGTGTTGGAAGGGAATCAGAGATTTAACAGCAAGAATTACAATGCTTGGAAACAATGGATGCTCACCATTTTTGAGTATAGGTGCCTAGATCAGCTTGCTCTTAGTAAATCTACTTGTCCCATAACTATGAGTAAAGACCTAACAAGTTTGATGAGCATAATCATGAAGCAATTACATTGCTCAGATTATCTGTCACCAATAAGATGCTCCCAGAAGTACCATCTAACAAGACTGCTGCAAAAATCTAGACACACCTAAAGAAAATGCACAAAATGTCAAACAAGGGCAAAGCATTCTTCCTTAAGAATATGTTGTTCTCGATTATGATGGACAACAAGATGTCTTTGCATGATCATCTCAAAATGATCAAAGACATTTGGAATCAACTGGAGGCCACTAGTCACAAGATGAAAGAAGAGGATATGGTGGTTATCATGTTGAAAGCTTACCACAATCCTATGAGCACTTCATCGAAACTCTCAACATTACATCCACCAATATTGACTTGAAGTTTGATGACCATACAACATACTCTTGCACTAAGACAAGTGGAAAAAGCAATTTTGGAGCAGCAATGAGACAGCTAGTGTGAAGTATGCATTTACTACCAAAGACAATGGCAAAGGCAAGTCCTCTCAGCAGAAAGGACAAGGAAAATCTGAGAACTCCAAGAAGAATATCACATGTCATTATTGTGGTAAGCTTGGTCACATGAAAAAAGACTGCAAGAAGCAGTTGCCTGATTAGAAGTCCAACCAGGAAGGTTCTCAACAAAAAGCCCATGTTGCAAGCATACTAAACAAAAGGAGTCTTCCTTTTATGCATTTATGGCCAAAAGATCAGCAGATCATATCAAATCTTCTGTGTGGTACGTTGATTTTGGAGCTTCTCGCCATTTCACACACAAGAGAGATTGGTTCACAAAGTACAAGGCTTGGTCCAATTCAATGAACTTTGGTGTTGGTGAAGAGTATACAATTGTCGGCAAAGGCAACATTCAAATTACATCTGGTGGGAAAATCTGACTTTTCTCAATGTATGCTATGTTTCGGGCATGGAGCTCTGCTCTCTATGAATCAAATTATGCAACACTATTTGAAATTGGATGTCATCTTCAATGCACATAAGTGCCACATTGTTGACAAGGAGTCTAAGAAGACAATTGCAGTTGGGCTCGAAGATCATGGAATGTATAGGTTGGTTGATACTGGAGAATCTCATAAGCATGCAATGGCTACAAAGAGTCCATCCATCAATACTCTTTAGCATCGGTGGTATGGGTATCTAAACCTATCATACATCACTCAATTGGCTTGGGAAAATTTGGTTGAAGGCTTAACTGAGATTTAGCAATGGGTAAACGGTGTGTGGAGCTTGCCAAGTAGGGAAGCAGCATTGAACTCCTAATTTAGATAGAAAGGCTTGGAGAGCATCCAACATCCTTCAGCTAGTTCATGCAGATGTTTGTGGACCAATGAATACTACATCAGTCACTCATGCCAGGTACTTTCTTCTATTTGTTGATGATTTCAATAGGAAAATGTGGGTGTTTTTCCTAAAGGCAAAATCAGATGTGTTTAATAAATTCTAGAAGTTTAAAGCATTAGTTGAAAAAGAGTCAGATGTCCAATTCATCAACTTTTGCGCTAAACACAATATCAAGCATCTACTTACCACACTCTATACCCCTTAGCAAAATGGTTTTGTTGAGCAGAGAAACTATACTATTACATAAATGGCCTATTGTATACTAGAGAACACAAATGTTCCAAAGAAATTTTGGGCTAAAGCAGTGTATACTATAGTGCACCTTCTTAACCAGTCTCCAATACAAGTCGTCAAGAAGATGACCCCAGCAGAAGCTTGGTATGTGAGATTCGGCATTCGTAAAGTCGGAGCATTAACTCCCTGAACCCCCAGCCAAGGAAAATCATATTATACCCTCTGATGCTCTCCCTCTTTGTTTGTGATCGCTCATCTACGTAATATAGTTACTGTGCCCCTGCATGCATGCCAGAGGATCCAGAGAAAGAAGCTACCGGAGGATCCATCCAGAGAAGGAAACCAAAGATCACCATCTCAAGGTTTTTAGTTTGACAACATATGTTTGCGATTGATGCAACGAGGACCAAACTACATTTTAAAACCCATAAGTTGATGCTTACAAGCGACAATGACAATCAGAAAGCTTATCAACTAATTGATGTGGGCATTGATTGTCTGACATTCAATAGAGATGCTGGTGTTGATGTTTGTAGCTTCGATCAGATAAAATGAATGAGATATTAATATTATGAGAATAGATTAACTTATGCATATCAATATATATGATAATAATAATAGATATTATTATTATATATATTAATGTATTTACATACAAATCATAATTGAGAAAATTAATCTATTATCATATTATTAATAAAATTAACTATTGAAATGGATTTGATCGAATGACATCATATTATTCATTATATAAATATCTGAATTGATAATATTGTTATATTATTCTACATATATATATATATATATATATATATATATATATATATATATATATATATATATATATATATATATATATGACATTATTATATATATATCAATATACATATACAATGTATATTATAATTGATTTAATAATATTTAATACTATACCGATTAGCGATGAGTATCGGTCAATACAATGTATTATTTAATAAACCGATTAACATCGACTGAATTAGTACCGATCCTTATTGGTTAAAGGATTACAAACGGTATCGGTCTTAAACATACACGTGGGTGGTATTAATACCGATCGATATCGGTTAGCTTATAAACACCGATGAGTATCGGTTTATACTGTGTTGAAACCGATCAATATCGGTTAGTATAAATCCTTGATTAAAGTATCGTTTTCATAATACAATGACGGTTATGCATTGTTTTGATTAAACGTTTTATTATTATTGAAGAGACATGTCAATAAAGAGACATGTCTCCCCGTGGAGACATGCCTATCTATTAACATAGTCTTATATATATATATATATATGTCTTTCGTAGATTGAAGGTGAGAAGAATATACAACAAATAATGCGAGTCACTTATCCAATCTGCAGAATATTAATGTTAATATAATTATATATATATACATATCTATTACTATATTAGTAATTAATATATATATATATATATATATAGTGATTAAATATATGTTATATATATATATTGAGATTATATATATATATATTAGATTAATCTGAGAAAATTTTAAAAGACATAAATCTGATCCAAAATTTAACATGGTATTAGAGCGAGGTTCCTTCGTTAAAGCCTAACCGCTTGAAGGAAGATCCGGTTAAATTGAAGGAAGATCAAGATCAGATTTTTGGAAGTCACGTACCTACAGAATGGCAAATGGAATGAGACCCGAAGACAGACTTAAAAGTGCCTCCGATTTTGAATCATGGAAACTTCGAATGATGTTTGTATTAAGGAAGAATGAGCTAAAGACATAATGGAAAATCTTCGTAAACCTAATGCAAATTGATGAGCAGAGTTAATGGGAAAACCTTAGACAAGGAGTAAGTGCTCGCGCTAAACTCTCCAAATTTAATCAACTGCATTTAGAAGAGTATAAAGGAATCATGAAAACCAGAAGAGTAGACACCTTATGATTGAGAGGGAGTTCACTAAACACTTCTGAGGTAAATTTGACATGATTATTGATTATTATACTAATGTTATTTTATAACTATATGGGCCCTATGTAAATCATAAAGAAGTGACGACTTCCAAATGATTATCACTTGTATTTGTTAAAGTTATTGGAAGGTGACGATCTTGCAATAACTTTTCTTTTGTAATAGATATATCTTACTTGTGGATAAAATCGCTGATGGAGGCAATCCGCTCTGAAGCTCATGAGTTTGTGGATAGAATCGTCGATGGAGGCAATCAACACAGGAGCTTGTGGATCGAATCGCCGATAGAGGCAATCCACACCATAGCTCATGAGTTTGTGGATAGAATCGTTGATGGAGGCAATCCACACAGGAGCTTGTGGATCGAATCGCCGATAGAGGCAATCCACACCATAGCTCATAAGTTTGTGGATAGAATCACCGATGGAGGCAATTCACACAGGAGCTTGTGGATCGAATCACCGATAGAGGCAATCCACACGAGAGCTTGTGGATCGAATCACCAATTGAGGCAATCCACACCCTGAAGCTCGTAAGTTTGTGGATCGAATCGCCGATAGAGGCAATCCACAGGAGAGCTTGTGGATCGAATCACCAATTGAGGCAATCCACACATTGAAGCTCGTGCAGTTATGGATAGAATCGCAGATGGAGGCAATTCACACAAGAGCTAGTGGATAGAATCACCATTGAAGGAAATCTACATAATGGGGATATTTTGATATCTCTAATCTGACTTTCACAATTAACTTTGTGATGTGATCTTGGATGATGAATTTTATCTTCCCTAGCTAAGAGGGAGTGTTGATGTTTGTAGCTTCGATCACATAAAATGAATGAGATATTAATATTATGAGAATAGATTAACTTATGCATATCAATATATATGATAATAATAATAGATATTATTATTATATATATTAATGTATTTGTTGCCCTAATTTTCCTATTCTATGCAAATTTGGCTAAAATCTATTCCAGGGTCTCTGTTTTCAACATGCCAAGCATCCCTGAAAATTTCATGGTGTTCTGCCCTGTTCTCTGGCCTCTGCAAATTTCTAAAGTCCCCTAGTCTACAATCATAAAAAATTCATAAAAGTAGCCGTTGCAATGAAAAAACCCTAGAAAACCCTTTGGCCTGTTATAATTCTTTGTTACTTTATCGGCCACTTAAGGTCCATCAATTTCCATGTGCGCAATTAAATCCTTCAGTCGCCAAATCTCCGATTCCCGGCAGTCAAAGCTCTAACATTTGGCGATCCCGCGAATGGTTACCTTTTGAGTTGGCAGTCTCTGCTTATCGGCTAAAGTCAAGATTCTACATCTGACGATTGTCGCATGATCTCATGGGCTCAGAAGATTCCATGAGATCTTGCGACGACCGTCAATCTTCCTATCTACAGGGTGCGTTTGTCAGTGGGTCCAGTCACGTTGTCTGAGCTGTACACCTTTGATTGGTTAAAAACTTGTGATTCGACGCCATGTCAGCGCGGGCCCAGCGGTTGTCAGTCAACGATGATCTAACGGCTGGCGCATGATCTGAAAGAGGTTTTCTGACACATGAGATCATGCGCCCACCGTTGATCTTACTTTATCTTCGAGCTTTGTCAGGTGGGTCCTCATTCACTGATGTGCTCGTCTCCTATTGGTCCACATAGCGATGATTGGGATGTGTCAGTGGGGCCATGTCAGAGTCTCTGCAGGGATGTCAGAAGGATGAGGATCGATGGCTGGCATATCTTTGTGAAGAGGTTTTCTGACACGAGATCTTGCACTGGCCGTCAGATTTGCCAAGTGTTCAAGTCCTGTCAGTGGGTCCAAGGCCAGGTCAGGGTGATATGTCGTCTTCTTATTGGCCGAAGTAAGGATGAATGTCAGGTGGGGCCAGTGCTGCGTGTTGCTGACTTGCTCGAATATGATTGGTTGTTGTATGATGATGAGGATTTGTCAAAGGATCTAATGTGTCGTGGGGTCCCAATTCTAAAAGGATCTATGACTGGCGCATGATCGGAAGGAATATTCGAGGCACATGAGATCATGCGCCCGCCGCTGGATTGGAATCTTGTTCTCGGTGGGTCCGATGTCAGAGAGGTGCCGAGGTGTGTGCCTACAAAGCAATCGGGGCGAATGAAAGATTGCCAAGTGGCAAATGGGCCCAGGGTTAGCAAGGTTCCGCGAATCAGCGACTAGGGGTTCTCCCTTGTTCGTTGGACTTGACCAGGGTTAGCCGAAAGACTTAGAAATTCAACAACCGCTTTGTTAGCGTAGTCAATTAACCGGACCAGGGTTATGAGAAGTTCTTCGCGACTTAGAGAAGTCTTCGGTCGCGTAGTCACCGAATGACTTAAGAAGGAAAAAGCTCGAGGTGGAGCCAAAATGACAGGTGTGCCGACGTGCTCGATTCTCATTGGTCCAAGCATGCCAAGGTGGACATTGACTTTTCAAGGAGGTTCACGGCTGTTTTCAAGTGCATCGTAGCCGTTCATCTGTCGGGGAGGGTTTCTTATCGACGGACACGTTTTAAAATGACCTGCTAGCCGTTAGCATTTAAATCCAAATTCCTGCGAAGGTTTTGCTAAGGTTTTGCTCTTTTCGGCCATGCACGACGTCGGTTAGCTCAGGAATTAAATTCTCAGGACGGTTATGGTTGAGAGGGCAATGGAGATGAGTGTTGGCCGGAGTTGCAGGGTATTGTGCCACGTTTTCACGCCAGGAGACGCTAGAGAGAGTTGGCGCCAACTTTTAAATGGTATTGTTCCCAGGGAAGTATGATCAAATTTAGAGCCTTCATGGCAAGGCCGAGTTGCAGGAAGGTTGGTGAACCAAGGTTGCTTGTCCGCAGGTTGATTTCAGTACAGGGATGGGCACGCAAAGATGAATATCTGATTGGTTAAGATATTTGCAGAAGTAACATTTATGATCAGACTTGATTGATTTAGGGTTGGTTATTCTGTTGTAAATCTGTAACCCTAGTTAGGTTTTTGACTCCTACCTGCGTGCAATTGAGATGTATATATTGTATTTTTGGGAGCTTTTGTGCTCAGAGTTGGACAATTGTAAAGGAATTTCACTTTTCTTAAGGGTCATCTGTGGTATCATTTCTACCCTCTGGCTTATATAGTTGTAAATCTTTCATTGATAATTCAAATATTGCAGAGGTATTTTGTGACAATTCTTCATGTCCCTATGCTTCCTTGTTTGGATCATCTCTTAATGAATTGAAGTCTATGCATATTTTCAATGACAACTTAGGGTTCCTGATCCCTCTTACTTTCTGTAAATGTGTGTGTTATTGTGTTTGATCTGATTTAGATGTTTTGTGGGTATACTTCAACTCCCTAACAGTCTTGTCTCAATCCTACACTGAGTTGTAGAAGTGAATGTCTGCTTGCAGGTCATAGGTTGTGTCTCATGTTCAAGCCCTCCTATGAAACACTTATGCAAGCCTATTCAATAAGTTGTGACCTACTAGACCTAAGCCTTTCATTGATTCTATCCCTCTATGCTGCAATTCATACCCCTAATTTCGATGTATCACCAAGTAGGTAGTTTGCTTTCAATCATTTCCCTTTCCAAGCATTCCTTCTATCCCTTTCCCTCAAAAGTTTTATTTTCCAGGTCTAGAAGCAAATTAAGGTGATTATCCAAGAGGAACCAGCCTAGAACCTGGAGGTCTCATCTCAGTTAGCATAGGTCCCACACCTGGAGATGATTCCCATGTTATACTAGGTTATCAAGACTACGAGAGCTTGAGACAAGGGTGCAAACTTAACGTATAACAGTATTTACATACAAATCATAATTGAGAAAATTAATCTATTATCATATTATTAATAAAATTAACTATTGAAATGGATTTGATCGAATGACATCATATTATTCATTATATAAATATCTGAATTGATAATATTGTTATATTATTCTATATTATATATATGCATATTAATATATATATAATAATGACATTATTATATATATATATATATATATATATATATATCAATATACATATACAATGTATATTATAATTGATTTAATAATATTTAATACTATACCGATTAGCGATGAGTATCGGTCAATACAATGTATTATTTAATAAACCGATTAACATCGACTGAATTAGTACCGATCCTTATTGGTTAAAGGATTACAAATGGTATCGGTCTTAAACATACATGTGGGTGGTATTAATACCGATCGACATCGGTTAGCTTATAAACACCGATGAGTATCGGTTTATACTGTGTTGAAACCGATCAATATCGGTTAGTATAAATCCTTGATTAAAGTATCATTTTCATAATACAATGACGGTTATGCATTGTTTTGATTAAACGTTTTATTATTATTGAAGAGACATGTCAATAGAGAGACATGTCTCCCCGTGGAGACATGCCTATCTATATATATATATATATATATATATATATATATATATATATATATATATATATATATATATAGATATATATATATGTCTTTCGTAGATTGAAGGTGAGAAGAATATACAACAAATAATGCGAGTCACTTATCCAATCTGCAGAATATTAATGTTAATATAATTATATATATATATGTATATAGTGATTAAATATATGTTATATATATATTGAGATTATATATATATATTAGATTAATCTAAGAAAATTTTAAAAGACATAAATCTGATCCAAAATTTAACAGTTGGGTCCTTTCAACTCTCTTCTCCCATCAAGGGTCCTGAAGATCAACCTCTGCAAGCTAAAGATTTGGGTGTTAGGCTTCCATTAGCTTCACCTGAAAGGAGGGACTTTTACCTATTTGAGGAGTTTTCATTTCATTGTAAATCAATTCAATTACCATTTCACCTATGTTACCCAGGGACACGTCTCTGCATTTTTTTTCAGCCTTCCTCGTCTCAAAACATCTTGGGGACATGGGACACTTAGGGGACTTTGACTTTGAAATCTAGAACCAATTTGAATTTGACTCTCAAAATAACACAAATTTGGCATAAGAATTCTGGTTCTTAAATTTTAAGGTTCTATAATGTATAAGTGCATGCTTTTTCCTTGTTTTCATATTGAATATTTTAATATTTCCCTATATATTTTAATTATTTCTATTTTTATATTGCCGACCCTTTGTCGTCCCCTAACTATCCCCAAAATTGGCAAAAAAAATTGTCACCTCGAAAACTTGTCCCCCTGTCCCCTACCGTCTCCATCCCAGAAACTTGGGGTAACCTTGATTTCACATATAGTGCCACAAAAGGAGTCATTCCTATTGACATATGATGGGTAGAATTGTAACAATATTCTCCAAGATGTAACCATTTGACCCATGTTGTTTGTTGCCTTGTGACATAGTTGCACGAATACTCTTCAAACCACTTATTTACAATTTTGATTTGCCCAACTATTTGTGGGTTGTAGGTAGTGCTTGGGGTAATATGTTCCAGCCCACAAAAAGAGTTCCTACCAAAATATACTAAGGGATTTACTATCTTTGTCACTTATAAAGTTTCTAGGTTGTCAATGTAGTTTAAAGATTTCTCTAAAGTAAAGATCAATTGCTTGTGGCATGAAAATGAGCTTGCTTAGACTATCTACTAAGACAAATATAGATTCTTTTCATTGTGCTTTTGAAAGCACCATCATGAAGTCCATTGAAATACTCTCTATTAGTAAGGGTTATAAAAAACCCACTACAAATGTTTGCTCTATCTTGTTTCTGTGACAAACCATACATTCCCTGATATGCTTGAAAACATCCCCTTTGAGGCCATTCCAAGAGAGCCTATCCCTCAATTTTTTGTATGTTTTATAATACACTTGATGAATCACCAACGGAGCACGCCCTTAAAAATTATCTCTTTATTTTGGATCCTAGAAAGAGTATATTCAATCTTTGTAAAGAATGAGCTCCACCACCTTTTACTTGGCTTGTAGTTTGCTTTCCAATATATCATTACCCAATGCAACCTTGGCATATTTAGCAAGTATCAAATTTTGCCAATGAGAAAAAATACTCATCATAAAGCATAAGTGAGGTCTTCGTGACAAAGCAACGGCCACCACATTATTCTTTCCTTTCATCTACTCAATATTAAAATCATAGGCTTGGAACTTGCTAACCCACTCATGTTGTCTAGCATTTAAATACCTCTTGTTCAAGAAGAAACTCGGACTATTACGGTCTTAACAATAAACTGTCCACAAACTAGGTAATGTCTAACCTTGGCTAGTGCATGCAAAATAGCTAGCATCTCTATCATAAATAGAATAAATATTTTCCACTTCCTTCAACTTGCAGCTCTTAAAAGCTATACAATATGTATTTTGCATTGATACAGCTTCAATACCTTCTCCTGAAACATCACATTCTAATTCAAATGGAATAGAGAAATCTGGAATGGCTAATACCAGACAAGAACACGTGATTTATTTAAGCTTTTCAAAAGATATTTGTGCCTCCTTGCTCCATGAAAAAGCATTCTTCTGAGATAAATTTTTGTTAATGGGGCAGCTAGCCTTGAAAATCCTTTGACAAACTTTCCACAATAACTAAGATTCCTACAACTACCCTTAAATACGTTACAGTCTTCAGTCGAGGCCAATCTACTATTGCTTTGATTTTCTCTTCATCTACACTAACTCCTTGGTTCTTACACCCTGGTTCTTCTTCTTCTCGTGGTTGCTCACCTCTAGGCAGGAAGGTGGGCTGTGTTATTTTAGGCGGTGATCCAAATGGAGTTCTATTGTAATTTAGTAATTTACAAAATGGTTCAAATTAACAACTCTTCCATGGGTTTGTGCAGGCCTAAGAGAACTGATTGTATTACTCATATTTTCAAGTGTTTGGAGAAGCAATTGTGTTGTTTGTTCTTGTCACTACATATAAGCCTTTCAATTCATTCTATTAATCTACCACCCAATCACTGATTTTATTCTTTCTTCTACCTTTAATTTGGTTGCTAGTTTCTTGTAATGTTGCCTCTACTTTTTTCCTTTCTCTTTCCAAGGCCTGTTGATCTCTTTGGCTCAACTGCATTAACTAACTTTTTAGACCGACAGGGCTGGCAGGACTGCTCCTCTGATATCAATTGAAAATTCCCTTTCTAGGACATTTCATTTTTGCCCCAAAACAATAAACCTTACTCAAAATGATAATGACTTTGACTAAAATTATGAATCTATTATACTATTCAACTTAATAATTTATGACATAATTCTGAAAATAAATCATATCATGATTTTCAGTTATACCTCTCCTTCAAACTGTGATAGTCTCTTCTTGTATGCCTACTTTGAAAGTGCTTTCAGATCTGCCGGAACTGAATCAGGAGTTTTCATCCCTAAGTGAGCAATGGCAATTAAGGGTTTTCATCCTTAACTTCAAGAGAATTTAAGAGGTTTTGTCCTTGAAATTCTTAATTTACCTCGGAAGGTTTTCATCCTCTTTGGCTGTGGTTCACTGATAAGCAGTCATAATATTTATCCCAAAATTGATTGACTGATTGAAGTCCTCTCCTCAAGGAAATGATCCCCCTTTTACATCTTATTTTTGGGGGAGTCAACTTACCAGATTTTAAGGAGTCATAACCCTTCCTATTCAAACGCTGCCCCTTGATAACTTAAATTCTCATGCTACCGCTCCTTTTTTTCATTTATTACATGGGAGCTATTTTAATCACCAAGACTATGATTTAAGCGGCGACCTCCTATCTTTGGCGGGGCATGACTGAAAGGAATGCCTTAAGAACAGTTTTGAATGAAAATGGCACATTTATAATCATGTATCCTAATCTACACTCAACCACTTAAGGAAGGTTTGCAAAATTTAGCATGCTTAAAGAAGCTTTTGCAGATCGAGAAATAAGGAATTCTTGCAACTGTAGTGTGTGAGATATGGACCACTGTTTCTTATAGGCTGCTTGATTCTTTGTTTTTCCTAGGCATTATGCGTGATTCTATTTCGCCCACCTATTCTTCTGGATAGTGTGTATCACAGATTGAAAACTCTTTGGTAAGTTCATGAATTTAAGTACTTTTTTAATTTTCTAAGTTCTGCCTTATTTTTGCCCAGTCGCTGGCTCTGACTCAAAACTTGATCTGACAAGTTTTGGGGCAAAGTTTTATAACTTTAGGCTGTACACTGTTTCTATCATAATATAAACACTATTTAATCCCAAAAAAATGTATCTTGATATAGAAGTATAGCGTGAGAGCATACTTGCGAAGGGCAGGTGCCATCTTGTTGGTGAGAGTGCCAGCAACAATCATACAGTCGGACTGTCTAGGGCTGGGCCTGAAAATGATACCGAACCTGTCCAAGTCATAGCGTGCAGCGCCCGTGTGCATCATCTCCACTGCACAGCACGCCAGGCCGAACGTCATGGGCCACAGAGATCCCTTCCGAGCCCAGTTTATCAGCGCATCGATCTTCGATATTACGTATTCTGCCGCTGCCGGCTTCGATGTAACTGCCGGCAAAGAAGAAGAGCTCTGCCCTTCAGCCATGCCTGCGGCTCTCCCCGTGTGTAATAGTCTAGAACCAGCAATCATTGATAACCCTGCGCTTCTCCGAACTAATGCCATTTCTCTCCTCTTGTCCCTACAAAAACCCTAACACACCACGCCAATTAGGTATTGTGGATTCACAAATCGGATACCTGCTCAATTCAACTGCAGCTAATGCTCCAAATCTTCAAGTATTGACATAATTCAAACTACCTACAAGAAATTAATCATCTAACATAGGGATCAAAGATTTGAATCCTTCGGTTATCAAGGGAAAAAAATATACAATTCGGACAATTCGGACATCAAGATCCTCGTAACATGGGGATTCATGTTTACAGTAATTGTCGTTTAACGAGGAGAATCACGATTTAGCCCTACAAAAAAACATCTTGAATTTCGTAGACGTGCAACAAAGAAGACCATACCTAACTCACCTGAGTTGCTCTGATAAAAAACTGTCCTGAGCTATGTGAATTGATGTTATGGAGCGGAGGAAAACAAATGTAGCACAAGCCCCATAGAGGAGGAGGCGAATGATTATAAATATGGTTCGCTACGCATCAGACCAAATTATACTCGCATTCATCCTCGTTTATCCTTATCACACCCGGCCTCGTTCTAATGCGACACATATATTCCTTTTATATGTCCACACTAACTTTTGCAGGATCATAATTGTGTGTTTTTTTCATCCACCAAATCGTTTTAACTATGGGATATTTAGTTTAAGAATGAACTAAAACTAAGTCATACTAAGATAACACTTAAATTTTTGTTTTGAAATTTCTATTTTATAATCTAGGTTTTAGTTGGTTTGATAATCATATATCGATAGGTGGTTTGAGGTAATCGGATATAAAAACTCGGTCAAAATAATTCTAGACACAATAACCCTTTCATAATAACTTAAAGACACAATAATCTAGAGTCACAATAACCCATGGTCAAAATACCCTGTGGAGAAAATAACCCATGGTCATTTTAAATCAAGTTAATATGCTAAAAAAGGGATTGTGAGGCACCATAGAGGATATTTAGGTCATTTTTAGACCATATATCTATTATATACCCCTAAAATAGTCTTAAAACATCTTTAATATGCTTAAATAACTTATAAAATGGTAAATAATTATAGAAATAAAGACAAATTCGTGGAAATAAGCTAAATAAGAGTTATTATGAAAAGATATAAGTCAAAAGGTATTATGAAGAGGCATTAAGAGGATATATAAAGTGGTAGAATTAAGAGAAGTAAAGGAAGGAAGAATGGGAGAAGAATTAAGAGTGTGTCGAGTGATAAGAAAAAGAGAAATCAAAATTCATAAAAAAAAATATTTTTTAATATAATTTTTTTAACATTATATTAAATTTTCCTAGGGGTTTCTATAAAAGTATACAAAAATAAATATACTTTTAGGGAATTAGGAAATTCTTCATAATATATACAATGTCTCTTCAATTTTTAACAAGTCAAAAAATAAGAAATTACTCATTTTAAATGGTTACACATGTTTGCTTCATCGAGAAAGTGTTAATAAAATGATCTGGCGTTGTGCAAAATATTTTACAAATAAATGTTCAAGTCGGTGCTATACTACAACACAAACAGAATCTAGTGATGTGATTAGCAATACAAGACATAATCATGCTCCAAAAATTGAGATGATCACTGTCAAACAGAGGTTGAATAAAATGAAAGACATGGCGTGCTTGACTCAAGACTCTACAAGAAATATCATTTCTACTACATGTTCTAATATTTCATTACCGATAGCAGGAGCAATACCATCAATCAATGCATTATCCAAAATGATTCGAAGGAAAATAACAAGATTTGAAGCACCACCACCAAATCCTCAGACATCGAGAGATCTTATCTTACCAATTGAATATACAATTACCAATAGAGGGGAAAAGATTTTTTTCATGATAGCAATGATGAGAATCATTTTTTAATATTCACCACCACACAAAATTTGCAGTTACTAAAAGAATCTAGAAATTGGTTTAGTGATGGTACATTTAAAACCGTACCAAGTATTTTTCAGCAGTTGTACACAATTCATGGCTTGAAAAATGATGCAATGTTTTCACTCATCTATATTCTTATGACCAACAAAACAAGATCCACTTATACACAAGTACTTGTAAAAGTAAAACAACTGCAACCTGATCTAAACCCAAAAACTATACTTATTGATTTTGGATTAGGTTTCAAGGGGGCTATTTTCTGAAATTTTTTCAAATGTCACTATTCGGGGATACTTTTTCCATTTCTCTCAGTGCTTGTGGAGGAAAGTTCAAGAAGAAGGTCTACAAACACGTTACAGTGTCGATGAAGTATTTTCATTTGAGATCAAAAAACTAGTTGCATTAGCTTTTGTGCCTCAGATATATGTAATCAATGCATTCAAAACACTTCTACAATCTCCTTATTATATAGAACATGAGGAGACAATGCAACCCATAATTGATTATTTTGAAGACACATGGATTAGAAGACTAACTAGAAGAGGCAATAGATGGTTACCCAAGTTTCCAATCACAATGTGGAACTGCTATTCAGCTATTTGATCTTCCCAAAACCAATAATTCTATTAAGGGATGACATAGAGGATTTAGTGAATTTCTTCAATCGTCGCATAGCTCAATCTAGAAATTCATCAAAGAAATGAAAAAAGAACAGGGTCTCCATGATAATAAAATAGAGAAATATTTGAAGACACATGGATTAGAAGACTAACTAGAAGAGGCAACAGATGGTTACCCAAGTTTCCAATCACAATGTGGAATTGCTATTCAGCTATTTGGTCTTCCCAAAACCAATAATTCTATTAAGGGATGACATAGAGGATTTAGTGAATTGCTTCAATCATCGCATAGCTCAATCTAGAAATTCATTAAAGAAATGAAAAAAGAACAAGGTCTCCATGATAATAAAATAGAGAAATATATGGCTGGACACACTACACAACCAAGCAAGAAAAAATATTGTGAACTCAATGAAAGACTAGTTGATGGTTATGACAATAATAATATCTTAGATTATATAAGAGGCATTGCTCATAATTTGCTATAAATTTTGTTTTCCTTTCTCCATAATCTTATGGGGTTATTTTGTCCATAGGTTATTTTGACTGCAGGTTATTTTGGATTGGGTTATTATGACCTTGGATTATTTTGTCCTCAGGTTATTGTGGTCGGGTTATTTTGTCTAAGGTTATTTTGGTTGGGTTATTATGTCTTGTAATCGTGGTTTGATGGTCACACGTTGATAGGTAAGCACGAATCTTATACTGAACTGCTTCAACTAAGAACTAAGGATATATCCATATTTTACTTTTCAAACTATGTAATTTGGAGCTTGAGTGAGATGGATGGAGACTTATTTGGAGTTTAATGTGTTGTTGTTTTTTAATTTTGAGATTTTGTAATTAAAATTTGTAAATTGAAATATAAAATTGAATTCAGGATTAAAGGTTTTCATATATGAATCATAAGTTTTTGGATAAGATCTTGAGTTTCTTTCTAAACTACAAGATTTTGTTTGTTATAGAATCTCAACTGCAAGATCTATTTACCATTAAGTGTATCTATGAATGAGAAAGTGTGGTGTTAAAGAACATCAATAGAAACGTGTTCTATCTAATGAAATATGTGTTCAACTTCTTTGATCATAATTAGGCCACAACTTTGATTTGACAAATTTAAAAGAAAGATAAACTAAGAGTGCATGTTGATATGGTTGATTATGGTGTCTACTACAAATTGAGTTTGATGTGTGTTGTGGATCTTTTAATAATCTATAATATGGAAAAAGTCATGGGATAGTGGGCTTAATGCATAGCTCTATATAAGAAATTTGAAACTATTAGTGCCCATGTTGATAGGTAACATCATATCTTAGAATTATCAACTTTGAAAATGATAATTTTGATTTCATAAAATTGGAACAAGCCAAAAATCCAACCTAAATCAGAATGGATTGACATAGAATGTTTGATAATGCCTAACAATCCTTGACAATCTTAAGTGGCATTTCTGAAAATAAATATGTAGCATTTGATATGTGGATATAGTGTTTCTTTTGTGAATGCTTTACTTTGTTATATTTTATCATGGATTTGAATATAGTTAGCCTAAATTATTTGTATGTAGATTAGTGATTATATTTCATTTTACATATTGAGGTGTGAAAGATGTATTTTCATGATTAACAATACCTTTTGTTAGCATTTGATGAAGGTCATATGTGTTTTGGTCACATGAGTATGTTGTGGTGTTGTCATTGTTGGCAACATGCTTTGTTTATGTCAAGCAAATAGATTTTTCGATGGTACTGAAAGATTGGATTGAAGAATGACTAAGTGTTCAATCAACCAGTGATAGAGTAGAAAGCAAGCAACAATGAATTATTTATGGAGCAGATGATCAATTTAAGGTGCACGATCGTAGAGTTAACATCTACAAAGGTATGTTTATCTATTCCTACTACTGCATTAGTTATCTTGAAGTATTTTGAAAGTTATTGAAGATTGAAGTGAAATTGGCAATTAGAACAGTGAACCGGTGGACACAGTTGGTTAGATCGGTGTTGTGGTTAAATGTTTATGTACAAGGATGACATTTTTTCAAGTTGTAATGTTTTAAGCCGACATCAAGAATGTTTAATTTTGATTTTGGCACACTCGCTCATAATGATGAGTTGGATTTGAGGGCCGACTTATAAAACATTTTAGAGTTCTAGCACTGACCTATAACAAGTATATAAATGGTTAAGAAATTAATGTTGCAAAGAGATGTGATGATATGTGATGATTGATGGAGATAGTACAGAGACAGTAAAGTATTTGGAGCAACGTAATTGATCTAGAATTCATTGGATCTATCATGCATTGAGTGTAAATATCAGGTCATTTTCTACTTGTTGATTCTAATAGATTGAAAAGAGAAATCCTTTAAGAGGGTCACTCCTAACAAGTTGAGTAGGATCCTAATAGATCTAAAGTGAAAATCCTCTAACAAGGTAGCTCTTTAGCTAGAGTTTCAAATCCCTTTGCAAGGTAGTCTTTAACAAGACTGTTGTAGTTCTTAACTAGACTATAAGTAATCTTAATCGGGTACAAACCTCATAAAGGTTGTTGTAATTGCTCCTAATAGGGCTGATTTCCAAGTGCACTAGTGAAATCTTGTGGGCATCATCCCCACACGTGGTTTTCTCCCAAGTGTCACCCAATAGGCATTCATGCCTCATTCTTGATACATTGTACCTTATTTCAAACTTATCTTTTGCTACATATCCTTGAGACAGAGCTATCATTATCTAGATCTTTTGACACTATCTTCGTAACCTTGTTGCTATCCGATTTTAAATATCATATTCCATGATAATTCTAACTCGTAGCCACTACCAAAAGGTTACCATTGATCCCAATGGGAAAGTTCTTGATGAGATTCCTGGACCATCCTTTCATGAGGAACCTTTGCCTCAAACACATGTCTACCAGTCAATACCCTTTACCTACATTGAGTATCACGATCAAACCAACATGTCGACATACGATTGGAGCAACTGTAACAAACATTATTCTAAGTCCTCTTCAGACGGGGAACCCATAGAGGAAGAAATTGGGAAGTTCCAAGAAGATAAACATCTCCATAAGGTGATGCAAACCATTATGAACTAGGACAAATACAGATACTTCTGGCATCTTTCCTTTATGAGTATAAAGTTTCCTGCCCACTTTGATGTAGAGCACTTGATACACAAAGAGGAGGAATCTACTATCACTATCCTTAACAAATAACTCCAAAATTTGTGTTGTGAGCTCTCACAACTTAGAAAGGAAAATGACTAGTCATCGAACAAGTACTCTCTTGAAACTATATGTCCTTTCCCCTTTGACAAAGGCCTCTATCTGCCACCCTTCCCACCCAAGGTGGAAATTCCTAAATATGATGGTAATAGAGATCCCCAAGACCATGTGATAGAATTTTGCACACTTAGCATAGATTTTATGCATGAACAAAGCTATCTTATGCAACTCTTTCCTCGGAGTCTCGGTGGTCAAGCTATGAGATGGTTTACTTCACTTGCCCTTAGCATCAAAACCTTTGATGAGATTGTTCAGGAATTCATCCAGTAGTACTCCTACAATATATGTCACATAGTTACCATGCTTGATCTATGCAACACAAATAAATGTGTTGGAGAGCCTTTGTTACATTTTTTCAGAGATGGCGAAGGATGTTTTTTAGGTACCCTCATCAAATTCTTGAGACCAAGAAAATTGACATATTTATGAACACCCTGGTCCCAGAAATGAACTATGCTTTGCACCAGTGAAGATTGTATTGACTGTTGATGTCTCGACAGCTCAAATGATGATAAATGAACAACTATAGGATTAGTGACTTGACTCGTGTCTTAGGTTGCATTTCATTCTAGGGCTACATTTAGTTGTGCATTTCTGGTCTCCCTTGAGACATCCCTCCTTCCTATCTACTAATGCAATTAACTACAATCATCTTTCATTAACTTTGACTAGTATTTACAAGCATCAATGTCAATATCATCATAAAAGGGGCCTGGAGTGCTAAGTTTTCATTATCACATATGTAGTTAAGTATGAAAAAGAACAACATGGTACACAAAATACAAAGCAAATCATACATAATATCAGAGTTGTAATTAAAAGTATCACTATGCAACATCAGTGACATACACGTGGGGCATGATATGTTAACCAGTGACATAAGAATGAAATCAGATATTTCAACATGGGCATAAAAAGAATCAGCAACTATCAATAGCAATATACATGAGTTTCTATCACCATATAACATAATCAAAGAAAGAACACATAAAGAGAAGAGACAATAGATGTAACCAAGAAAATATGACACACACACACACACACACATATGTGTGTGTGTGTGTGTGTATGTCAAAGAGTGTCTCGAGTACAAAAATGATACATCCTTGATGTAGATACAACAATGAGTACATCAAAATATGAGAAGGGAATAAGATGAGAAAATGGAAATTAGGACTCATTCCCTCCCTCTGCTTGATCTCGAGGAGGAGGAGGGGTATATGTTCTTGTGGGCATTGATTCTTGCATGGCTCCCTCAGAGTATGCCATGAACTAAGTATACGATGGTGCCCTAGCTACAATCGACACTGACCTGATATATAACACATAATAGTAAGATGATCAAGAAGTTTGATAAGTGGTTCTTTGTTGCATTTGTTCCTATGCACTCTGGAGCTCCCAGATCTCATGATCTTTGTCCTTCTTTGCTAGTTGTAGTTGGGCCTCTACAACTGTCCTCTGAGTCTATGTCTCTACGATATCTACTTTGAGCTACACCACCTCCTATGTGATGATCCCATGTGCTTCCTTTGCTCTTGGTGCCTCAACAGGTGGTGCATATGCTTCCACCTCCTCCTTTGTCATCTCCCCCTCCCCTCTGATTGGTCTCCCCTATCTATCTCTCCTCATATGGTGTCCTCATTCCACCTTTTGTCTCACCAGTCTCTCCACATTCTCTTCTGGAAGCTCCTCCTCTATAGAAACAGCTACCCCCACAAACCCTAAAGATCCCCTCTCTGCATCACCTATTGTTTCTCACCCATGGGTTCTCTCATGCTTTGCCTCTACTCTCTCCCTGCCCCTCTCCCTTGAGGCTCGTCCACTTACTCCTCTTTGTCTGGTCTTTACTCGCTTAGTTGGATCACTAAATCTGGGGAGGGGGTGGCCTATTATGTGATGTTTGTAGGCAGGGGTGATGCCAGCATCTGTGGTAGTAGTCAGGTACTTTCAATCGACACCAACTAGGTCCCTTAGCTCTTGTACAATAATGACATACATAGGTCATGGCCCCTAGTCTGCCTCCTCGACAAGATACCGTGTGTATACCACAAACTCAATTAGTCTGTCATGCCTTCGACTGAACTAGTGCTAGACACAACCAATATAAAAAATGCTCAACTATAGCAGTGCACCTGCACAATTTATGCAACATGCCATAACTCAAGCATAAAGGTGTATCAAGATGAGAAATGCAGTTGTAACATTAATGACATAAACTTACCTATCAATTAGTGGCCTACTAGTGAACATATAAGAATACTCCTCGACAGACCCCAACCACCTCTCACAACCTATATATGATCACTATACCACTACAATCATATCATCTAATTGTCATTGGTAAAATGTAGTCTTGCCCAAATTGGGTTGGTGAATATAACCTGTATATCAGAATATATATGGCATATTGCTCCTTAATAAGCCTGCGTAACTGGGTGAGCTATAGGGATGTACTCCTAGGTCCATATTTGCAATACTATGACCCCAGCAGCCATGTCCTACCTCTATTATATACAATCTCATGTAGCTCTTGATACATGTGGTATAATAAACATGCCCCCTAGTTGAATATTTGTGGCCTACTCAACATCTCATGTAAAATATAGCCCCAGTCGCATTGAAATCCCTACTGGTTGCGATCAGGTGCATCAACACATCTGATCAATCCTACTAGAACATATGCCAATGGGAAATCTCAGTTGTACTACCTAAGCATATAGTCTCAGGAAATATGTCAGTCCAAGATGGTGTCATCAACAAAGATCTATCTCAACACTTCAATCCCCTTTGCTGGATCTTGATCATAAATTACGAGATCCCTAATAATCGACAGTTTAAGGATCTGATATACGTCCTCTGGTGTGATAGTAACTCATTAGTAGGGAGATGGAATGTGTTATGCTCCGAATGAAATCGCTCAACCAATGCAGTCAACAACCCGTGATTAACATGGATATTAGGCATTGTAATGAGCTTCCCTAGCCCACATTGATCAAGCACAACTAGCTTCTATTGAGATAAATGATAGACTAATCTCAAATATTGTGGGTAGGTGCACTGAAAAATGGGTTCAGACAGTTGCACCTCCAAAAGGAACACAAGGGAAATGCATCGGTAATCAATCTAAATTATGAACAAAATATATCTATATTAAGCATTAAAATACCATGAAATCATCATTCAACATCTTTACAATGACAAAAAGGTGCTATGAAAGAAATAATGTCCCAACTAGAGGACAAAAATGAAAATCTGGCTCATACTATGAAATAGAAAACTCTAGTTTATTGTGCGATGAAACTCAACAAGCAATGCAATACTATTCTTCAATACGATAAACTTTCTTGTATTGTACAATACGAGCTGGGTGGTCATCATATGATAAAAGCTAAACAAGCATGCGATACACTTTTTCAAACCAATTTATCATACAGTGCAACCAAACTAAGGGTGTGAGGAAACTATTTCATCGCATGACACAATGAACTTAAAGACCTAAAATGCATAAATTTTTTATAAAAGCAATTAAAATCTACAAAATCATAAGATGAGATCGACTACTTACTGGTGCACCATACACTCGAGGTCGGTTATGTCACCTCTGAAGCTTGAAACAATGATTATAGACTAGAATCAACATATTTATCTCTCTGGAAGTCTCTGGGCTCTCAACATCAACTATAGCAAATGATTTGAAATTGACCCCTCCAGGTCCATTTTATAGATTTTGACCTAAAATTCAAAGTGCTCGAAAAGCCATGAAAATTGCACCCTTAGCTAATTTTGACATCTTGAATCCATTTTCAAGATTGACATTGAAACATGAGTTCATTTACCTAGTCAAATTGCCAAGTCAACCCTTCTTGGTCAAATGTAGTTGACCGTTAATGCTATCACTTCTCACTCACTTTCGCCTTCATTTCTTGCCTTCCTCAGGTCAATATAATTCAAATTTTTCACATACAAGTAATTTCAATTTGGTCAAACCTGGTCAAACTTCAACCAAATTTGGTCAATATGACCTCTAAATAGCTCAAAATAAGCTCTAATTTATTATGAACCTAATGATGATCTTATCTTATCAATTCGACATCGATTATAATTGTAAGCAGTGTTCTCCATCAGTTCAATCTTGCATTGACCCCTCTACAACATTTTAATTTTGATCCCGAGGGGGCATGACAATATAGCAAGTCTTCTTCTACAATCAATCCTAATCAACAAATCAATTCGAGCTTCATGGCTTAGGGCATCTTAGCTTCATCAGGAACCATTTTAAGTTGAGATTCTCCATATCTCGCTGAAAGAGTGATCTCATCGCTTCATATCAGGTCACTCTGACATGCATCTATTCCATCTCTTTGGGGCATGTTAGGTTCATCAGGACCCATATCAATTTGGCATCATTCCTATGGAATATCAGGTTTGTCATGACTCATATCACTTAGGTGATTGACTTCTTTAGAATCTTTGTCGAGACAGTTATCTCAAGCTCTTTGACACTGATCAATTTCATCACTCCATATCAAACTGGTTATTTGTCATCGTCTTTAGAAAGATATTCAATCTCATTGCATCATATCAGGTTGGATATTATGGTCTCGCACATCAGTCTTCGCTCAATCAAGTCAAGAGTTGGTATCTTTAATCTTCAATTGATCTTCGTTCGATCAAGTTCAGAGTCAGTTTCTCCTTATCAGAAATAGTATCATTGTTTCATATCAAGTTGTTCTCTAATTTAGCTTCCATTTATTCTTTGAATCAACGTGCTGCTTGCACATCAATTCAAAGAGGGGAAAATGTAATCACCTAAAATTTGTATAGTAGAAACTAAGCCCCTGAATTTGATCAATGTGCCTTAAAGAAAATTTCTAAATCTTAAAGATATAATTTACTATACATAATTATGTAAGCAACTTGAATAATCTGCCTTGCATAATTAAATCATTTCTAAATGAAAGTCTTGAAAATCATTTAATTGTAAAAATATTTCCTTTAATATAAATTCTTAACACTTTTATTAAAAAATAACATTTCTCACATAAATGTGCAACTTAATCTTGATAAAATGCTAATTAAAAAAGGGGATTTTCTATTTTGTCTTACTCTCCCATCAAGCTTGACCAATCAAAAATATTGGATCCTTTCACATGGATTGATCTCCCTCACCACTTATCTCTACCTAACATATTTTGCCTCTTAATCTCCACCCTCCATTCTTGAGGCACTTTCTTTAAAAGGAAGCTCTTCCTTGGCTCAAGGGTCCACATTCTTGCATTCTAGTATTGGTTCCATCTTGGTCATTTGAGGAAATTCATCTTTGTGCATTCTAGAGTAATCTTGCTATTTTGAGTTCTTAAGTTCTTAGTTGCTTTCATCGTAGTTTCTTTCACTCATATCTCTCTTGCATTCTTAGTTTATCTCATTTTCTAGTATAATATTACATTGTTATGTAGTTGGCTTTCATAGTAGCATCATTTTTGTTAAGCTTAATCTTGCATTCTAGCTTCATTCTAGCTTTGCATTGCATGTTTAAGATCATCTTAGAATGGTGAATGCAAATATTGCATCTCATTCATGAATTGAATCTTCTATTTTGGAGTAGTCAAGTCACTAATCCTTTATCTCAATCTAATGAGCATTATAAAAGGGATTAAACTCGCTTCAACTAGGAAACAATAATCCACTTTTGAGGCTTTATTTTGTTCATTTGATTTGAACTCTTGTAGATAAATTCTTGAGTTAATGGTTTACTAAGTTTTCGTTGCATTCCAATTGAATACCAATTTTAAACCACACAATTATCATATGATCATACTGACCCTAGAGTTGGTATATCCCTTCATTCTCTCTATTGTCATGTTCTCATTTTCCTTGATTTGTCCTTTCTTGGAGGCATTTCATAGTGGAAATATTTCTTGTAGATGCATATACACAATGTTAAAGTCGGTGCTCCCATTAAGGTTTTTTCAACATATTTAACATGGGAGAATATTGTTGGTTTGTGGTGACTGATCAGACAAGTACTGTACACTCACTATTTGGTTTTAACTCGTCAAGAATTTTTTATTTGACTCATCAAGCATTTCCCTAGGTTGGCTCGTCAAGTATTTTTTAGGGTTAACTTGTTAACCGACATTGTAAACTACCTAAAGAGCCTATATATAAGTGGCAATATAATGTGAAATAGTATCTGACTATAATTTTCTCTTCACTGGATAATAAAATAGGTTAACTCTATGTTTGGTGGACATAGCCCAAGATTGGGTGAACCATGTTAAATATTTGTGCCTTCTTGTTCTATTTATGTGTGCTTTATTCCTTTGCATTATTGGTTATATGTGCATGTGACTATTGTATTTATGACTTCTAATCCTAACAAGTAGTATCAGAGTAGGTTGTTGTTTTTTAGTTATCCTCTAAAGGAAGGTTTTACGGTTGAGTGGAAGTAATGGAAGACGAGGGTAATTTGAAGGTTGAGAAGTTTAATGGCCAGAACTTTCAGTTATGGAAAATGCAAATGGAGGACTATCTCTATTAGAAGGATATATGGTGGCCATTAGAAGGAAAATCTAAGAAATCGACAATAATGTATGATGAGAATTGGAGTATTTTGGACAAGAAGGCACTTGGCAATATTTTTTTATGTCTAGTACAATCGATGGTATTTAATATTACACAAGAAAAGACAACTAAAGAGTTGATGAAAACCCTATTGAAGTTATATAAAAAGCCTTCTACTTTGAATAAGATATTTCTTATGAAATATTTATTTAATATAAAAATGGTAGAAGGTGGGTCATTTTTTTTATCATTTAAATGAGTTTAATACAGTTACCAATCTATTATCTTATGTTAATGTCAATTTTGATGAAGAAATTAGGGCTCTTTTGATTATGTGCTCTTTGCCTGAAAGTTGGAATGGCTTGGTAATGGATGTTAGTAACTCTATTTCTAGTTCAAATACCCTAAAATTTGATGTTATTGTTGATGTTATTCTGAGTGAGGAAATTCATAGGAAAAGATCAGGTGGATCAACATTAGGTAGTGTTTTAAATGAAAAAAGTAGAGGCAGATCAAGGGAGAGAGGAAACAATTTTGGAATTCATGGGAAGTCACAAGGAAAATTAAAGGGAAAAATGTCTCAATCCATAGGACCAAACAATTGCTGGTACTATAGGAAACTAGGTCATAAGAAGAAATATTATTGGTCTCAGAAGAACAAAGAAGGAGACAAACAAGAAGGCAATAAGGAGACAAATGTGGTAAGTAATAAATCTCAAGATAATCTTTTGCTTATTTCCCTAAAAAATTTAGATGATTCATGGGTTCTAGATTCATGGGCCTGATTTCATGATACAACCCATAGAAGTTATTTTATTGATTATGTCTAAGGTGATTTTGGACTAGTTTATTTGGGAGATAATGAAACCTGCCAGATTTTTGGAAAGGGAAGAATTAAGATTAAGTTGCAGAATGGGAATCATTGGCTACTACAAGAGGTAAGGCATGTTCCAAGGCTAAGAAGAAATTTAATTTCAACAGGGAAACTAGGTGATGAAGGTTGCATAGTTACTTTTAATGATAAAAATTGGAAGGTTTCAAATGGATTCTTAGTAGTAGAAAAGGGTGTGAAAGTAGGCACCTTATATATTTGTACGTCATATTATTTCTTCTACTTTAATTATTATAGAGAAAATTCAATATTCAGGAATAGTTGCTAGAGTTGAGCAAGTAGAACATGAAATAGTCATTGTGGGTAATGAAATAGCACTATGGCATAACAGACTTGGGCACACGAGTGAAAAAGGTATGAAATTATTGTAATCACCCAAAAATGATCTAGTAAACTACAATCCCCTCTCTAAACATTAAAATTTAAATACTAGAGTGCATCTTCTGCTCAATCAATTTTGCACATTGATTTATTCTCTTATTTCTTATTTCTTATTTCTTATTTATTTTTTTTCTTTTTTTTATCAGTAAATGACCAAAGCCATGATTTTATTTATTTAAAATTTATCTTTTTACATTTTCCTCCGTTCGTGCGGGCACTGGTAGGAAAGAACGGGGAAGAAAACCTCCAGTCTGGCCTGGGACTTTAGTCCAGAAATAATATATCAAGTTTAGAGTTCCTACAAGCGTAGGATTACAAAGCTCCACTTGATGGAGTCGAAGAGGGCATTCCCTCTTTAATACAGATTAAAGGAGGCATACCTCCATGATAGTGAACACAGATATTCATTAATCTTTTAAATACAATGATCTTTTAAGAAGAACTAATGAGCATTCCCATCTTGTGTCGTACATTTACTTATATTGAGATTACATGTACCTTGCTCTTATCTTTAGAGCTAATGAGCCTTCCTTTAACTTTAACTGTGCTTTTGAAAAATCATGTTATTTTCTCTCATCCTCGCTCTTCGAGTATTTGCCTTAGCTTTGATAAGTTCTCGAGCCTCCTTTTCTTTATTTCTACCTTTTTGGTCTGTTATGGTTTTCCTGTATACCTGCAAAATAGATAGACACCATGCCACCTCTACTCTCCTAATTTACAGTTAATTAATCATTTTCATGATTCAATCCTCATTAAGCTAGTTCAGGTTAGGTATTGATGAAATAATGTAATTGCAAATCTTAATCCATGAGTTAGTCTACTAAATAAAACATTACCATCTAAGTCCATTTCTATTGGCAGTCATGCTATAAGCTTTATTTCATTATTATGAACATAAGAAATTTATGAGCACTTTAGGAGCCTTTTAATTTGTCATAACATTTTCTGTTTTAAAGATTATCATTTTTGTGATCGATGAGACTTCATTGTAGGTTGGCATGTCCCTAATATATGATGATTGTTTTGACTAAATGAGACGTTAACTTCTTACATTCCCTATCTTGAAGTCTACTATGTAAGAGGGCAATATATATGTGAGTGTGTGTTTGTGCGTGTTTGTGTGTGTATTTTTGCATTTTTATCTTATACTCACAAATGTTTCTATACTTGTTTACCTTTAAATTCATTTACATTTATTTACATCTAATCTTGATTTCCTATTTTGAAATCATTTTTCTTCACCTTCCGAGTTCTTCTTTCAAACTCTCATGAATTTCTTCAATTTCTTTCCCGTCAGCTCCTAGGTTAGCTAACTTATCTGTGTCTGTATTGCCCTCCCTGTAAATGTGATTCACTATATAATCTCCTATAACTTCAAGAGATTCCATTATTTGTTCAATAGCACTATTTAGTTTCCAGTTCAGCGTTCTACCCTATCTTATTGCATTTATAATAATAGCTGAGTCTCCTTCAATCACAATTCTTTTTAACCTCCATTTTTTGCACCATGCCAAACCTAATCTTATAGCTTCTATTTCAGCTTCATTATTTGTCTTAATTCCTATAGGTTTTGCTATCCTTCCTAATAAATTTCCTTCCACATTATGTACATATATCCCTATTCCCGCCACCCCTAGGTTTCCCCTAGCTACCCCATCAAAGTTCAACTTAATCCATCCTTGCTCCGATGGTTTCCATTTATAGTTCGCCCTTGATAAGGATTTATTGTCAATGCTAGATCCAATCCAGGGAGGAACTTTCAAGCCATACCACTTCTTTCTCTGGTAGTTGTCTTCTAGTGAGAATTTCATCATTGATTGTCTTAGCATATTTCTATTGTTTGTAATTTCTACTATATTTGCCTCTAATTTGTTCAAAAATCTCTCAATGTTCATCCTTTTATCTTGAAAAATCCTACGGTTCATTTCCTTCCATAATTCCCAGATTAACAGAGATGGGATTATGTATCTCATTTTACTGTATAAATCCTCCTTACATGATCTTTGCCATGAAATAAAAACTTCTGTGATATCATTTTGAAGAGCAGTCTTCAGATATAATTTCTCCAGAACCCAAAGCCAACATTTATTGGCATACTCACAATTTAACAAAACATGATTTATCATCTCACTTTCTTTCTCACACAGGGCACACCTAGAAGGACCATGGTACCCTATTTTTTCAAACCATTCAGCGGTGAGAATCCTTTTCTGTAAAGTAGCCCATGAGAATAGACCTGCCTTAGGAAGACAGTTTCTATTCCAACATAGATCAATGGGAAGACTGGTGGATGGGTTATCTATCCTAGATATAACTTTGAAACCTTCTTTCGAATTGTATACACCACTCTTTGAGGTAGCCCATATGATTATGTCCTCCCTAGAGCGTGGATAAAAGTTTCATTCTTGTAGAGCCTTGTTAAGTTTATCCTAGAAATCAAGGGGAAGTCTGAATTCCTCTAGAGATTTCCATGCCCAGCTGCTCCCCTCACTATTATTGATTTGTGAAAAATAGTCTTTAACCCGCTCTCCCTTACTATGTTTGATTAGTTCAATTAGCTAATCGTTCCCAAGAATTTCATGAAGGGTCAGTTTTCCACCCCATGAGTCATCCTAGAATAGAGCCTTATTCCCGCTTTTCACATCCCAAGAAAGGGACTCTAATACTATATCTGTACATTCTTTTATGAAGTTCCATATGCGTGAGCCCATCAGATAATTATCAAAATGACAAACACTTTCCTCCTCTTCTCCTAGTAAGTATTTATATCTTAGTATTTTAACCCATTTTGCCTTTGGGTTTTTAATCATTCTCCATACTAATTTCACCCCCAAGGCTTTGTTTTGAAGCGTAAGGTCTTTTATTCCCAAACTTCCTTCTTCTTTTAGCTTACAAATCTTATTCCAAGCAATTAAAGGTAGTTTAGATTTCTCCTCCGACCCTTGCCAAAAAAAACTCCTTAACTTTCAAACTATCTCCTTATTAATACCTACCGGGATTCTCATGCTCATCATCTAATAAATAGGAACTGCAGAGAGGACTGACCTGATCATAACAACCCTTCCCGCATTTGATAACCATTTTCCTTTCCATTGATCTAGTTTCTTAGAGATATTTTGAATTGTACTTTCCCATAAGTGATTTGATTTGACCCCCTTATCCAGAGGTAAACCTAAATATTTACATGGGAAGAAACCTTCTTTGAAGTTTAGAATACGTTTAATCTCATTCTTTCGTCTCTCTTTAGTATTGATAAAAAAAATATTTGATTTTTCCTCATTTATACATTGTCCAGAAGCGTTAGCATAAGTATTTAAAATTTCTTTGAAAGCTTGAGCTTCTTCTAAAAGCGCTTTTCCAAAAAGGAGATTATCATTGACATATTGCTGATGAGTAGTAGCCTCGACTCCCGAAGTAATCTTGATTCCTTTAACCTTATCCTCTCTCTAAAGTTTCTTGATACCTCTCCCCAAAGCTTCCGCCATAATAATGTACAAAAAAGGATATAACGGATCTCCTTGCCTCAAACCTTGAGAGCAGCTGAAAAATCCTTTGGGAGACCCATTCACCATAATTGAGAAGTGAGGGGTGGAGATGCATTCAAAAATCATATTGATCCATTGTTTTGAGAGTCCAAAAGCTTCCATACATTTACACAAAAATCTCCAATCCACTTTATCATACGCCTTACTGATGTCTAACTTAATCAACATACTCTGATCCTTATTATTTGTTACTGAATGTATAGCCTCATGAGCAATAATCACTCCATCCAGAATTGACCTATTAGGGACAAATCCCTTTTGTTCCTCAGATATAATCAATGGAAGAAGTTGTTTCATTCTGCTTGCCAAAGCTTTTGAGAAGATTTTATACAAAGTGTTGCACAAGGAGATAGGTCTGAACTCGTTAAAGTTCTCTGCATTGACCTTTTTGGGAATAAGAGCAATGAATGTGTTATTTAGCTCTTTAAGAATATGTCCTGAGTTTCTCATTCCCTCTAGAGCATTAGTAATTTCCTTGCCCATAAATGACCAACACTTTTGAAAGAAAAAAGTTGGGAATCCATCAGGACCAGGGGATTTATTCGGGTTCATTTCCTTTAGAACCTTGAGTATTTCATCTTTTGTAAATGCGGCATTTAGGAGGTTATTTTGACGTGGAGTTATTATACGAGGGATGTTTCTTACCAGCTTGGCCTGGTCCAACAAATCCACACTCCCTAAGTTATTTAGAGATTTTTCAAAGGAAGAGACTGCTAAATCTGTAATTTCTTTGGGATCCTCTATTGTATTACCATTGCTATCTTTGATTTTGGAAATCTTATTTATATTCCTTCTAGCTTTGACGCTATTGTGACAAAATTTGGTGTTTCGGTCCCCTTCCCTGAGCCATGTTTCTCTCGCTCTTTGCCCCTAGAAGGTGCTAATTTGTGAAAGAGAATCATAGTATTTACATAATAGTTCTTTCTCTATGTTATCGTCTGAATTCTGTTTTCCTTCTTCAGTAATCTCCTTATTCACATTTTCCAACTCTTTTTCTATAAGGTCTCTTTTCACAAATATATCCCCAATAGTGTTTTTACTCCATTGTGACAGATTTCTTTTTATTAGTTTTAGTTTCCTTATGACTTTATATATCTTGGAGCCTTCGAACCTTGCCTCTGTCCACCATTTTTTAATTAGATCCAAACATTCCTCATTAAGTAACCACATTTTTTCAAATCTAAACAGGATTTTTTTAATTTCTGATTGGTTCCAAAATTACTAGTTCTATAGGAAAGTGGTCGGAACTGGCAATGGGTAGGACCTCATTAGTAAAATTAAAATCAAAATTCCTCAACTCCCCTATAAAAAAGAACCTATCCAATTTTTCTACTATTAACTCTGTGTCTTTACGTTTGTTAGTCCAGGTGTATTTCCCTTGATCTGATTCAATTTCCGTCGCCTCTATAATGTTTATCCATTCCTGGAATTCTAAAGTTGTTTTTGATATGTGTTTCGTCCCACCTTGTTTATCTCCCAAGGATAGGATAGCATTAAAATCTCCTCCTAGTATAAATGTTTCATTCGGGAAGTTCTCTATATAATCCTTAATCTCCTGCCATACAATTCTCTTTTCATGTAGGAATTTAGGAGTGTACATGTTTATTATATTAAATTTTAAATCTGACTTTAAACTTTTGATTTGACCTCCCATCCAATTTTTCTGTTTTTCATGAATATTGAAAACTATTTCTCTTGGATCCCAAATAAAAGCAATTCCACCCGAAGCGCCTTCTGCCTCATAACCTACTAATTCTCTTATTCCTATACTCTTTTTTATTTTCTCATATCCTTCATTAGAAAGTTTAGTTTCTTGTATCATAGCCATATTTGGTTTAATTTTTGCTATTGCCTTATTACAAGGCGTTGTTTGTTAGGGGCATTTAAACCCCTAACATTCCAACTAATGATCTTCATGAGGACTCGGGAAGGACCTTCCCCTTCCCAGAGTATAGAATATCGGTAATTTTAACCTGACCTGGCGCCATTCCTACCTTTGCTCTTAGTTCAACAAGGGATTTTCTTCCTCTTGGTTTGACTATTTTCCCCGTATCAGCTTCTAACCTACCCTTAATTGATTTTCCTAAACCTAAAGTTTATGTATTGTTCCTAACCATGTTCTCTTTGTTTTCCTCATAGAGTTCTTCATTTGATAGCGAACATAATACTCCTGTTATTATATCGTTACTCCTAGACTCCTCCAAAATAGAGGCAGGATCTAATCCTAAAAAATCTAGCAGTGATCCTTGGTCAAAGGTCTCCTCTAAGGGGGATTTTTCCATTCTTTCTTTTTGCATTTCTTTTGTCTGATGGCAAGAATCAGAGGGAATGAGCTCTGAGTTTTTTTCAATAGTAGGAAAATCTGCAATCTCTTTTTGGGTTCCTGCATTAACACTCATAGTTCTTAACTCCACTGCGGATTTCCTCCCCCTCTTCTTTTTAATTCTATTGATATTAGGGGTGCTTAGACTTCCTCTTTTCATTGCTATATCTAACTGCCTATTTTCGTTGGTGATACCAAAGAGGCCTTCTATGGAGTCTTTAACTGATGGAAGATTGTCGCCGGGTTTGATTCCATCAATGGTTGTTGCCATGCCTAATTGTCTGTCATCATTGTTGATACCTTCTATGCAAATTCTGATCTCTTCCTCATTTTGATTCCTTGTCTTATTTATATCTTCTTTCCTAACATACAAGGGACCTTTACTATCATCAAGATCTGTTTCCATATCTCCTATCTCATCTAGATTTGGTAAGCATTCCATTTCCATGTCCTCCTCTCCATTTTCCAGAGTGTTGTCTGATGTTGACATCTCCTTAATGCTTTTAATTAGCAAATTTTTTTGGTGATCAAGTTCCTCTTTGTCACATATTTCGTCTATAAGGGTATCCATTAATTCATTGGTTATCTTGACTATTTCTTCTTCTAATTTTTTATTCTCCTTTATAAGTGATCCCTCTTCATTTTCTGGAATGTTGGAGATTCTATTTAGGCTGTAAGAGGTATTTTCAGTGTAAATTCCTTGCTTGATACTCTGAGTACTAAGGTTATTCTTATGCTTTGAGGATAAAGGTAGGGGAGATTTGACCTCAACATTTATGGTCTCATTCATTGATCTATTAATTTTTTCTTTTATTATTATTCTATCTATTTCAACATTTGTATGATGGGCCTCATCCTTTGATACACTCATTGTAATGTTGTATGGCTCTTGAGGTTCAGGGATATTTTCTACTCCTGTTATCTTATTGATCTGAAATTGGTTTGATAACGAGGTATTTAAACCTGTTTCTGCTATGGGATGGAGCCTATCCAGTCCTTGAGTCTTTGTAGGCCTAATTATAAAACCCCCTTTGTCCTTACATAACTCTATCTCCACATCTTTATTGGGTTGATTTATAAGATTTATGTTTTTGTGGGGCTTCTGGGTGTACACACCTTCTTCGATAAAATTTTCTAAAATTCTAGGATTGATTATGATAGAATTTGAATTAAAGTTTAATTGGATGGGTAAGATGCTTTTTTGATGAAATTCCATCTCAACTATGATAATTTTATCGATTTGATTAAAGGTTGACTCTATAGTCCTAATGTATTTCCCAATTTTATTCCCTATAGTTCTTATGCTTTCCTTGTTAGACATTTCTATAGGCAGGTTATTTAAAGACACAGCCTTTTCTATTCTAAAATCATTTAACATCATTGGGTTAAACAATGGCATCCATTCAAAAAAAGAAAATGGGATGTTCCTAAATTTAATATCCTTTTTATCCAAAATGCTATCCTTCATATTCTTATTGGTACAAACAATTAACAAAAAAAGATCCATAAGATGTGTTATACTCACCTCCCTCGGTAGCAGTAATGATAGTTCCTTCACTACATTCTTGATAGTTACTCCCGTACCATTCCAGATACAGATCAGACGTCTTTCTTGCAAGATTTTTTGCTACTGCATAATAACATCATTATCTAGGATGATAGAGACATAATGGCTGATATGATTATTCTTACCTGGATCCTGCTGAATAATAAGCCTACGTGGCGGTGTATAAGCTGCAAGCTTTAATGTTTTGTTAGATGAATTATTACATGAAACTCGATTACTATTATTATTGCTAATCATATAACCATTTTCTTCCTTATTAAGCGAATCAAAGGAGTTTTTAAGAGTTAAATTGAAAGGTTTTTGAGATAACGGATACCTATTTACCTTTTTCTTGTTTCTTACCACTTGCCAGGTGAATTCCTTCTTCTTCGTGCAAACAAAAGTGCTTGGGTAGGTAAGAGTCTGCCTCCCCCCTTGGCAGATAGGGGTTCCTCGGTACCACATAATGATTTGCATTCAGGTCTTCCCACCTTAGCATCCCCGCTGCTTGTGCCCACTTTCGCATATTTTGTTTTTGCGAAAAAATTCATCTGACTGTCCAAGGAATTGACTTTGAAGATCTTCATTTTGGTATCTTTAAAAAACTTAGGGCTATTCTTGTTTGCCCCTAGCACAAAACTGGGTTTTTCAACCCTATACTTGTCCTGCACATTATTGCTCTGTGTTCCCTTTTTGAGCTTCTCTACTAGAGACAGCTCCTTAGGATTTCCATTGGAGATCTTTTCTGTAGCCTAGTCCTTAATAGGGCTTTTATTATTTACCCTTGCTTTGTCCTTCAAACTTTCATTCTGTGATCCTTTTTTATCAATAGGGTTTTTGATAGAATGCTTTTTCGCAGCAAGTTCCTCAACAGGGAGTTGAGAAAATAAAGCATACATATCCCAGTCTATGTTTTGATCTGCTAGTCTTTTTTGTTTTTCTGTGAATTCTTTCAAATGATCATACGAAGGGTGATCCTGTATAGGATTTCTGCAATCTTTCTTCTTATGGCCATATAGCCAACAGTTAAAACAGTAACTAGTGGAAGCCTCTTTCTTCTTTGGAGCTTCTGAATTCAATTTGGGCATCTCGGTCCTAAGAACTGTCATGTTGCGACCAAAAACATCCTTCTCAGAGTGTGAGTGCATGAAACCTAGGTTGATTTGTCATCGAAGGAAGGTAAACTTCCTTTTCAGATGAAAAGTTCGCATATCACATATGATCAGAGCAGAATATGACCATACGAATCATTCACAGATTCTCAAACACTTGCGATTCTACTGCAGAAAATTTCTAATTTTAATGATGATATCCCTGCTTCCAATGGAGATCAAAATTCTCATAAAAAACCCTCTGAAAAAACTACGATTTTATGGCAAAGATTTATAAAAAAATTTATGCCTGCTACAAAGCCGAAATTCTCTTGGCCACACCCCAGGAGAGCTACGATTCAATTACAGAATTAAGTAATTTTACAATGGCCGAAACCCTACTCAGCCTATGTTTTTCATGTATATTCTGCAAGTGAAGAAAATAAACACCTTCCCGAAACCCTAGCCTGAAGATGTGTTGCATTTTTTCCTTAATATTTTCTCCTTTCACCTGCATTTTTTACCTCTATTGACTGCGATGCTTGAAAATTGATTTTTAATAACCAAGGAAGCCCTAGACTGCTCCCTTTTCGGCCTCTGCTCCAGCTCGTTGCTACCCTTAGACTGCTCCAGCTTGCACCTTTAAGCCATTGTGCATATTGAAATAATGGTAATTAATTTGATTATTATTATTTTTACCGAAAATTGATATTTTATTCTCTTATTTCTTGATCAAATCATCACTTTATCATTTATTTGATGATATCCTAAAAAGTTTGACCTTTTTATCCTAAGCTTTATTTAATTAAAATATCATGTCCCATTTTAATTAAATAAAATCCACTTTATCCTATGTGTGCACATGAAAAGGCAATTTCCTAATTTAAAAGAAAAGAGAAAAATACTTTTTGTCTACACATTGAATTCACACTTTTCAAGATGAGTGGACTCTCCTTTTGCCTCTTAATCTCTTCCACACATCTTTTTGCCTCTTAACCATGTCCATTGATTTTGCCTCTTGAGAATAATGTGCACCAAAGTAAAAATGAGGATTATTCTCCACTCTTAGATGTTGCCTCTTAATCTCCCACTGTCCATTGCTCTTTAAAAAGGAGACTCTCCCCTCACTCTTGGCTAGAATCAAGAATCTATAAATCTTGCACTCATGCTATTTTTATGCTATCATTTTGTTTACTTGCATTCATGAGCACTTTTTGCATTTTTCACATTAATTTACTTGTATCTTAGACTAGTATTTCCTTATTGCATTTAGCTTATATCACATATAATTAGGACTTCTTGAGATTTCCTTCTTCATGGATTCTCTCAAGTGTAATGGTTTATAGAAGTGTCTCACATTTTCATCACATTTTTTGCACCCACTGTGGTGCTAGATTCTAGGGTTTAGCTCCATTTCTTGCATTTCCATAATTTTGTTGTCATAGGTTTGTGTCTTTACTTTGCAAGCTAGGAAAATCATATGACAATTCACATCATATTGGGACGACATTTCATAATACCACCAGATGGTATTTGCTAGTTTCTATAATATCAACTATGTGTTCTGGAATATATCGTCTACCTTCTGGTATAATATCATCTTTGTTTAGCACACTCTATCATACAATCCTAAAATATCATCTAGCTTTTAGAGGTATATCATACAATTTTTTGACATATTGTGAAGTGTCAGGAAAATCTGATTTCTTGCACAATTTGAGTCATTTAACTTAGTTTTCTTGCACTTTTCTTGCATTTCAAATTTTCTGGTTTCTTAATAGCACCTAACAAGTGGTTTTACAGGGTTATTGATTTTATTTGTGTACTTTTTCACCCTAACTTATGGTTTTGTAGGATTTTCTTGCCAAAGGAATTGCATTGCAAAGACAACTAGCATTGTGGTTTTGTAGGTTTCCTTGGAGATACAAATAAACATTGTGCTTTCATAGATTTGATTTCCTATCCACGTAGCTTAATTAGTTATCTTTTGGTAAATGAACATGTGCTTGATGTGTTTGGGAGAAACTATGGAGTAGGAGAGTATGCTCTTTTCCTTTTGAAAAATAAAAAATCTAGACCTCCACTAGTTATCCATTTACTTTCTTGTATTTACCTTTAGAGGGCCTATCAAGAGATAAATCTTTTGGGAACAACCCAAGTGGGAAACAAGCGAACCTGGCTAACTCCATCCCATTATAATCAAAATCTTCCTTCAATCTAAAGAGAGGGGAGACTTTTATATTTTCTACTTCTAATGCTTCTTCATGTGTAGGGCCTAGTTTCCTCAATCTTGCTAAGCAAGACTACACTTGACTAGGTGCTTGTAGGACCTTCATGGTCTCAGTCTTATTTACAAGACTACAAGGGAAGTACATTCAACTTGTATAGGGCTAAGAGGTCTCAACCTTTCTTGCAAGACTATACATTTTGGGTTCTTTTAGGGCTATAGGCCTTAATTTCACTTGTGAAACTACAAGGGGTAATCATGAACGGAGACCCTTACTAAAAACCTTAGGATCTAGAGGCCAACCATTTTAGTTGTGTGACTTATTTTGTGCAAGGATTGATCCAAGTGGACTTAGCCGGATCACCCCAAGATACTCACCATATGTGTTCCCTTGGATTCTAAAGCTTGAATATGGCAATGTGGAAAGACGTGTTGTGAGCATTGATCTCTTCCAATTGATCCATAACTTGCATAGTCCTAGGAAAGGTCATTCAACCACTTAATTGTAGGGATAAGAGAATCAAGTTGTGGGAAAAGGTTGAAACACTTCCCTTTTGACCTTAGATAGAATTTTCTTGGTGTGTCTTCATTTTGTGCTAGATCCATGGAAATCATTGGAACATACACATGATGGTAGTTTTCACAAGGTTTTTCTTTGAGACCTCCCAAGTGTTTGTATCATGCAAGATTGCTTTGTCCCTTTCTTAATTGTTTGAAGACTACTCTATGTGTCACACTTGCTTTAAAAAACTTGACTTTGAACTTCAAACTTGCTATCAAAACTAAAATCACACACTATCACAATAATCTACATTGTTGAACCAGTCAAAACAAGGTTTTTGAGTCAAAAGTTGGTATTTTTATGTTTTTTTTACTTAATATCATCTTCTATGGTGAGAAATATTGTACGATAGTTCAGAATATCATCGGCCATTCAGGAAAATATCATTTTTTAATATTGAGAACTATTGTATGGTTTGTTAACGATATATCGTCTAATCCTGAAGTATCGTCTAGTTTACTATGAAATATCCTATGATTTATCTTTCTTGTCTAACTGTCATATGAATTACTATGGTTTGTCATCCTATTTCTGATCCAAGTTGGTTTGGCCTCAAATTTTATCTTAGTTGGTTTAGGAAGCTTATACTTTACTATTTCTAGTCTCTTGGTCTGAAACTAGCAGGTTATGGACTATTTTTAGCTAAAAATGATCACCTTAATACCTTGGTTATATTCTTGATTAGTAAATTTGTTCACTTGTCTACCTCTTTTGGCTATCTTTATCTTTGCTTTAGCCTTATCTCTTGACTTGAGTCACAAGTGTTCTACACAGGGAACTTACCCACAGCTTGGACACTTTGTGATAAATCATCTTGATATCTTTTTACTCTCTTTTTCTTTTTTGACAAGTGAACACTTTGCTTCTTTAGGGTGGACATCAAGTTTTCTTGTGTCATCCTAATTGGATCTTTACATTCTCATTCATGTCAGTAACAACTAGATATAAAATTGGACAAGGGAAGCAACCTCCAATTAGCTTCGATGAATTACCTTTTCCTACCAGTCATCAACGTCATCAAGACAAAGAACCTCAAATTACCTTTGAGAAAGAAGAGGATGATACTGAAGTTTGGTTTGATCCTTTTAGAAGTACCTTTGAGACACCTCTTGCCTTGTCAGGATATAAAAATAGTTTATCTTTGATCAGTCTAGGGAAGAACATAACAAGCAATTGAATGACCTTTTTGAGCATAATGAGAGGTTAAGATAGAGTGAGTTAGGGAGAAAGGCTTACATGAAGGAACAAGCAACTCTTTTGGCTCAAAAATTCAATGCCAATTTCTTTGGAAATAATAGAAATAACACACCTCCAAGATCTCCCCCAAGGTCACAACACAATGTATTTGACTCACCTCCAAGATCTTCACATTCTAGTCATAAATCTCAACATAGAAACAACACGAATCTTGAAATTATTGAAGAAGAGATCCTAAAATTTCAACAAGATGACCATTATCAAAGACTCATGCTGAAAACCTTGGAATAAAATGGTGATCAATATTTCATACACCTAGATTCTAAAGGGTTGAAAATCTCCCATGACTTCGACATTGATGGGTTACCTCAAAGAAAAGAACCATCACCATTGTAAATCACCATTAAGGAGATACAAAACCTAAAAATGAATTTTCAAGCTTGAAAAAAGGAAAAGGAGAAGCCTAAGTCATCATTTTCTATGGAATCCATATGCGCTCTACCTTTTGAAAAAAAACTATACATGATACCTTTTCCAAGAGATGTTGAGATTCCTAAGTATGACAAGTATGACAGAAATGGGGATCCACATGACCATGTTAGATAATTATATGCTTTGAGTATGGACTTTATGCATAATGACACTTACCTTATGAGACTCTTTCCTAGGAGTCTAAATGGATACGCTATGGAGTGGCTCACAAAAACCACACCTTCACTCAAGTCCTTTGATGATCTCATGCAAAGGTTTATTCAATAATACTCTTACAACATTCAACACCCCATGAAAATGCTTATGCAACAACAAACAAAAATAAGGTGAACCTTTTGTTACATTCTTACAAAGGTGGAGGAAGTTACACTCAAGATACCCATGACAACTTCCAAAGAATGAAAATATTGTTATCTTTGTTAATAATCTCATACCTAAGCTGCATTATGATCTTAGAAAGAAAGTATTTTTCACCTTTAATGACATGATTGAGAGTGTTTTTTTAATAGAGGTTTTTTTGGTAAAAAAGGGTGAGATCACATTAAGCAAGGGTAAACCTGTAAATGGTAATGGCTATAACAAAGACAAGAATAAGCCTTGGAATAAGAACAAGCATGTGGTCAATGATGGTATTGTTATTTAACTGTAAGCCTTGGAATAAGAACAAGCATGTGGTCAATGATGGTATTGTTATTTAACCTAAGCCTAAAGAGCCCATTTTCAACTTGGATAGTGCTATCCAAACAACCAAACAACAAGAAGCTACAAAATCTAATGATTCTAATAAAGCTAAATCTTCATGGGAACCTAAGCCTAAATGTGATTTTATCCCCTTGGGAGATTCATGTGATGTAATACTTAAGACCTTACTTCCCAACAAGATTATCACACTACCTTAATATTCAAAACCTTACGAGCCA
The DNA here is from genome assembly GCA_027943335.1 of Chamaecyparis obtusa. Classification (NCBI taxonomy): domain Eukaryota; kingdom Viridiplantae; phylum Streptophyta; class Pinopsida; order Cupressales; family Cupressaceae; genus Chamaecyparis; species Chamaecyparis obtusa. The sequence continues at coordinate 405,963 of BSBK01005094.1, forward strand.
AAGGTGAAACCTAAGTGGTGGAGTGACAACCATTATTGTGAGTATCATAAGAACAAGGGACACAAAACTGATAACTGCATAAAATTGAAACATGTCATTCAAGATCTTATCAAAGATGGGAAGGTTGGAGTAGATTGTCTTGTTAATAATTTTGATCATAAAGCTTTCAAGGAACCACTCCCCAAGTATAAAAAAGGAGAAACATCAAAGAAAGATGGGGATACCAAAATCAACTACACTTATACGAATGATGACAACATCATTCTTATGCTTGAACCTATGAATGAAAACATTAACATGGTGAGACCTAAATATGATGGACCAGACTATGATTCAGATATTGATGAGGCACATAAGGTTGTCTTTAAAGGTTTTAGTTCTTCGACCATGCAACCCCAATCTTGCAATGAGCATAAGCACATGATTATGCTTAGAGGTGTCAACTCTCCTTCACATAGGGAAAGTCTAAATGTTGTCACTAGGGTTCAACCCAAGGTTATTCTTAGGGGTCCAAATTCTTCCAAGAAAGTCAACCCTAAATAAGTGGCATCCTCTTCCAAACAAGCCTCTACTTCTATCATGTCAAACTATAATCTAGTAGATCAACTTCAATGTACCCAGCGTAGATTTCAATCTTTGAGTTGCTAGATTTATCACCTACGCAAAAGGAGATCTTAGAGAAAGCTTTGCAAACAACAAGTATCCCCAAAGACATTGAAGCTAATAAATTTTAGACCATGGTTAATCACATTGTTTCTCCACATTACCTTTCATTTTCTGAGGAAGAAGACAAGTCTTTAAGTCACCCACATAACCTTTCCCTACATATTGAAATCCAAATCTATCAAACCCAAGTCAAACGCGTGTTGATAGATAATGGTATTAGGTTAAATATTTATTCTTTTAGCATGATTAAATAGTTGGGATTGTTAGAGTTCACCATCGATCCAAGGAAAATGATTACTATTAAAGCCTATGAAAAAGTTGAAAGATCTTCTAAAGGATTAATTGTGTTACCCATTCAGATTGGTCCAGTGGAAAAAGATGTGGTCTTTCAAGTTCTTGATATCCATCTTACTTACAACATATTGTTAGGGATACCATGGATCCATGATATGCAAGCGGTTCCCTCTACCTACTATCAGTGCATAAAATTTCCCTTCAACGGTATTGAGATTTCTATTCCAAGAGATAATTCTATGTCTATCAACACACTTACTTCTGAATCCTTAGTACCACATGATAGAGCTTCTAATGATACTAAGACTACGCTTGTTGATTGTGAGAGGAAGTTAAAAATGTTGAATCTTGGGATGGGGGAATATCAACTACATTCTATTGCTACACTCCCACTTTCCCCTCGTTCTTATGATAAACCTTCAGAGGATAAGAAGTCTTCATCCTCCACTATGAAAATTTTTGGGACCTTTGTCTAGTCCTCAGTACCTCTAGAAGGTGAAAAATAAGAACAAGCTATTAGAGGACGGGTCTATAGAGAGGAAGAACTGGAGGAAGTTATGCTTACCGTTGTAGTCTCTCCAAAAGATATAGAAAAGGCTATGAGTTTCTAGCTAGGATGGGTTACCTAGGTCATGGTCCTTTGATCAATAAGAAACATGCTCTTGTTGAACATATGAGTCACACAAGTTGAAGGAAATCTAAGGATAAGACTGGATTGGGATTTTTTAATGCATAACCAATTTTTGACCCATCTCCTGATAATTCTAGTTAATCTGAAGAAGAGATTGTGCCTACTCATACTTTTGACCAAGATGAGGATTTTTTTCCCTCTACTGTCATTCTTTGGAATGAAGAAGGATCTCCACTAGAACACAATGATGAAGCTTCCACATCTCACCAAAGTGAAGAGTTATATGTTGAAGATCCTAATAGAGAATGCATTGACAATAACATGGCATGGTTGTTACAAAGAGAAAATACTACTGACTCGTGGGTTTATGAATGGGATTTTCTTTCAGTCGAATCAATGGAATTGGGAATAGATGTGGTGCATACTTATGCTAACCAAATCAAAGTGGTAGATGAGTCACCTGTGGCTCCTTACAAGTCAAACTTGCATGTTGCTTTCATTGATCAAGTTAACCACTCTAGGAATTAGATGGATCTAGGTACTTTTGAGGAAGACCTTATAGACTCTGAATATCTTGTCACTAGAGATGACTTCCCCCATATCATTGCTTTAGAACCTTCCACTTCTCTCCCACTCATGTACCTTGACCTTATTGATTGGTCACAACATAATCAACAACATGCATTACCTTCTTTCCAAAATGATTATGAAATAGCCTGTTACCTCAATGCTATTAAGCTAGTAGTTTCTTCCACCAGTGAAATAGTAATAAACATGACTGAAATAGATATCAAGTACCCTAGTCACAAAATAAAAAGTAAATTGAAAAAGAATAGGTGCTCTGATTGCGAAAACCACTTTGTGGTGGTGTTAGAGACAAAAAAAAAAAGTAAAAACAAAAGACGTATCCAAGGGTGAAAACCTCTTTGAGGTGCCTCAGGATGAGGTACTTGGTATTCTACCTAGTTATTTTAAAGATAGATCTTTGGTATGGATATAGATAACATAGACTATAAATATTGGTATAATTGAAGCACCTTGGATCATACATTTAGCTTAATCTCTATCAGCGGATGAAAAACAATAGTTTACTGAGTTCTTCAAAGAAAAAAAATCAATTTTTCTTGGAGATATGCAGACATGTTAGGGTTGAGCACTAATCTAATTATACATCATCTATCCATAGCTCTTGGTGTTAATCCAGTTAAATAGAAATTATGAAATATGCATCCACACATAGCTCTCTTGGTCAAAGCTGAATTAGAAAAACTCTTGAGTGCTGGATTTATAAGAGCTATAGATTATGTTGAATGGATCTCAAATATTATACCTATATCTAAACATGATAACTCCATTCATGTGTGCACAGATTTTTGAGACCTTAATAAAGCTTGTCCAAAGGATGACTTTCCACTTCCAAACATATACATGATCGTGGATATGACTATGGGTTATGAAATGTACTCTCTCATGGATGGTTTCTTGGGATACAATTAGATTAAAATACCTCTTGAAGATCAAGAAAAGACTACCTTCACATGTGCATGTGGAACCTTTTGTTGGAACATCATGCCATTTGGACTAAAAAAATGTTGGAGCTACCTATCAAAGAGATATGACTGCCATCTTTCATGACATGATGCATAGAAATGTGGAAGATTACATGGATGATACCTTGGCTAAATCTAAGAAAAGGAACATGCATCTTGAAGATATGAGTTTGATCTTAGACAATATGGAACAATTCCAACTCAAATTAAACCCTAAGAAATGTGTTTTTGGAGTCACCTCGGGAAAACTACTTGGATACATCATTTCAACTAAAGGAATCAAGGTTGACCCCGAAAAGGTCCAAGTTATAATGGAGATTCCACCTCACAAAAACATTAGTCAATTAAGGAGTATACAAGGGCACCTTCTGTCCATCAGGGGGTTCATATCCCAACTTGTAGAAAGAGCTCAACCTTTCAATAAGAATATGCACAAAGGAGCTTCATGTACATGGAATGAGGAATGTGATAAAAGTCTCAATCAAATCAAGGAATATTTGGCCAAACCTCCAATATTAATGCCTCTTATTCCAGGAAAACCTCTTATTTTGTACATCTCAGCTACAACTACATCCTTGAGGGCATTATTGGCACAACAAGATGAACATGGGAAGGAAAGAGATATATACTACATTAGCAGAACATTAGTAGCTTATGAGATCAATTACAACAACATTGAAAAATCTTGCCTTGTAGTGGTGTTTGTGTCTCAAAAACTCAAACATTATATGCTGGCACATACTACACAACTTGTAACAGAAATCGATCCTTTGAAATACTAACTAAATAAAGCTACTCTTACTGGTTAACTAGCTAAATGGATGATGATTCTCTTTGAATTTGACACTGAGTGTGTTGATTGTAAGGCCATAAAAAGACAAATAATTGTTGATCAACTAGTTGAATTCCCTCTACATGATGATGCTCCTATATAGATTGAATTTCCTGACTCATCTTTTATGTATGTGACTAAATAGACATGGAAGATATTCTTTGATGGGTCTCACACATAGAATGGCATTGGAGTTGGTGTTTTGTTTATCACACCTCATGGTTACACTATCCCAAAGTCATATAAGTTGTTATTTCCTTGCATGAACAATATAGAAGAATATGAGGCTTTCACAAATAGGATTAAATTGGCCACTAAATGGATAATCACTGAGCTACATATTTTTGGAGACTCTCAGCTTATCATCAATTAGACTAACGATGACTATTAGACTAAAGATGAGAAATTGATTCCTTACAAGAGGATGATTGATGATCTCAAGAATTACTTCACTTTTGTCACTTTCTAGTACATCCCTAGAGCTGAAAATAGGGTGGCTGATGTCATGGCTACTTTGGCTTCTATCTTACAATTGGAGGAGCATGAGTCTAGATTTCAATTCCTAGTGGAAGAACTACAATACCCTACCTATGATTCCCTAACAACCATGTTATATGCACTGTGATTGGTTAGGATTCCTCTCGATATGCTAACATTTACTCTTACCTGCATGACCAAATCATTCTTGATAACCTAACCCGTAATGAGAAACTACAACTCATTTGCAACACTTCTCACTATACCCTCATCTCTGGTGACTTGTTTAGGAAGGGTCTTGATGGAACACTTCTTAGGTTCCTTGAGAAAGATGAGTTTGAACATGTGTTAGTTGAAGTCCATGATGACGTATGTGGGTCTCACTTGAATGGTCTTATGCTAGCTCAAAAGTTACTGAGGGTTAGTTACTATTTGCCTACTATGCAGATAGATTCCATGTGTTATACTAAGTCTTGTAAGAAATGTCAAATGTATGGAAATATGATACATGCTCTAGGAAGGGAGCTTATTCCATCTATTACACATTGGCCTTTTCAACAATGGGATTTTGATTTGGTTGGTCAAATACATCCTAACTCATCTAGTGGACAAAAATTTATCATTACTGCAATAGAGTATTTTACAAAGTGGGTTGAGGTTATTCCTCTCTCAACCGCTACTGCAAAACAAGTGTCTTTATTCATCTTCAATTATATCATTTGTCGCTATGACATACCTTCCTCCATAATTAATGATAATGGAGGATAATTCAAAAACATATATTTTAAGCAATTGTGTAAGAAATTTAAAATTAAGCAACACTGATCTTCAATATACTACCCTCAAGGCAATGGCTAGGCTGAAGCTTCTAATAAGACACTACTGAAAATCTTACACAAAATAGTTAACAAGACAGGAAGGGATTGGCACTTACAAATCAACCCTACACTATGGGCCTACAAAACTAGCATTCACAAACCTATTAGAGCTACACCCTTTGGACTTGTTTATGGATCTAATGTTGTTTTACCTCTTGAGGTTGAGATACCCTCCCTTAAGGGTTTTTTTGAAAGGCCTCATCACAGATGACAATTATAGAATCATGCGCATACAAGAACTAGAACTTCTAGATGAGCATACAAGAGATACATTTGATCACATGAGGGTATATCAGAAAAGGATGTCACAAAGCTATAACAAAAAGGTTCATTCTATACAATTTCAGGTTGGAGAGCTCATCTTGAGAGAGAATCCCAAAAATCAACAGAATATAGCACAAAAAGGGAAGTTTGAAACAAATTGGCTAGGTCCCTACATAGTTACTGCTACTTTTGGGTATGGTTCCTATCATCTTTCTACACTTGAGGGAGAAAATCTCCCTGAACCTATCAACATCCTTCATCTAAAGAAATTTTGTGCATGAAGCTCCAGAGCTTTGTACATATCTTAATGTCCTGAAAAAATTCAAAAAAATTGATATATGATCCTGAAAAAATCCCAAAAAGTAGAAAAAGTCCTAAAAAATGACCATCTTAGTGAAAAGCTGGAAAAAAGGTGCTCTGATGCATCAACCCCCCCACCCCCCCCCCCCAAAAAAAAAAAAAAAAAGTGTCTTGGCGAAAACCTAGAAACAAGCGTCATGATAGCAAAAATAGTCCTTCAAAGTGGTGAAAACCTAGAAACAGGCTCTACTTGAGACCCATGCGCTCATATCTACCAGCTTGTCGCTTTGCACTCTAAACCCTTTCGACTTCCACTTCTAATATCCTTGGTCTGAGATTGATCTTTGTCTAGGGATAGGGGGCATAAATTGTATCCTCCTTTGGTGTGTGATGGTGTTTCTTAGTGACTCACCCAAAATAATGTTTCTTAACACTTATCAAATATGCTACTTTGATTCAATTCTTTTTCTACAATCTAGGATTGTGCAATATTTCTCACCTACAGGCATGAGTCCTAGCAAGTTAGTGATTATCTTTTTCATTTTTCACACTGCACTTAAACTAAAATGACTGAGGCATGTTATGACTTTTTTTTTCTATTGAAAATATAGAATCAACTGAGTACAACTAATCGTTACAACCATAGTTTGACTTGTATACACCTAAAAATGGTCACCTAGACTATTAGCCCCTCGCTAGCATTTTTGCTAAAAATCATCAATTGCTTATTTTTTTATCAAATCCTAATTCTATCATTTATTTGATTATTTTCTATGGGCTAACCATCTTATTCTAAAGTATTTATTTATTAAAAGAATTCCCTCCCCTTTTAATAAATAAAAAGCCCCCACTTTTCCTCTTATCCTAAGTTGCACAAATAAACCACTATTCTTATAAAAAAAGAGAAAAAACACTTTTGTCTCATATGGACACAAAAGTCAATTCTTATTTTCTCATTGGAGGATATTTGTGCACATGGATTGCTCCTCTTTCAAGCTCCACCGTCAATTAAATCTTTTGCCTCTTAATTTCCATGGTCCATTCCTTCTCATTTCTTATAAAAGGAGAGCTCTCTTCTTCATTCTAGATCCCCAACTTTTTATGCTAACTTTATGCTGTAGGATTTCTAGGTCACTTTGGAGCTTTGGAAGATTTGGAGCATTCTTAACATCTACAATATATTCTTGCATTCTTAGCTTAGTTTCATATTCATGCTTTCTTATATTAGCTTCATTTCCATGCTCTATATTAACTCATATAGATTAATTAGCTTGGGTTGTAACACTTACATCTATTTCCTTTCATAGCATAGCTTGCACCTTTCATTTCTATAGCTTAGCTTGCATCTTCATCCTAATCTAGTTGCATTGCATTTCATTTGATTCTTGAGGATATTGGCATTCTTTCCCTTGTCTTCATTTGAATCTCCAATTGCATGGTTTACTAGCAAGGTTATTGGCTTAATAGCTCTAGCTGAGAGCATTCTTAAACACCCTTGCACTCCATGCCTAGGGAGCTATGGATCAATTTTTGAGACCTCATTCTTGAGTGTTCTTGAATGTAATGATTCATAGAAGTGCACTATTTAGAGTGCACATTTTTGGCGCCCACCGTGGGGCAGAACATTAGCATTTTGTCTTTTATTTTCTGCATTTTCATCATTTTTAAGCTTAATTTCGGTCTCTGGTTTTTCTGTCTCTGAGTGTCGTGCGACATTTTACTAGTGTCGCGTGACAGTTTTTTGTATAGAAGTGTGACACTTTACCAGTTCAAAGTGTTGCACTGTTTGGCAGATAGTGTCGCACTGTTTTATGTATTCTGTCACCTGCAGGTATAGAGAAGTGTCGCACAGAGATAAAGCGTCACATCCGTATACGGAAAAGTGTCACATGACATTTCTGGTGACTGTACTATTGTTTGTACCTGGCAATGAGCTTGTTTTTAGCTTTTTTTGTTATCTTTCAAGTTTTAGGTTCTCTGCTATCTTTTTGAAAATATTTGAAAATTTCAGCGTTTCCAGAATCCGTGCCACTCTAGAAAATGGGCACCCATTTTTTAGAAATTTTCACAAACAGTATCAAAAGTTTAAGTGTGATATATCGTTGGAAAGGTCTTTCCGAGACTAATCCAACCATGCTAGTTTCATTCTCAGATTTTACCATTTGATTAGCTATTTTACTTGCAGATTATCTAATTTTTTGATGTGCTAACCATTGTGGAGCTAACAAGTTGTGCGTGTAGGTGCTCTCATTGCTTGAAATTTGCTTAAGAGAACGCATGTCAAAGAGGGCTTACTAATGGTTTCTGCAGGGCTACCCTAAGCATAAAAACCAAATCAAGTGCTTGTTTAATTGCTTTCTTTATTGAGTGTGGCATATACTAGTTGTTTCATTTCATAGGCACTTAATACCTTGTTGTAGGAATTTTGAGGTGGTAGGAGAGTATGCTCTTCACCCTTGTGGTGAAATAGAAATCTTGACCCATTTTGGGATTTTGAAAGCAAGGGGGTAATTAAATCTTTGCTTGGTGTGTTTGGGAGAAATTCTTGAAATAGGGGAGTATGCTCTTCACCCTTGTGGTGAACCAAAAACCTTGAACCTCAAGAGTTGATCCACTTCTTGTTTAGTTCTTAGGATCTTTTAGAGGGCCTGCTCTTGAGCAATCAAGAGGAATGACCCAAGTGGGGACAAGCCTTTTGCCAACTCTTCCAACCCACTATAAACTCAAGGCTATCAAGGACACAAAACCTTGTTAGACATAACACTTGTCTTCGCTTGATGTGAGTAGCTCATGGGATTGTGACCATGGGGAAAGCATTGAGCAAGAATGCTTAAGGTACTCTTGAGGCCGCGAGGTTCATTACTTGCCACAAGGTAAGGAGTCCCTTATGGGGAGCAAGAGAGGTGTTATGAATGGAAGCCCTTACTAAGAGCCATTAGATAGAGGCCACCTTTTTTTTTGCCACTTAGCTTCTTGGTGCAAGGATTGATCCAAGTGGACTTACCCAGATCACCCCAAGACACTCACCATATGTGTTCCTTTGGTTGTGTTTTTGACACTTCCATGACAACGCCAATATCTATTGTGGGCAACCACTTTGTGTGAGGCAAGGGAGCATCAAGTTGTGGGCTAAGTTGCTAAGTAATGAGCCTTGACTTTCTAGGTAGTAAGTGCTTGAAGTGTTTTCATTGTGCTATACTAGTGTAAACATTCTCAACATTCAAACAAAATGGTAGCATTCATAAGGTTTTCTATTTTGATATCACAAGTGCTTGTCTTGGCAAGGTTGCTTTTGCCCTTGTTTCAAGTGTTCTACGACATGTTTGATCCTATACTGTTTGCAAACCTATCTTTTATCTACTGTTACTGCTTGTCAAATTGAGAAATTACACTATCCAACCTTTGAGCTTGATCAATTGCTTCCAAAACTAAGTTTTTTATGTTCACTGGTCAAAGAGTCGTATGACCATGGAACAGTGTCGCACCCTGTTCTGAGAAATATCGTGCGATAATTCATCCCTAAACAACTGTCACCCCACTTGCCTAGAAAGTGTCACATGAGCTACCTAGAAACTGTCGCCCTGCTTAGCACGAAGTGTCGCCTAGTCTTAAAGTGTCACCTTGCTTGCCTAGTAATTGTTGCCCTGCGTCATTCTATTGTCTTGTCGCTGTTGCAATCTGGAGTTGCTAAACTTGAGTTTTAACTAGTCGTAGAGTGTCTTTTCCTATTCTTATCTGAAGCTAGACTGTTATCTGCATGCTTAGATTTGTTCTAGATTAAAAAAAAATGAGCTAAAACTATTGGGTTTTGAGCCTAACAAATGCTACTCTCAATCACTTGTCACATTACGGTTACCTCTCTAGCTACTTGCTAATCGAGCTTCTTGCTCATCTCTCGGCTTAAGTCAATTGATTGTTGTAAGTTCTTGAGCACTTTTAACGAGCCATCTCTATTGTTCCACTTTGACAAGTGATCTTTATTAGCTTTGATTATCTCAATATCTGAGAAACTTTATCTCATTCTATTAGTCAACCAACAATTCTTTTTCATGCCGGTTACAACTCAGTCTCAATTTGAGCAAGAGAATCATCCTCCATTCAATTACACTCAGTTACCTTCTCCAACTAGATGCTCACAAGTGCCCGCTCGCAACGATAGTTCTAGTTCTGACCAGTCTAAGGATTCTAAGGCTACCTTGTGGTACAAAGGAGGCTTCCTCTTTTCCACATTTGAGTCCCCCAAAAATATAGACATTGTCTCACTTACCATGAATGAACAAGAGAGATATCATCGTATGCAAGACCACTTTGAGCAAAGAGATAAACAAGCACTCTTGGATAGAGAGTATAGTAAAAGCTTAATGGAAGCTGCTAGGTGCATGACTTCAAGAGGGATGTCTCATGAGCAACCCAAGACTAGTGGTTATGAGCATAGACCACTTTTTGATGCTAATGGCAACAATGGTAACAACATGCCACCAAGGTCTCCTCCAAGATGAACTTTTGTTGTACCCTCTTCACCTCCTAGACTACCTCCCTCTTGTCATGAGGAAGAGGTTGTTGATGAGATTTCTAGTGAGGATCTTATTGCATTTGAACAAGATGAGGACTCCCAACGAAAGATGCTTAAGCTTTTAGAGTGCAATGGAGACCAATATTTCCAATATATGACTTCTAGAGGATACAAGCTTCCTCCCGGCTATGATGTCAGACAAATTGTCCAACAAAGAGTACCAACTGAATTGGAAGTCCTTCAGGAAGAATTACGTCAGACAAAACAACGCCTTACCCAAATGGAAATCAAAAGAGAGACTCCAAAGGTCTCTTTTGTAGAATCAATTTGTGCTCTTCCTTTTGATAAAAGTCTATACATGGTTCCATTTCCTAGGGATATTGAGGTTCCTAAGTATGATAAGTATGATGGAAATGGTGATCCCCATGACCATGTGCGTCACTTTTATGCTCTTAGCATGGACTTTCTTCATGAAGACACATTTTTGCTATGATTATTCCCTCGAAGCTTAAGAGGACAAGCTTTAGAATGGTTTACAAAGTTGACACCTCCTTTGAAGACTTTTAATGAGTTGGCTATGCGCTTCACACAACACTATTCATACAATATCCAACAGCCTATCACCATGATAGATCTTGGTGCTTTGAGACAAAACCAAGGAGAGTTATTTGCTACTTACTTGCAACGTTGGAGGTCATTATATTCTCGATATCCTCATCAGCTACCTGAGAGAGAAAAGATTGACATTTTTGTCAACACTCTAGTGCCTGAGCTATATTATGATCTAAGGAAACAATCATTCTCCTCTTTCAATGACATGGTTGAAAGTGCATATTGGATTGAGGATGTGGCCATTAGGAAGGGGGATATTGTTATTAATAAACATACTAGAAACAATGGCAAAGACAAGAAAAAACCTTGGAATAGAAACAAGTATGTTGTCAATGATGGGGTTGTAGATGCCCCTAAACCTAAAGATCCTACTTTCAACCTTTCTAATGCCATCTACGCAACAAAACAACAAGAAGCTGCCAACGCTCAAAATGCTCTTAAGCCTCAGAATGCAGATAAGCCAAAGAAGCAATTCCGATGACGAGTCTATACCCCATTGGTTGAACCATATGATGTGATTCTTAAGACTTTGGTTGCCAATAATTATCTTACGCTTCCTGAGAAAACTCATCCCTATGATCCACTAGTTAAGCCTGATTGGTGGAGAGAGGATCATTACTGCCACTATCACAGAAACAAGGGACACAAGACTAACAATTGTTTCATGCTTAAAGATGCTATACAAGATCTCATTGACAACAACACAATTCTCATAGATGGCTTAGTTAAAAATTTTGATCACATGGCTTTCAAAGATCCTCTACCTAAGTATGACAAAGGTGAAACCTCTCAAGCACATAAGAAGAATCATGATGCTAAGATCAACTATGCATATACTTCTGATTTGCCTGTGATCAACATGGTAGAGCCCGTTGAGAGTGTTCTTATGATGAGATCCCAAGATGATACTAAAGCCAATCATGGTATGCCAAAGTTGGTCTTCCAAACACGTGGTAGTTCATCTTCCTGAAGTGAGGCACTGAATGCTATTACTAGGGGGCAAGCTAAACTAGTCCTTAAAGCTGCACCTGATCCTAAACAAGTCTCATCTTCCAAACCAACAGTTCCTTTAGCTTTGTCTAGCTATGATCTTGTCCATCAGTTGCAACGGACGCCCGCACAGATATCTATTTTTGAGTTTCTTGAGCTATCCCCTTTGCACAAGGAGATCCTTGAAAAGGCTTTGTGTACAGCTAATGTCCCTAATGACATTGACCCAGATAGGTTCCAGGCTATGGTCAACCACATCTCATCACCTCATTATCTATCCTTTTCTACAGAAAATGATGTATCTATTAGCCACCCTCACAATCTTGCCTTACATATTGAAGTTATGGTCTACAATACTCGAGTCCGCTGAGTCCTGATAGACAATGGTGCTGGGTTAAATATTGTTTCTTTCAATGTTGTGCAACAGTTGGGTTTGTCAGAATTTGTTGTAGATCCTAAACAAAAAATTACTATAAAAGCATATGATGAAGTTGAAAGATCTTCCAAAGGTCTTGTCACGCTACCTGTTCGAGTGGGCCCTATCACAAAAGAGATTATGTTCCAAGTATTGGACATCCCACTTGCTTATAACCTTCTTTTGGGTCATCCTTGGATCCATGACATGCAATATGTGCCTTCTACATACCATTAGTGTGTCAAATTCCCACATAACGGAGCTGAAATTGTGATTCCTGGGGATCATTCTATTGCTATTAATGCTCTTGCTGCTACTAAAATGTTTGTTCCTCACAAAAAACCCTCTGATGATCCTACTGCATCCTTGGTTGCCACTGAGAAAGCTTTTAAGATGATGAGCCTTGGTATGGGTGAATACACGCTGGATTCCATTGCTGCTATGCCTATTTCTCCTAGATCATATGGGAAACCTTCTGATAAGATGAAGACTTTTGCTTCTGCCATGACAATTTTTGGTAATTTTGTTCAAGTGTCCGTACCCCTAGAGGCAAAAAGAGAAGAACAAGCTGTTAGAGAATGGATCTATAGAGAAGAAGAGGGTGATATGACTATTGCTACTCCTATTTCTCCCAAGCGCTATGGTAAAGGCTATAAATTTTTGCAAAAAATGGGCTATCAAGGTCAAGGACCTATAAATAATAATGGACACGCCCTGGTTGAGCCTTTGAGTCATACTAATGGCTGACCCTCTAAGATTACAATAGGTCTAGGATATGGTGCCGATGATGACCTCCCTACATGTTCTAGAAATGCTCCCATGATTAGTGATTCAGACACAAATAAAGATGAGTCACCACTACACACTATGGCTCAAATAGGAGATGATCTTCCTTCTACTTCACTCCTTTGGAGAGGAGAACACATACCTAACAATGATTCAGCTAAAGCTTCTATGTCTAGAGATAATGAATTTGATACCCGAGCTAGACAATGTAGGAATATTTTGCAGTTAATGAAAAGAGGAGATCTCACACATAATGAAGTTGAAGCCTCTACTTCTAAAGGTCCTAAACCTTCTTGGTGCAAGCATCCCAGTAGAAGCGTAACAACAGATTCAAATGAATATGAATGGGATACTCTCTTTGACGGATCTTCCATAGTGGATATGGAAGTGGATGTGGTTCATACTTAAGGTGACCAACCTGACGTAGTTGATGAGTCTCATGTAGGGTTTGATGAGTTTAATCCACGTATTGCTTTAGTGGACCACACAATTCCTTCTATGACAAGTCTAGATCTTAACACTTTTAGAGCTTACCCTATAGGCCCGACCTCTCTTGTCACCATAGATGACATCCCTCGCCTTAATGCTATTGAACCAGTCACTTCATTTCATCTCACAAAATCAGCTCTCATAACTTGGTCCACCCAGGATCAACATGCCATTAAACATGTTACTTCTTTCACCAGTGAACCAGCAACAAAAAGGACTGAATCAGAAATCAAGTATCTTAATCATCAAATCAAAAAAAAAGAGCAATGGTTGGATGGCAAAAACCACATTGTGGTGATATCCAAACCTAATAAAAGTAAAAATAAAGACCTGCTAAAAAATGATGATTATCAAATAACATATGACAAGTTGATTCTTTACAAAAAAATGGTGAAATTTTTCAAGCGTTATTTCCCATATGTCATATTTCTGCACATTCCTAGAGCTTAGATCAAAGTTTCTAATGCCTTGGTTACTTTGGCATCCATGTTACAATTTAAAAAGCATAAATCCCACTTCAAGTTCCTGGTGGAAGAATTACGCTATCCTGCCCATAATTCCTACACTGCCACCATCTTTTCCTATTTCCAAGATCACGTTATCCTTGAAAATCTCATCCATAACACCTCACACTTTACCCTCATCTTTGGTGACTTATATAGGAAGGGTCTAGATAGAACTCTCCTTACGTGTCTAGAAATAGAGGAGTCAGACAAAGTGCTAGCTGAAGTCCACGACGGTATATGTATATCACACTCTAACGATCATGCGCTAGCTTGGAAATTGCTTAGGGCTGGTTCCTATTGGTTAGGGCCTTGTATTATTATAGCAGCATTTGGGTCTGAGGCCTATCAGTTATCTACATCAAAGAAAGCAAAGCTTACCGAGCCTCTCAATGTTCTACATTTGCAGAAGTTCTACGCCTAAGGTTTTGGAGCTCTTTGTACATATTTTTATTGATCTTGAAAAAATTCCAAAAACAAATTCATATATGATGCTGAAAAAAAATCCTAAAAAGCATATAATGTCCTGAAAAAAGGAACATCCTAGTGAAATCCTAGCAATAGGCGCTTTGATGTCTCACCCCCAAAAAAAACTAGAAAAAGTACCTTGGTGAAAACCTGGAAACAGGCGCCTTGGTAGCAAAAATACAAAAAAATTTGAAAAAAGTCCTAAAAAAAATCTATCAAGTGGTGAAAACCTAGAAATAGGCACTGCTTGAGACCCTTGCACCTATGTCTATCAGTCTTATGTGGTGCTCTTTCGCTCCACTTCTCACTTTGTCTCCCCTAGCCTAGAATTGACTCTTGTCTTAGTCTAGGGGGCATACATTGTTTTAAGCTTATCTTGGGTCTCTCTGTACATCTGGGTTTCTTGGGCAACTTGGTTCCAATGGTGTTTTTCAACACCACCCCAACTATGTTTTTCAACACTACCCTAGCATCGAGTGTTTCTTAACACTTATTAGATATCCTCCCCACAATCTAGATGATGCAATATTTCTCACTAGCAGATGTGATACTCAAAGTTTGACTCTATGACCTACACACACACTTAAACATTTGGCTCACTGAGACTTGTTTGACTTTATTTCTTTGTGTGTTGTCTATGATGATTTCTTTGCTGAGTGTTCTATCCCTAATAGTTTTCGATGATGCATAGCTAGAAGACTGGGGCATGAGAACATGTTTTATTGCTTTTTCTACTTGTGGGTATATCTTGTTCATTCTTTATGTCATTAGCATTCGTGATTGATCCACTTGACACTAAGGACTTACAAGGTATCATCCTTGATTGTTTTTTTAAGTGCATGCTTATAGTCATCTTGACTTTCCTTGTGTCTCGATGCGAGTATAATCTTGCCATATCAAACTTAGGTAATCTCACTTCACTAGTCATCTTCACCTACATGTCTTTGATGCCTAGGTGGGATTCCCACATTCCTATCTGATATAGATCATATTCAGATCCACATAGTTATACTAGTGTGTATTGTATGATCTTGCGACACTACCAATAACGCTCAATGATGAAAATTAGAGTCTAAAAGCTTTGTAACCTTGCAAGTAAACCACTTTTCATAGTAGCTTGCAATTTTAGGTTCATGTTAGTTAGTTTTGCATCTTGCATATGGAGAGAGCTCTCCTTTCATCTTTTGTGGACCTGTCGATCAACTGCGCTCACCTTTCACTTCTTCTCGATCATGTCTTTCGCTTCTTGTCTTTCATATCACAACATTTTATCTTCATTTCAGGATCGAAACTAAAATTCGAGTTAACCTTGATCATCATTTTTCCATCTTCCGCGCAGTTGACTAACCCTTTTTGAGGCTTGATCTTTCAATCTTCGCTAGGGCATCCTTTCCTTCTTCATCTCCATCTCTCTCAGCCTTCTAGTCTTTCATTCATTTCATTTCATCTCTCTCTAAGGTCTTGAATGGGGCATATCTTCACTACTTGATGGTTATTCTCTTATCTTTCATCTTTGATTATGATTTCTAGTGATTTGATCATGTTGCTCTTGCTTCTGCCTTCCCTCTACTTGATTTCGCTTTCTATCCCGAGGGGGCAGACACATCATATCCTATTGGCTATTCTCTGGAGCATCTGCTTGACCTTTCCATTTTCTTTGATCGATCTATCTTTGCGCTTGACATGTTAGTTCTCATCTCAAGTCCTGATATTGTCCATCTCTTTCCTAAGTGTTCAGTACTGTCACTACCAGGTTGATCATGCAGGATTTGCTCTCTCTCTGCACTTCATTCTTCAGATTTAGATCGCTATTTCTTGCCTTCTTGGATGATCTATTCTTTGACGTAATGTGTTCCTAGATCGATCATACATTAGTCAAAGAGGGGCAAATGTATACACCTAAAAATGGTGACCTAGACTATTAGCCCCTCGCTAGCATTTTTGCTAAAAATCATCAATTGCTTATTTTTTTATCAAATCCTAGTTCTATCATTTATTCGATTATTTTCTATGGGCTAACCATCTTATTCTAAAGTATTTATTTATTAAAAGGAATTCCCTCCCCTTTTAATAAATAAAAAGCCCTCACTTTTCCTCTTATCCTAAGTTGCACAAATAAACCACTATTCTTATAAAAAAAGAGAAAAAGCACTTTTGTCTCATATGGACACAAAAGTCAATTCTTATTTTCTCATTGGAGGATATTTGTGCACATGGATTGCTCCTCTTTCAAGCTCCACCGTCGATTAAATATTTTGCCTCTTAATCTCCATGGTCCATTCCTTCTCATTTCTTATAAAAGGAGAGCTCTCTTCTTCATTCTAGATCCCCAACTTTTTATGCTAACTTTATGCTGCAGGATTTCTAGGTCACATTGGAGATTTGGAAGATTTGGAGCATTCTTAGCATCTACAATCTATTCTTGCATTCTTAGCTTAGTTTCATATTCATGCTTTCTTAGATTAACTTCATTTCCATGCTCTAGATTAACTCATATAGATTAATTAGCTTGGGTTGTAACACTTACATCTATTTCCTTTCATAGCATAGCTTGCACCTTTCATTTCTATAGCTTAGCTTGCATCTTCATCCTAATCTAGTTGCATTGCATTTCATTTGATTCTTAAGGATATTGGCATTCTTGCCCTTTTCTTCATTTGAATCTCCCATTGCATGGTTTACTAGCAAGGTTATTGGCTTAATAGCTCTAGCTGAGAGCATTCTTAAACACCCTTGCACTCCATGCCTTGGGAGCTATGGATCAATTTTTGAGACCTCATTCTTGAGTGTTCTTGAATGTAATGATTCATAGAAGTGCACTATTTAGAGTACACATGACTAACTATCAAAACTTTTACAAAGGAGATATATGTCAAGTATCTACCATAGTTACAAAAAACTTTTTACAAAGTATTACATGGACTGAGGAAGATTAAATACAAAATATTTCAAATTTCCTTCTGAAAAGTATGTACTAGAAAAACACCACAAGGATCATCATATTAGGACTTATCAGTCCTAGCCTTTTTCCTGCCAGTCCTCTTCACTGTTACTCGGGTTGTACTCATTTGATCTCCATTACTCTTCACTGTTTTCTGCATTTCCACCATCTGTATTTCTATCTGGAACATCCCTTCTGTCACTTTCATTAATGTCACGTGGTTGCAGAGTGCCTTGGATGCTAGGATTGGATGGAACACTACCATAGTGATCTTCAGATCTTTGAAACTCTCTATATGTAAGTTCAGGAACAGTTACATTCTGGATGTCTTTGCAAACAAAACTGTAGCCCCTTCCTTAATCAGACTTTGGAACCTATCTCTCGAGATTTGGATGGTAGCAGTAACTTGAGACAAGATAGTGAAATATGTGAGTTTAGAATAAAACTCAGTAAGGTCCTAGCTTGAAAGATGTCTTCATTTCTCTATTTCCAAATCAGCCATAGAACTTTAGTAGTAAAGGTAATCTAGAAGTCATTAAGCTTGTTGTCAAAGGTCTCCACATATCCAGCCAAAATTTCATGCCAAGAAAGACTCAAAGCAAAATTCCTCAAGACATTACTATCAAAAAAGGAAGACCAAATATTGACAGCCCACTGACATTTAAAGAAAATATGTTCATAAGACTCAATACAATTGCAAATAGAACAAAAAATGGTGTTTTTAGAACCTCGAGACACAAAAGAGCCAATAACATGCATTTTCAATAGAAAAATCCACTTAAAACAAAAAATTTTGGGCTCAACATGAGAATGCCATAACAATTCAAAGACTAGATGCCACTTATTGCATGACCAGTTCAAGCCCCAGGCTTGGTTGATTTCATTAAAGATATTGTCATTGCTGATAAGCATTTTATAAATTTTCTTGCAAGAAAAATTACCAAGAAGATTACCATCACTCCATTTAATGTATGAAGGGTTTTGAATAGAATTAATGCACAAACCAAGAAACCAATTGCCCACTGCCTTTGTAATGAGGGTATATGTTTTTTCTGAGAGGGAGGAATATCAAATCTATTGCTTAATTCTGCTCAGGAGGATATTCTATTATCAACCAGTATATCACTGATGAGGGAGATACCTTTGTTATTCCAACACTTAGTTAAACAAAACTGAGTGAGGGCAAGGGATTTATCATTAAGGTATATACCCCACCAGATTGATCTGTCAAGGACTGAGTAACAGGGATTTCTCCCTATAGCACTTATGGAACATAGGAGTGATTTAACATGTTTCCAAGCCTTCCACAGAGTAGAGAACACATTGGATCCAAATATTCTCACATCAAAGTCTCCTAGGAGGATGTCAAGAAATTAAACATTGCTCCAATATTTTCCCTTTTTGATATTGGATTTGGCAATATTATTCCTAATCAGAACTTTCCATGGCTCATTACCTGAAATTGCCTTGATAATCTATTTGGAGGCTAGAGTCATACCTTTCTTTTTAAGGTCTTTAAGTCCCAGACCTCCCTGTAATCTTGGCGTACAACACCACTCCCACTTGACATTATGCCTTTTCCTATTACCAATACCATCTGATCATAAAACATCTCTCAAAATCTTTTCAAGCTTGTTTGTTTGGTAATTGGTGAACAACCAAGTTGAAGCATAATAAATGGCATGAGATGATAGTACCTTTTGAACTATCTATAATCTTCCTACTGGAGATAACATATGAGTTTGCCATTTTATATGCTTCTTTTCAATTTTCTTAAAAATCCAATTCCACATTTCATTAAGTGAAGGATCAAGATCAAAAGGTATTCCCAAGTATCTGACAATAAAGTTAGGTCCCAACCATTGCCACCCTTTGTCACCTAGCCAAGGGGGAGGGGTGTTGTCCCAACCAAGAATCACAAATTTATGTGGGGCCACCTTAGCACCAGAAGCTTTACAAAATAACCAGATTTTGCAAACAACTCTATCAAAATTTTATTCAGAGAGCTCAACAAAAAGGGTCGTGTCATCTGAAAATTGCTCAATGAGTAGTTCTTCTTTATTAGGAAGGGAAATACATTTGATAGGAGGAGAAAATTCAAAAGCTTTAAGAATGTATGTCATAGCATCAGTAGCAATCACATACAAAACAGGAGCTAGAGGGCAGCCATGTCTGATTGATCTGCCCAAGGGAATAGGGTTAGATAGTTCTCCATTAATCTCAATAACGGTATTAGAGTCCTTAAAAAAAATCTTTACCCAATTAAAAAAGTATTCAGGGAATCCAAACTATTTAAGCATAGAAAGCACAAAGTGCCACTCAATTCTATCATATGCCTTTTCAAAGTCTAGAAGAATCATAGCCATATTTTGGTTATCTACCTTTGCCCAATGCATTGCTTCCCAACTGATGATTAGATTCTCTAAGATAAATCTACCTTTGATAAAACTTGTCTGAGTCACTAATATAATATCATTTAAAACTTTAGTAATTCTTCTAGCCAGTAGCTTAGCTATCACTTTATAGGAGATGTTTAATAGAGTGATTGGTCTCCAATTGTTGACTTGTGTTTTGTCTCCTTCCTTGGGGAGAAGCTTGATTAGACCTTTGTTGAAATTTTGTCCCAAGGTCACATTATCAAAAGCAAATCTATATAATTCAAAAAGTTCAATAGAGATCCATCCTTGTTAATTTTATATAGTTCAGTCGGTAAGCCATCAATACCCGGGGATTTCCCATTAGCAAGTGATCCTATGACATCTTCTATCTCTTGAATGGATATTTCTTTTCCCAACATCTCTCCTTGTTTCTTGTTGATCTTATTAGTAATGATACTCATGCATTCATTGATCCATATAGAGTTGAGTTCCTTCATTATGTTCAGATGTGAATTTTTTTTTTCTAAAATTCCACAAAGGCTATCATGATCTTCTAATTATTGGTGCTAAACCCCTCCTCAGTATGAATGCCAGTAATTTCCTGTATGCACTGTTTAGCTCTAATGATGCTGAAGAAGTATTTGGATCCCCTATCACCCTCTTTGATCCAATTAGATTTGGCTCTAACTTTTTGGCCCTGTATTTTATATTGCTGAATAGTTCTCAATTTCCCTTTTGTATCAATTAACTCTCTTTCTAGATCCATATCACTCCCCTTGTTTTGGAGCTCTACCTCAATTTTCAAGAGATCAAATTTGAGGGATATTTCTTCAAAATTCCTATCTTTGGCTTCTTTGGTTCC
This sequence comes from Chamaecyparis obtusa, assembly GCA_027943335.1. Lineage (NCBI taxonomy): Eukaryota > Viridiplantae > Streptophyta > Pinopsida > Cupressales > Cupressaceae > Chamaecyparis > Chamaecyparis obtusa. The sequence goes on from BSBK01005094.1 coordinate 426,812, forward strand.
TATAGTTTGGAACAGCTTTCTCCAGGTATCTATTAACTGATTCTATTTCTCAATGGGTGAGGAGTCTGCAGACCAAAACTTGGAGAGGATAGTAGACATCCTGAGGGAATCCAAATTATCTTAATTGTTAAGAAGAGAGATATTCAATTTAAATAACTGTCTCTTCAGGCTACTATTGGATAGATTCTCTTGACTTTTGAGGCAAATACAAACACTGATGGCAGAGTGATCAAACATGCTTGTAGGAGTGACACTAATGGGGTAGTGCCCTATTTTATGGACCAAATTAAATTCATGTTTGTTAATGTACACCATGTCAAGTCTGTAATAGATTTTGGATTTATTAGCCTGATTATTACACCAAGTGAACCATATTCCTTCATGACTACCTTTGAGACCCTCTAGTGGATCATATATAGCAAAATGTCTCTTGAACCTAGTCCAGAAGAAGTGTTCATTTTCTTTCCATTCAAATCTCCCTCCTCCTGATTTATCCATAGGGAATTCAATCATGTTAAAATCACCATTAAAGGTCCATGCTGCATTGGGAAGGTTGATTTTTAGCCATTCCCACAAATTGGCCCTCTCCCTATAATCATTTGAGGCATAAATATTACAGACTCCTATAGTTTTATCTTTATACTTGAGGGTGATCCATAGTGCCCTGTTGCAGGGTGACAACCCATTAGTAATAATTTTGTTACTCCATGTAGAGTTGACAATGATTGCTATACGCCCATTACCTCTAACATGGTCATAATAGTAGCATTTGGAATTGCCCCAAATGAACTTTAGCACATTAAAAGCCTGATATCCAGTGGTTTTAATTTCTTGCAAACAAATAATATCCTTTCCTTTAAGATTATTACACCATCTTCTAACAATATACTTTCTATCTGACATTTCCAACCCTCTAACATTCTAGCTATGAATTTGTACTTTCATTATTGACAATTAGAGGGTGTAGTGATCTTGCATAATCTAGAAAAAAAATCTAGAATCTCATTCCCTTTATTCTTATTAGCCCTATCCTTGTTCTTCAAGTTGTTTCTTATGTCATATGTTTTCCTTTTCTTTTTTTTAGATAGGACTTCAGTGAATCCCTCACTGGTAAGTATTGCATCAATATTGTCTTCAACCTCGGCTTGTGTCTCACTGTTATGTGGTAAAGGTGTGGTCAATGAGGAGTCAATCCTATGTTCCAGAGGTGATATGGGGATTGAAGTAGAGTTAGCTTCCTTACAAGTAGATTTAATTTTTTCCAATGCAATATGTTGGGCATTTTTTTTGTTGTTGTTAACATCAACATCTTTTTGCCTAGGAACCGGGATATACTGAGGGATAGCAAAATTCTTATCTCTCGGTTCAGGATTAGTAGCAGGTCCAACCTCAATCCCCCTCAAACAAAGGATTATTAAGAGTAACAAAACCATCGGCCTAGGTATCAATAGTATGGTTAACATGAATAGGGTTTTGACTGCTACCCTCAAGGTTAGCAACTTGAAAATATTTAGAGATATTCTTAAGCAATGGGCATTCTTTTTTGTTATGACCATTTAACTTGAAATGGAAGGAAGATCCAATGTCACCCAGTCTTAGTACCTTCCAAATGATCAAATCATCCTCAAAGTTTAAAGAAATTTTATCTGGAAAGGGAACTCCCGAAGTTGGTGCAAGATGAACCCAGGCATTAAGATGGGGTAGGGTAATCTTAGTCTCTTCGATTTGCAGAACAGATCGAAGAGGTTTAAGCAAGTGTAGCAAGAAAGGCCAAAATTCAGGTTGGACTCCTAAAATTTCCATCCAAAATGGGGAGGCCTAAGAAACAACATCGTCAAGATTCCCTTTTGGAGACCAAGGTAGAGCTGTGAACATAGTTTTTCCAACATTCCAAAAAAATTTACTCAAAACTTTTTCTTGCATGGTATGGTTTTTGAAAAACACCACAAACAATCCTTTTTGGGCCATCCTACTGAAGCTAACAACAATGCCAAGTTTTTTACTCCAAACATTGTTAATCCAATCATCAAGAAACTTACGTGCATGAAGAAATTTAACATCCATACACACAAAGAAGACAACAACATTTTAAAGTCTAGATTGTTCATCTTTGATAGCATTCACCATGTCTACATTCGGAGCCAGAGAAAAAATGTTACCAGCAGGGTTTGGGGCCTCAACTTTTCCTCCATAGGCATCACTGGAACTACCTGAGATATTATCGACTCCTCATCGATTTCCATGGGGGTTGGGAGAACTTCCTTGGCTTGCAACATGATCCTCAACAACAACACACTCAAAGAATGCAGAGTCTGAGCATTTGGCGGCAGGTCCATCAACCACCACTACTTTGAAAGACGGTTTAAAATCTCCAACACCACGATTGCCACCATCATTCTTTGGAATGGAATCACTTAGCCTCTCCTCATTATGATTAGGTTTGTCCTTTCCTCCCTGCTTACCAATGACATCTTCCATAAAAATGCCCTTTCCCATGACTCGAACAACCAAGCCCTAAGCGGCACAAGCCAAAGAAAATAAAGCATACACGGGAGCCCAAAATAGAAAAACAAAAAAACCAACGCAAAAATGAAGACAAAAAACAAAGGAACACAAAACCTAATAATTCCAAAGGACAAAATGCCATGAAGGAGACATGAGGCATAAGAAGAAAGACCAAACATGAGGAATGCCTGCAGGATGGGACACGAAACACATGGAAAAAGTGCCCACTTGCAGAGCGATCCTCCAAAATTCAATGACTTTCTTGGTCGATTGATATCTGTTATGACTTATTTTCTTTGAGTGTTGATTGATTAATTATTTTTATTGAATGTTCCATCCTTAGTTTCTTTGGGATGTCACGACTAAAGGACTAGGGACACAGGGCATGTTTTCTTTGATTTCTACTTGTGGGTATCACTTTGATGATCCCAGGTGTCTCTTGTTTTGACCACTTGGACACTAGGGAGATTTGAAGCTATATCCATAACTATTACATTGTGTTTGTTTATGCAAGATTGTACTCTGAGTTATCTTGGCACTTATGCTTTGATCCTGGTATAATCTTGCAATGTTAACTTTGAAACTATGTCCAGGTAATCTCGACTCTTATGTCTCGATGTTTACATGTGTTTCCTACATTCTATCCGATATAGATCATATTCATATCTTCATATTTTTTCTTGCACTAGTGATGGTTGTATGATCTTGTGATGTCCCTTAACAAGGCTTGATGATAAAAACAAGGAGCTATGTAATTGACCCTTGCAAGTCGCACTTTGCATCTTCATGGTAGCTTGCATTTTAGGTTTCATTCCAGTTTTCATGTGAGCTAGGAGAGGGTCTACTTCATCATTTTGATGGATAATCAACTGCATTCGATTGCTTATCTTCCCTTTCAACCATGTCTTTGTCGCCTCTTTAATATTTTGCCCATTCACCTTTTTTCTTCATGTCATCTCAAGGAGTTAATCATATCATCATATCTAATATATCCAAAGTGTTAAGTTTCAAATCATGAAGTGCATAACATACATATCATAGCATAAAATTTCAACAACTATGAGAGTGTGTGTGAGTGATTTACATCTTCATGAAATTACAAGATTAACTAAGAACAACAAGAATTAGAGCAAAATAATCTAACAAATGCACAATTAATTTATCAACATCTCATGGATCTCTAAAATAAAGTGGTAAATGAGGCTCTCAGCTATGATCCTCACTAGTGACACTCTAAAGATGAGAATTAAGCTATATGATATGCAAATTTAGATCTATTCTATCAAATTCTAGCTCTATTTGATAAGAAATCTACAAAATGATCAACAATTTAAGCTAATTAGCAATGACAAATGATAAGTGAGTGATATGGATGCAAATTGACAGAGCTTTGCTGAAATTCAAAGATATGTAGTGGATGAATTATGCTTCTAAATGCCTTCTATATATAGGATTTTCCCAAGGGTAGGGGGTAGAGTGAGATAACCATGGTTATGCTTGGGTAAGGTCAATTGGCTTTGCTTTGTCCATAAATGGGGGGACAAACATTTAAATGGTTTCAAAAGGCTGGACCATTTCAACAAAAGTGAGTGATTTGTGTCCATTTTGTCTCCTTTTTGCTTTGTTGAGGGAAATTATGATTTATTAATTAATTAAAGTAATTAAATTTAGCCATGAAGGGTAAGAGGTTCATTTTGATTTTTCATTTCAACAACTATGTCATTAATTGAATTTAATCAATTTCATAGTGTTTTTCCCCTTTTTAAGATTTATTTAATCATTTAATCATTTAATTGAATTTTCCTTTGATTTAAATTGCCTTTGTTCCATTTATTGATTTTTCATGCTATTTGATGATTTGATTGCACCTTTTGATTGATTTAAGCCTTTTGCCAATTTTCCGTGTCTACAGAGAGCATCACATTTCAAGGAATAAAAAAAGAAGACATGGGTACATATTGACATCACATGCAAAATTAAGTGTTGAAAGTAAAGACATGTCCATGATATCAAGAGCATGAAGTAAATGAGATAAGTACACACCACATATTAGTCAAATCCAGTATCTCATATATATAAGAATGAATTAGTTCAAGTACAATGATAAGATCAAAATATGGATAAAGTGTTTCAAAATGTCAGATAGGAAGCCCTAATACAATCTACGATTGACTCCTACCCTTCTGACTAGGTGGAGGAGGGGGAGGAGCCTAGGTCCTATTTGGTGCTTGTATTGCACCCTCTGCTCTACCCACACGCTACGAGTATTCTAACACTCTTTGACCCTCAGGAACCATGGCTATGTATGCTGCATAATAATAGGCTTCTCTGGCCCCATGTCGCTCTACATCCTACTGTGCTCAGTCCCTATCCTAATGCACCTTCTGGACCCATGCCCGCTCATCTTGTAGCTACTGGTCCCTCACAACTATACTAATCCATGTCTTCTATAACTCAGCCTCTAATTCCTTGATCCTCTGAGAAGATCCTCCATCCTCCTATTTCCTCTGCTTTAGTTGAGTTGGTGGCCTCTCCTCTGATATAGTGCCCCTATCCACTCATGGCCTCCTCACCAACCGCTCCTCTAGCTCATCCTCCTCCATAGCCACCACCACACCTCTAGCCCTAGATCAAGTGGATGGTCTACTACTAGAAGGGGAATCACCCCTGGTCCCACCAAAGGCACCTCCTCCTCTCTATCCTCCATCCCCATCTTCCCCATCATTACCTTTGCCTCCTCCTGCCCTGGGTCCTAAATCTGTAGGAGCAGTGAATATAGGATATGGGTGCTCTCGTAACCATCTCTTATAATCAGAGGATGTCCCTTCATCTACTACCCTAGGGAGTAAGTCTCATCCTATCCTCTATAGCTATTGAGTATCATGTAGACATATCTCATATCTCAGCATAAGACCTCACCCAAGGTCCTCCTCCCTATATCCAACATAATTTGTGGTCTCTATACTGATACCATGCGCCTTGCCAAAATGATGCCCCACTTTGATAATAACAAATCTCTCTGCTATCCTAGAGTGTCTCCCTAATAGTGGCATGCTATAAAACATAAATGCTAACTCATCCCTCACCTCAGCCCACTACTCACAATCTATATAGGGACACGATACTACTCAATGTAAATCATCTAATCTCCTCCTCTAGTATGGAGTGTCCCCCACATGAGTCTGCTATAAAAAACCTGAATACTTGTAAATATAGGGTCACCCCCTCTGTCTAGGTTGTACCCTCAGACAGATCATGACGATGTGCTCCCATGACCACACCTATGCTAAGATAGCTTTTGTTACCCAGCTCTTCCCCTCCCTATAGACTATATCATGTAGCTCACAATACATGTCTACCAAGAGAGAGGGTCCCAATGCCATACACTGAGGATGCAAAAAAAGATCCATAGCTAACTAGCCCCACACTACAACATTTGGGGTCAAATTTTGATGCCAATTTGCAACACCACTACAATTTGTGTTTTTTTTGCAAGTGCCCCCAATGGTGTCGTAATAGCAATGATGGCATTGTAATTGCGACACACCTTTGGTTATAAACAAAAAAGAAAGAAAAAGAAAGTGTCATTTATAATTTTTGTGAATTTGAATAGCTACCGTGAAGACGATACTACACTTTTGTGTGGTACGAAGAGGGCATTCGAGTTTGGTGTGCTCGAAGAGTCTAGCAGCGTGTGGGAAGAGAGCACTGACACTTGAGGTAGGCATTCAAGCTTTGTCTTCTCATTAACTCAATTTCATTTTGATGACATTTGTTGATTTAATGACACAATATGAATGTTAATAGTGGTATTGTTTACATCTTAGCATTTGGAATGCTCATTGATCCGTGAGCTTTGAGAGCTAGGAAATCATTACTATTACCTTCAAGGCATTGTGTGAAGTGTTTGATCTCTCTTTATTTGTTTTTTTGTTGATATTCACTATGTGGTACTCCCTGTTTATGATCATTTCATGAGGAAATGCCTTAGTGGCTCGTGAGCTACAAGCTAGGGCATCATACATTGTTTATGAGCTCACTATTGAATACTGGCATTGTTTACATCTTTTCATTTGGAATGCTTGATGACCCGCGAGGTTTGAGAGCTAGGGCATCATTGATATTACCTTCAAAGCATTGTGTGAAGTGTTTGATCTCTCTTTATTTGTTTTGCTATTGATATTCACTATGTGGTACTCCCCGTTTATGATCATTTCACGAGGAAATGTCTTGATGGCTCGCAGGCTGCAAGCTAGGGCATCATACATTGTTCATGAGCTCACTGTTTAATACTGACATTGTTTACATCTTTTCATTTGGAATGTTTGATGACTTGCAAGCTTTGAGAGATAGGGCATCATTTCTATTACCTTCAAGGCATTATGTGAAGTGTTTGATCTCTCTTTATTTTTTTTGTTGTTGATATTCACTATGTGGTACTCCCCGTTAATGATCATTTCATGAGGAAATGTCTTGATGGCTCGCGGGCTGCAAGCTAGGGCATCATACATTGTTCATGAGCTCATTGTTTAATATCTGGTCAGGCCATGTAAATGGTACCAGGCCAACCCAATCAGCCCAACAAAATGTGTCATGTTTATCTTTGTCAAATACACTCGTTCACCATTTTGTTCTTTTTCTTCACACAAATATTGCATCAAAAGTAATTGTAAACAATGATTTAAAGAAAAAAGAAACAACTACAATAGATCAGACCCCAAAAGAATATAGTCAAGGAGAAATAGTACCCTAATCAGAGACAAAATGAACTCTTAATGTAAGCAAGCATGGAATCAAAGAGGGGAAAGTAAGGCACCAACCAGACTCTGAAAAATATAACATCTGAAATCATAGAGGATGCTGACAGAACAAGGAGGTTAGCAAGTTAAAAACTCAACACCAAATAAAGCATGGAAAGACACCAAAGAGCACGAGAACTAGCATCCAAATTAATACCAATAGAAGCATCAATAATATGGATATTAGAAAGGACAAGTTTAGTTTAAGGATGAAAACTTTTACAAACACTATACATGAAAACCATAGCCCAAACAAAATGATGACTACATGATTCCTTTACTTGCACATGCCAAATTTCATTATCATTTTCATCAAACATGATCTGCTAAAGTTGCCTACAGTGTTTGGAAGTCAACCTAATTTACATTTCTTAGTTGTAACACTTAGTCATAAATTTGAATTAAAAATACTTGTCACAATGATCTGTAAATTATAGATCTCTTTCTATGATGAAGAGCTGAAATCAACTCCAAACAGTTTTAGATTGTGACAAGAATAAATTTTGTACCTTGTCCACACAAGATCAGTTGTAAAGATCTTAGCCTTCTTCTCCCCTGAATTCACAATAAGAACAGTTAAAATTGAATGCTCTTAGTTTTTCTTCAAATCTATTCGAAACTCCTATGAATTTACTATGCATTAGGTATGACATATGAAGGAATGAATTTGAAATAAGAAAGAAAAATATTTCTGTTTAAAAACTGGCATAATTAAGCCTCAAACAAAAAAAGTACAAACGTATAAACTTACAAGCTATATACACCACCCTGATCTACTGAAAAGGTCTTAGCCTTCTTCTCCCCTAAAATCACAATAGGGACAAATAAAATTCAATACTCTTAGTTTTTATTCAAATCTATTCGAAACTCCTATCAGCTCATTGT